>CM040438.1:45606336-46060255 GCA_022702705.1 Papilionanthe hookeriana x Papilionanthe teres
TGGTTTCTAGGAATTTGGAGGCCATTTTAGATGGAATGGATTGATCTCTAGTTGTTCCTAAGGAAGAAAATGGTGTAAAATCGGATTCGGAACAATTTCTTACGAAGGAATAGCTTAGATCCGTCCAAAACTGTACAAAAAATCTTTAAGAAACCAAATTTTTAACTGCCTCACCGTCGGCGGGAAGTTCCTCGCCGTCGGCGGCTAAGTTATAAAACTAACTGAGTAATGGTCCACGATCTTGCCGTCAGCGGGCTCGGTTCGCTGTCGGCGAGATTCGTAAAAATCGCCCGTTTTCGCTCTAGTCCGAATATTTTCTGATCTCATCCAATAGGTTTAATTTTTGTGATGATTCTAATAAAAATTTTGAGTAGTAAGATTTGTTTTAATAATATAGACTCACTAATATGTAAATATTAAAAATAAAAGACTACTATGGGTTGCCTCCCGTAAAGCGCTTGGTTTAACGTCGTCGGCCGACCTAATTCAGTTAGTGTTCAGGTTGACTAAGCATTAAAACCTCTTTAAAATTTGGTCGTCTGTTTTCGAAATATGGTTTTAATCTATGTCCATTTACTTTAAATCTATGTCCTGTTTTTGGATCTTCAATTTCTATAGTTCCATATGAAAATATTTGAGTTATGGTGAAGGGTCCTAACCATCGAGATTTCAATTTCCCTGGAAATAATTTCAATCTAGTATTATAAAGCAAAACCTCTTGTCCTGGTTCAAAATTTCTCTGATTAATCTTCCTATCATGCCATAATTTCATCCTTTCCTTATAAATCTTATCATTATCATATGATTCATTCCTTAATTCTTCCATTTCATTTAATTGCAACAATCTCTTCTCACCAGCTTCTTTCATTATAATTAAATTCTTTAATCGCCCAATTTGGTTTATGTTCTAATTCAACTGGTAAGTGGCAAGTTTTTCCATATATAAGCCTATAAGGAGTCATTCCAATCGGAGTTTTATAAGCAGTCCTGTATGCCCATAATGCAGTGTCTAGTCTTATAGACCAGTCTAATCTATTAGGATTTACAGACTTTTCTAATATACGCTTAATCTCTCGATTAGAAACTTCTGCTAATCCACTAGTTTGTGGATGATAAGCAATTGATATTTTGTGCATAATATTATATTTTTCTACTAGTTTGTGAATATATTTGTTTCTAAAATGAGTTCCTCCGTCAGTGATAATCACTCTTGGCATTCCAAATCTAGTAAAAATATTTTACATTAAGAATTTTGAAACACTTTTAGCATCACACCTAGGTAAAGCTTGTGCTTCAATCCATTTGGAAACATAATCAACAGCTACTAATATATATGAGTTTCCAAATGAAGGAATAAAAGGTCCCATGAAACCTAATCCCCAAACATCAAAAATTTCAACTTCTAATATAAAATTCAAAGGCATTTCATTTTTCCTTGATATGTTTTCTACTCTTTGGCATTTATCGCAGGTTTTTATATATCTATATACATCTTTAAATAGAGTAGGCCAGTAGAATCCAGATTGTAGAATTTTATATGCAGTTTTATCTGTCCCAAAATGTCCTCCAAAATCGGAATCATGACATTTTTGAATAATTGGTTCAATTTCCTCATAAGGCACACATCTTCTAATAATTAGATCCTTGCATTGCTTATATAAGTATGGTTCATCCCAAAAATATGATTTAGTATCGTGAATGAATTTTTTCCGTTGTTGCAAAGTTAACATAGGTGGTAAAATGTCACTTACAATATAATTTACTATATCGGCATACCAAGGTATTTTCAACTCATTAATATTATAAAGTTGTTCATCGGGAAAATCGTCTAAAATTTCATTATCAATATTAAATAATTCATGATTTTCTAATCTTGATAAATGATCGACAATTTGATTATCGGCTCCCTTTTTGTTAACTATCTCAAAATCAAATCCTTGCATTAATAATATCCATCCGATTAATCTTGGTTTAGAATCTTTCTTTTGCATTAAATATTTTATAGCAGAATGATCGGTATGCACAATGCATTTAGTTCCTATTAGATAATGCCGAAATTTATTAAAAGCATATACAACTCGCTAATAATTCTCTTTCGATGAATCGTATAATTTATTTCGAGCATCATTTAGAGTTTTACTAAGCATAGTATATAACTTTGAAAATCTTATCATATCTCCGCCAAGAATCGCTCCTATAAGCATAATCACTAGCATCACACATAAGCTCAAATGGTTTCTCCAGGTTAGGCGAAACTATTATAGGTGCTTGTAATTAATTTATCTTTTAATAATTTGAAAGCATTCGAGCATTCAGATTGTAAATTCAAATTTTTTGTCCTTTTCAAGAAGTTGGCATAGTAGGTTTAGTTATTTTTGAAAAATCTTTAATATAAGGCTCCGTAAAATCCAAGCATGTCCAAGAAAACTTCTTACCCCTTTTACCGTAGTTGGAGGTGGTAATTTAGCTATTACTTGAATTTTTGCGGGTCTACTTCCATGCCTTTTTCCGAAATTTTATGCCCCAATACAATGCCGCTTGTAACCATAAATTGACATTTCTCCCAATTAAAAACTAAATTAGTTTTCTCACATACTTCAAATACTTTTTCAAGATGATTTAAGCATGTGTCAAATGTTGTTCCAAATACAGAGAAATCATCCATAAATACTTCTATTCCATTATCAATTAATTTACTAAATATAGACATCATACATCTTTGGAATGTTGCGAGTGCATTACATAATCCAAAAGGCATTCTTCGAAAAGCGAAAGTTCCATAAGGACTAGTAAATGTAGTTTTATCTTGATCCTCAGGAGCAATTTGTATTTGATGATAACCGGTATATCCATCTAAGAAACAAAAATACTTATGTCCGGCTACTCTATCTAACATCTGGTCTAGAAATGGTAAAGGGAAGTGATCTTTTCTAGTGGTTGTATTTAATTTTCTATAATCAATACATATTCGCCATCCAGTAACTTGTCTTATAGGAATAAGATCATTATTTTCATTAGTTTTGACAGTCACCCCTCCCTTTTTAGGTACACGGTGAATTGGGCTTACCCAAGCACTCGTCGAAATAAGATATATAATACCATTATCTAACCATTTTAAAATTTCCTTTTTAACTACTTATTTCATTATCGGGTTTAATCTCCTTTGTGGATCGTCTTTAGGTTTATGTTCATTATCTAAAATAATTCTGTGCATACAGATTGAAGGACTAATTCCTTTAATATCTGCTAAAGTCCAACAAAAAATTTTCTTATATTTTTTTAATGTATCTAAAAGTTTTTGTTCTTGAGATTCATTTAATTCATATAAAATAATAACTGGTAGAGTTGAAGAATTACCTAAGTAAGCACACTTTAAATGATTAGGTAACATTTTTAACTCAAGTTCAGGAGATTTAACAATTGATGGAACTATATTTTTTTCAGTATTTTCTGTGTTATCTAAAAATTTAAATTTCTCTTGAATATAATCTAATTCTTCATTTATCTCGGATTTTTCAATTAATTCAATATTTTCTTTTTCTAATTTGTCTTCATAATATTCTTTAAAATGTTCTTTTTGTAGATGATCAAGTACTTCCATTCGAAAACACTCATCATCTTTTTCTAGCGCAGAATATTTCATTGATTTAGCAATATTAAAAGTTAATTTTTGGTCATTTACTCTCATATTAATTCTCCTTTCTGAACATCAATCATAGTTTTTCCAGTGGCTAAAAATGGTCTTCCTAAAATGATAGGAATTTCTTTATCTTCTTCCATATCTAGAACAATAAAATCTAGAGGGAAGATAAATTTATCCACTTTAACTAATACATCTTCAATAACTCCCTTAGGATATGTTACAGAACGGTCAGCTAACTGAAGGGTTACTGAAGTAGGTGAAATTTCTCCCAATCCTAATCTTTTGAAAATTGATAGAGGCATTAGATTGATGATTGCTCCTAAGTCACACAAAGCTTTTCCATAGAATTTTTCTCTAATAGCGCAGGGTATAGTGAAACTACCAGGATCTTTTAATTTTTCAGGAAGTTTTTTCTGAATAATAGCACTACACTCTTCACTAAGTGCAACCATTTCATTATCGGTAAATTTTCTTTTTTTATTTAGAATATCTTTCATGAATTTTACATAGTTTGACATCTGTTCTAAAGCTTCTACGAAAGGAATATTTATCGTTAATTTCTTCAAAATTTCAAGGAATTTAACAAATTGTTTATCTTTTTTATGTTGAATTAGTCGTTGAGGAAATGGTGGTGGAAGTTTTTCAACAGAAATTTTCATTGGTATTAAAGGATTTTCTAAGTTTGGATCTTGTTGATTCTTTTCTTTTCAATTTCCACTTCCTCTTTTTGTCTTTCAAGTTCTTTCTGAATTTGAGGTTCTAATTCTTTTCCACTTCGTAATTGTATCGCTTTAATTTGTTCATTTCCCTTGTCTTTAGGATTTATTTCTACATTACTAGGAAATGTTCCAGGTATTATATTATTAAGTGCAGTAGCGATATGTCCAAGTTGAGTTTCAATATTTTTGATAGTTGTTCCTTGATTTTGTAATTGATTTCCTTATATTTGTAGTTAATTTCCTTAATTTTGTAAATGTTGACCCATATTTAATATTAATTCTTCTATAGATAATTTCTTTTCTTTAAATTGTGGGTTATTATTATTAAATCCAGGTGGATAATTAGGTTTATAATTAGGATTTCCTTGATTAGATGGATTTCCTAATTGTTGTGTCATATTATTCATCCATGGTTGATTAGTTGTATTATTATTCCAATTAAAATTAGGATGATTTTTCCATCCAGGTTTATAATAGTTTGCATAAGGATTATTAGGTCTGTTGTTAATTACATTAATTGTTTCATATTGAGATTGAGATTCTATAAGTTGTCCAGATGAATTTTCTTCGTTATAGTTGGAGAGTAATTCATTCCAAAATGATCTAATTTTTTAGATATAGCAGCAATTTGTGAAGCTAACATAGATATTGCATCATTTTCTTGAATACTAGCTATTTTTTTCGGATTCATTCTATCAGCAGGCCATTGAAAATTATTTGTTGTCATTTCTTCAATTAGTGCATAGGCTTCATCAAATGGTTTTGACATTAATGATCCTCCAACGAAGACGATCGATGATTGATCTTAAAGATCCTACTAATCCATTATAAAAAGTTTGGATAATTAACCAATCTGGTAACGCATGATGTGGGCATTTCCTAAGAAGTTCTTTAAATCTCTCCCAAGATTCATATATTGACTCTCCATCAAATTGACTAAAAGAAGTTATATCATTTCTAAACTTAGCAGTTTTAGATGGTGGAAAATATTTGGATAGAAATTTTTGTGATAATTCTCCCCAAGTTTTTATAGATCCAGAGTCTTAACGAATTTAACCACATTTTAGCCTTATCCCTTAAAGAAAAAGGAAAAAGTCTAAGTCTAATAGCATCGTTAGATACTCCATATTTGAAAGTAGCACATAGTTCTAAAAAACTAGCAAGATGTAAATTAGGATCTTCAGTAAGTGAACCACTAAATTGATTAATTTTTACCTTTTGGATAATTGCAGGTTTAAGTTCGAATGAATTAGCAGCTACATCAGGGTTTTGAATAGTTAAATGATTTTCATCTAATGTAGGGTTGGCATAATCTCGTAATGGTCTTGGTTGATTGACAATTTCATTTTCAGGTATATTTGTCATTTGTGTTAAATTTATAATTTCTCTTTTTTATTTTCTAATTCTTTTAATTGTACGCTCTAATTCTGAATCGTAAGGTATTAAATTTTCGCATACAATTTTAAAATAGATTTTAGATTAGTCTGTTACTTTAGTAAATAATTTCTTTACTTCCCCGGCAACGGCGCCAAAAACTTGACCCACTTTTTATATGTATGCAATTTAAGTTAATAGTAATGACACCAAAAACTTGATCCCGCTTTAAATATATTTATATGATTTAATGTATAATGTGGATTCTACGCAAGTATACGTATCGTATCAAGTAATACAGGGCTCTAGTGGAGTCATGGTTATCGATCCCACACGGAAGTTTTTAACAGATTTGTTATCGACTAAATTTAAAGGAATTACTTACTAATCTAGTAGGCGAAATTAAAAGCAAACTTAAAGTAAACTAATGCTTAAAATAAAGTTGATTTAATTAATTCGGAAAAAGTATCATTCTCCCTGTTTTTAGAAAATTAAGTGAACTGATGAATTTAAATAGAATTTTTAAATTGTATTATGACAAATATGTGCATTCCTATTTTTTGTCCTTTGGTCCAGGTGCAAAGAACATTGACTAATCCAATGTTTGATTACTGAATCTGCGGCTAGGCTGGGAGGATACCGGCTGCCACTTCAGAGCTCCCACGTTCCCCTCACCTGAGGGCTAACATCTACACTTCAGCTCTCGAAACAGGTAGGATCGAATTGAGTATTTTAGTCCGTCACACTAAAATATCCAATTCTACGCCAAATAATTAATATTTCCCTATTTATTTGCACCCGCCTTCCAAGGCTTTTGACTTCCCTGAATATTGGATGTAATTTTTACTATTGTTGATAATTCAACAAATTTTAACTACTCAATTGGCCAGATTGAAAGTACATTAAGTTTTAAGTAAAAATTATCACAATTTATTTATATTATAGTAGGTGCTTTTATTTAATTTCATCGATCCGCATAATTTTCATAAATAAGGAGAAAGACTAAGAAAACTACTCAGAATGCATGAGAATAAAACAAAGCATGGATTTCATTTAAAGTTAACAACAATAAACAAAGATACTTATCTTAATTTCCTTCCCAAGCAGACTCCTTGAAGTACCTTTGACTTTTCTTTCTAGTACAACAACTAATTAGCACTCAATTAAACTAATGAACTCACTAAACTCACTCAACTAAGTTAAACTCACACAAAAGACACTAGAAATGAACACACAGAAGACTCAAAAGACACACACACACTCTAGAATTCAGCCTCTATTTATAGAGGTAGGCAAAGGTCCAAGGGGTGCTTAAACACCTCTTCAAAAAGTGTCCAGGTTCAATGTATATGCATTTTGAACTAGCTCTCCGTCAGCGGGAAACGACCTCGCCGTCAGCGGGCTTCTAGAAGGTCTTCAAACCGCGCGATCTCGCTGTCGGCGGGCTCGGGCTCGCTGTCGGCGAGGTAGTTATAATTCCTTCAGAAATTTCTCCTCACGATCTCGCCGTCGGTGGCCTCGATCTCGCCGTCGACGAAGTAGTTATATTTGCATGAATTTCCTCCTTTTTGATCTAAATTTGCTCCATTTCATGCTTTTTTGCTTCTATCATTAATAAATCTTCATTCCTGCAATAAAATAAAGAAAATACCTTTCTTTAAAGTGCAATTTCATCAAAAATAGATATGAATTTCTTAATCAATTTTTCTGTGATCAAGGACCATCTTTGAAAGCCTTAAAAAAAATATGATCTGAAGATGAATCAGTTTAAGTACGCTTTTGGCGTGTCTTTCGAGAAATTTTTGGGCTTTATAGTATGATACAAGGGCATTGAGATCGACCTTAGCAAGACCAAATCCATCATAGAGATAGAGCCTCCTAAGAGCATAATACAATTGCACTCTCTTCAAGGGAAGCTTGCATAGAAACGGTTATCTTTAGAATTAATATTTTCATTTAGGAGTAGTTATTAGTTGTTTTAATCTTAGGTTTGTTAGAAAAACCACTTAAATCGATCTTCCAAACTAAGGGATGATAGTAGTATACTAGAATTTCACTAAGGACCTCTTTCCTCGCTTCCCTGTAAGATCGATAAACGAGACTCCATTAGAGCCCTGTATTGCTTGATATGATACGTATACTTGCGTAGAACCTTTAGTGTGTGCTCATACATATAAACATAAAAAAATGCAGAAAAATAGCACACTCCAGAGGCACATCAAGTTTTTGGCGCCACTACTGGGGAAGCTTCGATAAGAATTTTAGGAGAATTTTAGTTGAAGTAATTAGGCTTAGAATTGGAAAACTTTAGTGTCGTAAAATTATTTTTGTGAGAAAAGTGTTTTTTGTATGAAAAGGTGTTGTGAAAAAAATTTTTGTGAGAAAAAAAAGGTGTTTGTAAAAATGTTTTGTTGTGTTGAATATTTTTTTGTTTTATTCATTTTATTATTAATGTATTGTTTGTTGTGTTACGTATGAAAAATAAAGGATCTGTAGGATTTGTGCCTTATGGTCCCGAGTTAGAAACATAGAAAAAAAATAAAAAAACAGAAAGGACTTAAAAATTAGAAATGAAAATGGAAAACATTCAAAATAATAACTTAAAAAATCATCATAAATCATTGAGGGATTATGTAAATCCTACAAAAGATGAAATTTACTTAAGCATACAAAACCCTATCGTGGAAGCATGACTCGTTTGATCTAAATCCGGCGATTATCCAACAGGTACAGAACAAGATCCCTATTTACACTTATCTAGTTTTTTTAGAACTTTATGCTACATTTCGTTATAACGACATGTCATACGGTGCTGTTAAGCTAAGACATTTTTCTTTCTTACTAAGGGATAAGACTAAAATGTTGTTACACTCATTAGCACCTAACTCTATTAAAAATTGGGAGGAGTTAGCTTCAAAATTCCTAGCTAAGTATTTTCCACCTTCAAGGACTACTAAACTTAGAAACAATTTTATCTCATTTTGTCAGTATGAAGGGGAATCAATATACGAAGCCTGAGAAATATTTGAGGAACTCCTAAGAAAGTGTCACATCATGCTCAGCCAGATTGGTTATTCATTCAAACTTTTGATGAGGTTAGTAAGATCCCTCAGGTCCATTATTGATGCTGTTGCTGATGGTTCATTAATGTCAAAACCATTTGATGAAGCGTATATTAATTGAAGAAATTGATACAAATGAATTTCAATGGCCCTCTGTAAGCGTAAATCCTAAAAAGGTAGCTAGTGTTCATGACACAGATGTGATTACAATTCTTGCATTTGAGGTTGCTACAATATCAAGAAAGTGAGACCAATTTGGAATGAACCAGCCTCAATTTACTCTTGTAACTGAGGAAATTTCATTAGGGCATATGATTGATTCCAACTTATTATATAAGACTTTAAATACCATAAACATCTCATATTCTAAATTTTACAACTCAGGTTGGAAGAACGATATTAATTTTAACTGGTATCATACTACTAGGGGTGGAAACCAATAATGGGAAAATCATCATGCAAATCCTAATGGAAGTTGCAATAATCAGGGGAACACAAAATATTGACCTTCAAATCCACCAAAATCTAACAATGATCAACAATTTAAGGATAAGATGTCTATAGACGAAGTAGTATTGCAAATGGGAAACCCGTTGCAAAGTCAAAATGCTGCGATTAGAAACATAGAGAATCAACTGGGACTGTACGGCTTATTTTTTAGGTCGTGTGTTTTATTTTGAAAAGGGGTCGCCTAACAGAAGTTGTCGGCGAATTTAAATTTAATTTAAATATATATATAATTTAGAAAGTAGTATTTGATTTTGAAAATAATTTTAAATTTGAAAATTTTAAGATATGAAATCAAACCGATCTCACATCCCAAATAGTTTATATAAACGAGCACCGCACCACAAACCGTGTATCTATCCCTAAGGATAAACACACTACTTGATGGTGGGGCTCGATTAAATAAACTAGAAGATTTGTGACATCCGTTTGGTCTGCGAACCGATTTTATAAGCCGACAAATTCCCCTGCTTAATATGAAAGCATTAAACAAGGTTTATATTACCTGGGTTCTTTAAAATTCCCTATAAGGGCAAGCCCCTATAGTTAATTACATCTTAAGTGACGGGAATCACCTAAGAAAACTCTCGATAATAATCAATAATTCTGCTCTCAAGAATTTCAAAGTTTAAGTTTTCAAATGATTGAATTTTGGAATTTCAATAGGGAATGGATCAAATTTGGAACATTTTGTTTTGGGAATTCAAAGGAAGAAAGGTAGGAGAAATCACAGATTCGAAGTGAACTTCGATAATTTCCCGACTATCCTATTGTTTGGCTTGAATTTAGGAAAGTCTTAATATTTATTTGATGTTTTGATCTTGCCAATTTTAATAAATTAGGACTTATATTCGTATGACACAATCATACAAATAGCCTCGAAGATGTGAGGGTTTATGTCGTATCGGACGACTACCTCGGAATCCTAAAACCGGTTAGGGCTTAATTTGCGGTGCAAATGCCTAACAAAAGGTTGAGGATTTATGTTGCACTAAGTGAAACTACCTCGAAATCCTATGGCTTGGTTGTTTAATTCTAAGAAAGTTTTCTTCGAAGTAGACTCGGGTTTTCTTGATGACGATGGCCGTCTTGCCCACCATGCTCCAAGCTCCTTGTTGTTGCGGAGGTTTTAGTTTTAGAAGTCATAAATCGGGGGATGAGAAAAGTGTTTTGGTTTAGAGAAAATCTTAATTTCCAAGTGTTTTCAATATTTTAATTAAAACAAATCTTAAAGTTGATTATAACGACACCGGTTAAGATCCCACGGTTCCATCCTTCCGGCATCATTATTTTTATCGGATTCACTTAGTCCGGATGAATTTGCTAAACTCAATTGAATGAGTTCCACACTTTCATTTAGGCACGTGGGAAATCCTGTTAGCAACACGTAGGTTACATCATCCGAGGTATTCCCGATCATCCAACATGACGTTTTAATTTAGTTGTAATTGTAGTTTTGTGTTCTGTTTGTGATTAAATTTTGAGTTGTTTTATATTTTGAAATGTTGTGGCGTTGAATTTTATCTTACAATGACTTTTAACTTAGTTTTGGTTTCAGTTTTAGGGGCTATCCTAAAGGTGTGGGTTTTCATGCAACAGTTGTTTATCATGCAAGAAAAGTAATTGCGATGCGATTAATAAAATTGCAATAATGTAAATTGCAAGAAAGTAAATTGCAATAAAATAAAAGCGTACTCGGAGGGTCTTCCCGTCATCCCAAGCTGCACTTAAAACACAATTAGAATATTTAAGCAAGTTCCTAGGTAAAGCTAAGGTAAGGGTTATGGTTTTCTACCAAATTCCTAATCCTATAGCTAGTCATTTCCTATGACGTACTAGGTTCTTGTGTTTTGGTTTGAGGACGATTTTATTCATCAAAGAATAATTAAATTTAGTTGTTCTTATAAACATCCTATCATATCGAGGAAGTGCTTAAGACAAATCCTAAACATATTTTCAATATTTCTAGGATTGTTTTAAGTCCAAATGAATTTAATTATATAAATGAATTAATCGTCCAGGGATTCAAATTTTGTTGTCTTGCTCGGTGAACTAGGACGTTTGAATGTCATATAAGTGAAGTAACATTTCATTTAATGTTACGTTTAGGAGTTATAATAACCGAAAGCTTTCGAGGGTAAATTGGTATTCAAATGATTTAATTTAAGTTAATGGGTTTAAATTTGGAATAGTGTTCAAGTTATTTTTAGATTTATTTTGGATTCTTTATGTCTTTGGTGATGTTATATTTAATTCAACTTAATTTAATTTGATTTAATTTAATCTTTAATTTAATTTAATTCAATTTAATTCAATTTAGTTTGATTTGATGTTAAATTAAATTAATTTGATTTTGATTTAATTTTAATTTAATTTGATTTGATTTAATTTAATTTAATTTAATTTAATTTAATTTGTTCATTTAATTTAATTTGTTCATTTAATTTAATTTAATTTAATTTGATTTTATTTATTTAATTTAACTTAATTTAATTTATGTTATTTAATTTAATTTAATTTGTTTATTTAATTTAATTTAATTTAATTTAATCTTTAATTTAATTTTTAATTTAATTCAACTTTTAATTTTAATTTAATTTAATTTAGTTTAATTTAATTTAATTTACTTAATTTAATTTAATTTTTTAATTTAATTTTATTTTTTAATTTTAATTAACACTTTAAAAGAGTTTAATAATTTAACTTTGGCTTAATGATTAAGTCTTTTAATATATTGAATTTGAGTTATCATTTTAATTAAGAATTGAATGTTAATGAGATAATTAATTTAGGGATTTTTAAATTAAAGAATAAATCTCTTCCTAATAATATCCCTATTTTAATAATTCCAATTTTATTATTCTTCCAAATTTAATCAATTATTTAATTAAGGTTTAATTATTTTAAATTGCTTAATGGGTTTTTACCCTTTAATTATTCAAATTTCAATCATCCAAATCAGATTAAGATCAAATATTTTATTTATTAATTTTTTATTAAACCTAAAGTTTTAATTAAAGGTTAAAATTTTAATTACCATTTTGCCCTTTGAGTTTAATAATTTCATAACTCACTAAATTGAACTCAAATGAACTTGAAATTTTTATGTGACTTCACTCATATGTCAATAAAGACATGAGAGGAGAAAATGTGATTTTTCTGTATTTAATTTATTTATATAATTATTTTTGGTGAAAAATAGAGATTTCCAAGGAAAATTTAATAACATGACCAAGGGAAAGTTTCTGTCCTTAAGAAAATTAAGAAACATTCCTAATGACCAGAGGACCACTTAGACCAATTTTGGTGATTTTTTGAATTATATTATTTTTACTATAATTATTTTAAGTTTTGGAGTGTTAATTAATTTAAAAATAAAATAAATGTTGAAAAATGAATTTTATATTTTTCAAAAATCTCTCTGATATCAAGAAAATCACAAAATCAAATTTTACAATTTTCTAATTTTTCTATGATTTATTATAATTATTTTAGTGAAAATGCTAGAAAAAACATTTTTTTAATTTTAAAATTACCCTAGAGCTTTAAAATTTAATATTTCACTAAATAGACCTAAGAAAAATATGGGGTTTGTTCCTAAGTGATTAAAATTCAAAATGTGACATTTTGGTGAATTTTATTATTTTTGTGATTTTTATTATTTTTTAATTATTAAAATATTAAAATAATATTAAAAATCAACTTTTTTAGAAAATTGAAATTTTAATTTTCTTAAATTTCCCTAATATCAGAGAGGCTCCAAAACCAATTTGGTGAATTTTTGAAAGATATTTTGAAAGTTATGAATTTTTAAAGTTTAAAATGACTAAATGGCTTAATCAACCCAATTAGTAGGGCTAACCAAGTCCAATTGACCTCAAATTTTTTTGGTAGGTTCCTCTGATCCTAAAGGTCAGTGGAGAATTGATTTCAAGTCAATTTGATGTATGGTTAGCTCTAATTAATTAGAGATCCATTTTGGGTGTTTAAGCCAATTAGGGTTGTTTTAAAGGAACTAACTCAAAACCTATTTTTCCTAGGGTCCCCTGGTCATAAGGAACATCACCAAATTTTCCTAGAATTTATTTCACAACATGATAATTATTGGAATTAAAATACTCAAAACAGTAACATGAATTTGAAAAATCAAAAACTCTTCATAGGGATGGCCTCTACTTTGGAAAATTCAGGGAATGTTCCCAAATTCGGAGGCTTCAAAAGCCCTATGGTCTCATGTCATGGTGAATTGTATACATGCATGGAGAATTAAAAATATGCAGAGAGTAAATAAATTATTAAAAATAAAATACTTGATGAAATTAAATAATTTCTTTTCCACATTATTCTCCTCTGTTCACTGAGCAAGAGGATATTTTTATTTTATTTTTCTGATTTTTCAACACAAAGTTATGAATTTTTGAAGTTTAGGGAATTAAATAAATAAAAAAAAAATCCCTAATTTTCTATTTATCCACGCGGCGCCGCGTCAACCTCGGCAGCTCCGAAACGCCGCGTGTCGCGCTCTCATTCGACGCCGCCATCTGACTCAGCGCTCCCGGGGCCCGCTGTATCGTTCCGTCTTCTGATCCGACGCGATCCTGGCCGTCCGTCCGCGCGTGTATTGGATGGACGGCATCCGTTCATCGTCCCCGAGCGTCCTCACCCCAGAGCCGTCCACACTAAATCCCTAATATCTCACTTGATACTCAATGGATTTTCATGTTCTTATGCTCTATGGATTCGTCTTGAAGAGACAAACACATCTATACGGTTATCATGCATTGAAATTAAAGCATTTGAAATGGAGAATCTCCGAAGCTCGGGATGAAGAATTAGCTCATACCTTTGCTCGGAGAAGTGTGGCTTCGATCCGAGGGTTGTTGCACCTTCGATTGGATCTCGGCGAAGCTCCGGATGAAGTCTCCCGGTCCGGTGAATTGTCTCAGGTGAGATTTCGACCACGGCCGATCACAAAGCTTGGAGGGCTGGAGCAACCGGGTGGCTCTGGAGATGGGGCTTTTGCTGGTGGACACCTTCCCTTGGTCCGGTGAAGGTGTAGAACCAATCAATTTGGGGATTGGCTCACTGTGGAGAAGTGTCCTGGTTTTGGGTGGAATTTCGAGTCGAAAAATTGGATTTTGTCGGTGGGGATTAGGGCAAATCGACACTTGGGATCAGTCGCTCTAAGGGTGGAGAAGGGTTTGGAACAATTTTGGCGAGTTTCGGCAAGGTTTGTGCAGACTCTCTTCTCATGGTCGTGAGGGGGTCGGGTTTAAATAGAGGTGGCTGGAGAGCCTCGCGGGGATGGCCGAGGGTTGGGATCGACTGCTCTGGTCATGGGAAGAACGACCATGGTGGCCATTGGGCATGGGGCGGCTCGAGCAAGGTGGAATTGCAAAGTTTGGCTCCTCCTAAGGTCTCGGCCATGGTGTTTTCCGGCGACCAGGCGAGTGGCCGGCGAGCATGGGTCACCCTCGAGTCCGAGTGGGTCGGGGCTGGAGGTTTGTGCGATCAATTGGCAATTGCCATGTGTAAAGGCTTTAAATTAAAATGGAATGGGGAAGGGGTCATTTTGGCTTCAATTTGGTCAATCCATTGGTTTGGGTTGGTGCACCTCCCCATGGCCTGATTTTGGGCTAAGAGGATCAGTTGGGTCAGCCAAGAGAGAATGGTATGGTCTCTATCCATGATGAGGTGGCTAAACATGGTTTAGTGTGTGTCATGAATAAGGTTAAAAAGGCTTAATGAAAGATTAGGAAAGGAGCCCCTCCTCTTGCCATTAATGGCATGGTCACATGCCAAACTTTCATGGCTTCATATGGCTAGTGAATGGCTCATTCATGGCTCCATTTGGCTTGGGAAAAGTTTAGTCAACTTCATAAAAATGGATTTTAAGGATTTTGGACATTTTGGTGGAAAGTTGGATGAAGCTTTATTTAGAATTATTTGATCATTGGATTAGGACTTAGGGATGATTTTAATTGAATGCATGATGAAGAGAATTTGTCATATGGGCCATAGATTGATTTTGCCCTTTGGATTTTGGTGGAGATGGGCTTTAGGAAGGTTTAAGAAAGTGGGCTTTTGGTTTGGAAATAAATTTATGGATGGGGAATTTGTGAAGGATTGGGCCAAACAAATGTTGTTTTTAGCTCATGGATGAGTCATGAGTGACTTGAAGCAAATTGGGAGTGATTTGGGTTTGAATTGGGTTGAATTTGGGCTCTTTTGGTGAATGGGCCAACATAGGCCCAAGTGGGCCAAGTTGGGCCAATGTTGTGCTAGGGTTGAAATTGATGTAAAATAAATGTTGGGAAATGTTTATGAGAGTGTTTCAAAGAGGTTTTGACTTTGGTTGGGCTTTGATTTTGGGGTTTGGGCTCATTTGGGTTAGGTTTGGTTTTAGGTCAAAATAGGGCCTTTTAGCTTTGGGTTGAACTTGAGTGAGGTTTGGGTCTAAATTTTGGGCAAATCATGTTATTGTTTTGTTTGTGGGAATGTTAAGGAAGATTTGGAAAAGATTTGGGGTTAATTGGAGTTGAATTGGGTGAGTTTGGGTTAAGTTTGGGTCATGGGTCCAAATTGGGCTTTAAGGCCAAAAGTGAAATTGGATCCAAATGTCAATCAAATTGAACTTAGATTTGGTCTAGATTGGTATTGGGAATGTTGAATTGAAGTTTAGAATTGAATTGGACCAGAATTTGGGTCAATTGGGTAGGTTTGGTTTGACATTGGGTTCACTTTGGGTTAAAATGGGTCGAATTGGGGGTTTTGACAAAAGTAGGGTAAATTGACAAAATTGGCCCATGGTGTAGTTGGACAAAATGAAATTGGGAATATTTGGGATTTTCTGGAATTTTATGGGAATTTTCTGAATTTTTGGAATTTTGGGTCAAGAGGGATATTTTGGGTATTTGGAGGGTATTGGGAGATTTTCTTGGAATTTTTTGGTATTTTTGGGTATGGATGATCAATTTGAGTGGTGTGGAAATATTTGGGATTGATTTTGAGGAATTTTGGGTAATTTAGGTGATTTTGAAAAAGTTGGGTAATTTCAAGGGCTTTGGGTAGGCTAGACGGGTGTAGGGTCCCGGGGTCAAAAATTGAAAATTTGGAAAATTGAAGATTGGGTGAATTTGAGTGGAATGAGGTCATTTTGGTTGAGCCATGAAGCCACATCAAGCCCACATGAGCCATGAAGGGACTCATTTGAGGTATCCACTATGTTGTTCCTAACCCTCTTAGCCGAGGGCTTAGGGGTTAAGGACCATCCATGTGAATCACCTACATGAGTCAGGAGGTCAAGTTGGGTATGGGTGTGGTTTTAGGAGGTGTGTGGAAGTGTAGTGTGTAAGTGTAGTGTGTAAGTGTAGTGTGTGTGTAAGTCAGCCCCTTCACCAGACCAGGCCACCCAGGACAGTCCTAAGGCCAAAGAGTCCTATAGGAACTCATCCTTTAAACTTCCACATTTGATTTCAACCCTCTAGGTGATTAGGGATCTACAATCAAGTTTGTGGAGTTTGCGGGGAGTTAAGAAGTGGTTTGAATTTCTAAAAGGTGGGTCCCAATTCTAGTCCCCTAAGATAGTCAAAGGAAAAGCCTAAGGCTAGATCCTAATCACTAAAAAGAAGAAGAGAAGACCTCATCAAAAATGAGGTCAACAGGGACATATTGATAATTCACTTAGCAATAGACCTCAAGGAACACTTCCTAGCAACATTGAGATCAAACCTAAATAAAACAATACTGAAAAAGTAGATGTTGTCCAATTAAGAAGTTGAGAGATAGAGGATGTGGTTAGAAATGAGAAAGAAGTTGTGAGAGAAACAAAGGAAACAAAAGACCTGAAGAACATGTCTCTAAGGATCTAAAAAAATTAATATCTCCAACTAAAATCAATTTGGAAGACCATCACCTCCATTTCCTCAAAGGCATAGACATCATAAGTTGGAAAAATAATTTTTAAAGTTCATCAAAGTACTTAAGAAGTTAATAATAAATATTCATTTCACAGAAGATTTAGAACAAATGCCAAGCTATGTAAAGTTTATGAGGGAGATATTAAACAAGAAAAGAAAATTTGGGGATTACGAGATAGTTTTACTAAGTAAGGAGTGTAGCGCTATACTTCAGAAAAAGTTTCCTTGGAAACTTAAAGATCATTGTAGCTTTACAATTCCTTGTGCAATTGGAGAAAGATTATGTGGGAAAGCTTTATGTGATTTATGAGCGAGCATTAATGTGATGTCGCTATCTATATTTAGAAGGTTAGTCAAATCGATATTTCTCCCACTACTGTAACCCTTCAGTTAATTGATCGATATATCATTTATTCAAAAGGGGTTATAGAAGATGTGCTTATTAAAGTGGATAAATTTATCTTTCCTATGGATTTCATTGTATTAGATATGGATGAAGATAAATAATATCCAATTATTTTGGAGAGACCTTTCCTTATTACTGGACAAGCTATGATAGATGTGCAAAAAGGAGAGTTGATTATGAATATTAATGACTAGAAAGTCACGTTTGATGTGTTAAAGACTATGAAATTGTTGACCTCATTTTTGATGAGGTCTTTTGCTTCTCTCTTTAGTATTTAGGATCTAGCCTTAGGCTTTTCCTTTGACTAATCTTAAAGGACTAGAAATGGAACCCACCACTTAGAAATTCAAACACCTCTTAACTCCCTACAAACCCCACGAGCTTGATTGTAGACCCCTAATCACCTAGAGGGTTGAAATCAAATGTGGAGGTTTAAAGGATGAGTTCCCTATATGACCTTTTTAGCCTTAGGAATACCCTGGATGGCCTGGTCTGGTGAGGGTTGACTTGGAAATACACTACACTATCACACATATTCCAAGTCCTAAAACCACACTCTCACCCAACTTGACCTCCTGACTCATGTATGTAATTCATATGGATGGTCCTTAACCTCTAAGCCCCTGGCTAACAGGGTTAGGAACAACATAGTGAATGCCTCAAATGAGTCCTCTCATGGCTCATATGGGCTTAATATGTCTTCATGGCTTAACCAAAGTGATTTCATTTCACTCACATTCGATCAATCTTTTTTTTTTCAAAATTTCAATTTTTGGCCCCCGGGGCCCCGGACCCACCAAACCTACCAAATGTCCTTGAAATGACCCAAAATTTGCAAAATTACCTAAATTACCCAAGATCCCTCAAAATCATTTCTAAACACTTCCCACCATTCAAATTGACCACCTTTGGCCAAAAAATACCAAAATTATCAAAATACCCTTTTACCCCAAAAATCCAAAAATTCAGAAAATTCCCAAAAAAATCCAGAAAATCCCAAATATTCCCAATTTCATTTTATTCAACTACACCATGGTTTAATTTTTCCAATTTACCCCACTTTTACTAAAACACCCAATTTGACCCATTTTTAACTCAAGTGAACCCAATGTCAAACCAAACCACCCCAATTGACCTCAATTCTGGTCCAATTCAATTCTAAACTTCAATTCAACATCCCCAACATCAATTTAGACCAAATCTAAGTCCAATTTGATTGACATTTGAGCCCAATTTCAATTTGAAGCCTAAGACCCAATTTTGGTCCATGACCTAAACCTAGCTCAAACCAACCCAATTCAACTCCAATTGGCCCCAAATCTTTTCTAAAGCCTTCCTAACATCCTCATAAACAAAAAATTAACTTGATTGGCCCAAAATTTGAGCCTAAACTCCACCCAAACCTAACCCAAAACCAAAATCCCTTAAATTGACCTAAGTCCAAACCTAACCCAAATGGACCCAAATCCCAAAATCAAAGCCCAACCAAAGTTGAAAACTCTTTGTGACATTCCCATAAACATTTTTCAACATTAATTTTACACCAAATCCAACATTAGCCCAACCTTAACCCAAGTTAGTCTAATTTGACCCACTTTGGCCCCTTTAACTAAAAAGCCCAAATTAAACCCAATTCAATTCAAAATCACTTTAAACTTGTTCCAAACCATTCATGACACATCCCTAAACTAAACCCAACATTTATTTGGCATGGTACTTCACAACACTTTCATCCAAAAGTCCATTTTAAAATCCAAAATCCCACTTCCTTAAACCACTTTAAAAGCCCATCCAAAACCATTTCAAAAGCCCAAAATCTATCCTAAAGCCCACATGATATTTTCATTTGTCATCCTTTTAACCAAAATCAACCCCTAAGTTTTAAATCCATGATCAAATGATTCCAAATCAAGCCTCATGCCAAATCACCCCTAAATGCCAAAAATCCCTAAAACCCATTTTCATGAAACTTAGCTAAGCTATTCCCAAGCCACATGAAGCCATGAAGCCATTTCTTAAGCCACATGTAAGCCATGGGAGTTGTGTCCCATGTCATCATGCCATCTTGGGCAAAAGGAGGGACCTCTTTCTTGATTCCCTTAAAGTGATTAAGCACTCCCATGTCTCCCTCAACTCATGCTTAAGCCTAATTGTACTTGGATTGTAACTTGACCCCACTAATCAAGCTGAACCAAATGACTTTCCCTCAGCCCAAACCAGGTCATGGGTGGGTGAACCAAACCCATTTGCATGAGTTGACCAAAATAAGCCCAAAATGAGCTTCCCCCTATGCTATTTCAATCCAACTCCTTTACACATGTCCAAAGCCAATTGTTGGCACCAAACTCAAGCACTGACCTCCTTGACCCTGAGGGTAACCCATGTCTGGCCGGCCAGCCACCACAGCCGTCGGAAAACACCAGGCCGAGAGGCTTAATTTGAATCAAAAATTCAATTTCAACTTGCTGAGCCGTCCCATGCCCAATGGCCATTGCGTACTGTTCTTCCCTCGCCCCGAGCAGTGGATCCAAGCCATTAAACCCCCCTGGGAGGCCCTCCAGCCACCTCTATTTAAACATCACCACCTCTCGGCCAAAGGAGGTGTTGAACCAAACCTTACGAAAACTCTGTCAAAATCACTCGACATAGAGAACATGATCCCCACTGAAATCCAGCCCTAAAACCCTCTCTGTGAGCTCAATTTTTGAGTTGAAAATCCACCGAAAAATTATGACACTTCACCACAGTGAGCCAATCTTCAAATTGATTGACCCTACACCTTCACTAGACCAAGAGGACAAGTTCCCCAGTAAAAGCCCCCTCACCAGGCCAGCCATTGCTTCCAGCCTCCAAGCTTTGTGATCGGCCTTGGTCACTTTCATACTTAGACAATTCCTCAGAGCCGGAGACTTCATCCGGAGCTTGCATCGGACTCGATCGAAGGTGACACAACCCTCGGATAGCTTCACTTCTCCGAGCGAAGGTATGAACTCATTCTTCCTCCCGAGCTTCCAGCAATTCTCCATTTTGTTTGGGTTAATTTCATAGCCTATAAACCGTATGGATGTGTTCGTCTCTTTAAGACGAATCCATAGAGCATAAGAACACGAAAATCCATTAAGAATTGAGAGAGATATTAGGGTTTGAGTGTGGACGGTCACGGATGCACACCAGTCGTAGACGATGACCAGGAGCCGTTGGATCACGCGTGTATCGAACGGAACGTCGAGATCAAGCCGGACACCGCAATGGCACGTGAACCGCGGGCCCCTGGAGAGCTGAGTCAGATGGCGGCGCCGAATCACAGCACAACGCGTGGGCTTTCAGAGCTGCCGAGGTTGACACGGCGCCGCGTGGATAAGTAGGAAATTAGGGTATTTTTGAATTATTTAAATGCCCTGAACTATAAAAATTCATATCTTTGCATAGAAAAATCACAAAAATAAAATAAAATTACTCTCTTGCTCAGTGAATAGAGGAGAATAATGTGGAAAAGAAATCAAGTTAATTGGATGAGTATTTTATTTTTAATAATTCATTTACTGTTTCCAATGTTTTGATTCTCCATTTGCATAGACAATTCACCATGACATGAGAACATAGGGCTTTTGAAGTCTCTGATCTTGGGAATATTCCCTGAATTTTTCAAGGTCAGAGGCCATCTCTATGAAAAGTTATTGATTTTTCAAGTTCATGTCACTGTTTTAGGTATTTTAATTTCAATAATTAGCGTGTTGCAAAATAAATTCTAGGAAAATTTGGTAATGTTTCTTAGGACCAGGGGACCCTATGAAAAATATATTTTGAGTTAATTCATTCATAATAACCTTAATTGGCCTAAACCCCTAAAATTAAATTTGAATTAATTAGGGTTAACCACACATCAAATTGACTTGAAAATAAGTCTCCATTACTCTTTAGGGTCAGAGGAACCTTACATAAAATTTTGAAATCAATTGGACTTGATTAACCTCACCAAATTGATTGATTAAGCCTCATTAGCAAAATGGAACTTTAAAAATTCATAACTCCAAAAATACTTTTCAAAAATTCACAAAAATGATTTTGGAGCTTTTTTGATATTAGGGGAGTTCAGGAAAATTAAAATTGGAATTTTCTAAAAGAGTTGATTTTTCACAATATTTTAATTTTTAATAATTAAAAAATAATAAAATCACAAAAATATTAAAAATCATAAAAATGTCACATTTTGACTCCTAATCATTTAGGAATAAACCAAATATTTTTCCCAAGTCCCTAGGATAAGATATTGAATTTTAAAGGCTTAATGTAATTTTTAATATTAAAAAATGAATTTTCAACCTTTTTCACTAAAATAATTCTAATAAATCAAAGAAAAATCAGAAAATTATAAAATTTATTTCTCTACACTTCTTGAGGTTAGAGAAATTTAAGAAAAATATAAAATCTATTTTTTAACTTTTATTTTATTTTAAAATTAATTAATACTCTAAAACTCAAAATAATTATAATAAATAAAATATAATTCAAAAAATCACAAAAATTGGTCCAAATGGTCCTCTAGTCATTTGGAACATCCCATAATTTTTCTAAGGATGGAAACCTTTCCTTGGTCACGTTGTTGAATTTTCTTTGAAAACCCTTATTTTCTACTAAAAATAATTATATAAATAAATTAAATTCAGAAAAATTACATTTTCTCCTCTAATATCTTAATTGACATGTGAGTGAGGTGATATAAAAATTTCAAATTCATTTGAGCTGAATTTAGTGAGTTACGAAATAAATAAGCTTAAAAGGGCATAAAGGTAATTAAAAATTTTAACCCTTAATTAAAACTTTAGGTTTAATCAAAATGAGGGGTAAAATATTTGATTTTAACTTTCTCTTGGATGATTGAAATTTAGGAAAATTAAGGGGTAGAAACACATTAAACACTTTGAAAATATCAAAATGAAACTTTAATTAATTAAATAATTTAAATTTTGGAAAGAGTATATTTAAAATTTGGATTATTAAAATAGGGATATTACTAAGAGGATATTTATTCTTTAATTTAAAAATCCCTAGATAAGTCACTTTAACAATATTTAATTCTTAATTAAGAAATTAAAATAATAATCCAAATTAACAATTAAAACTAAAATTAAATTAAATTAAAACTAAAGTTAAACTAAAATTAACAATTAAAATTAAAATTAAAATTAAATAAAATAAAATTAAAATTAAATTAAATTAAAATTAAATTAAATTAAATTTAATTTAATTTAAATTTAATTAAATTAAAATCAAATTGAATTAAATTGAATTAAAATCACTTAACAACAAACCTAAATGAAATCATCAAGAGTTAAATCAAAACATATCAATAATTTCAACACCTCTTTCTATCTAAGAAAACTTAAAACATTAACATCAATTTGAAATACTAAGATAATTGAAAGTGTAAAGATTTAAATCAAATCTAAAATAATTTGAACACTATTCCAAACTTAAAATTATTAATTAAAACCTCATAATTAAATTAAAACACTTTAAATCATTAACTCAAACTTTAAATTAAGTATGATTAAAATTCTCGATAAACCAACTTGCCCTTAAAGGCTTTAATTATTATAACTCTTAAATAGAGTTTTCATTCATCAGGTAATCAAATACCCAAGTTCACTGAGCAAGAGACAACGTTTAACTAAACTCCTAGATGATTAATTCATATGTGCAACTAAATTTACTTGGACTCAAAATAATCCCAGAAGTATTGAAAAGATGTTTAGGACTCATCCTAAACACTTCCTCAATATGACGGGATGTTTTAGAAGAACAATTGAATCTAATTGTTCTTTGATGAAAAAAATCATCCTTAAACCAAACCAACAACCTAAACGTCATAGGAGATGACTAGTTATAGGATTAGGATTCTGGTAGACAACCAAAACCCTTTCCCTTAGCTTTACCTAGGTATTTCTTGCAACATATGTTTAAATGCTCTAATATGTGTTTTAAGTGCAGCTTGGGATGACGGGAAGACCCTCCAGGTACGCTTTTATTTTATTGCAATTTACTTACATGCATTGTACTTTACTTTTCTTGCATGTTAAATAAGACTGTTGCATGAAAACCAAAACCTTTAGGATAGTCCCTGAACTGAAACCAAAACTAAATTAAAAGTCATTACAAGATAAAATTCACCGCCACAACATTATAAAATATAAAATAACTCAAAATTTAATCACAAACAGAACAACAAAATTACAATTGCAACTAAATTAAAACGTCTCGTTGAATGATCGGGAATACCTCGGATGATGTAACCCACGTGTTGCTAACGGGATTTCCCACGGTCTAAATGAAAGTGTGGAACTCATTCGGTTAAGTTTAGCAAATTCATCTAGACTAAGTGAATTCAATGAAAATAACGGTGCTGGGGATGACGAAACCGTGGGATCTTAATCGGTTCTGTTTAAACAACTTTAAGATTTGTTTTAAATAAAATATTAAAAACACTTGGATTTTAAGATTTTCTCTGAACCAAAACACTTTTCTCATCTCCTGATTTATGACTTCTAAAACTAAACCTCTGCAACAACAAGGAGCTTGAAGCACAGTGGGCAACACGACCATCGTCATCAGCTAAACCCGGATCTACTTCAGCAAAACCATTCTTAGAATTAAATAACCAAGCCATAGGAGTTCGAGGTAGTTTGCCTAGTGCGGTTTAAATTCTCAACTCTTCGTTAGGCATTTGCATGATCATGTCATGTAAATTAAGCCCTAACTGGTCTTAAGACGTCGAGGTAGTCGTTTGGTACGACATAAACCCTCACATCTTTGAGGCTATTTGTATGATAATATTATACAAATATAAATCCTAATTAATTAAAATTGGCATGATTGCAATATTAAATAAACTCCCAAATCTAAAGCAAACAATATGATAGTTTGGGAAGTTGCCAAGATTTTTCTTGGATCTTCAAATTCTCCTACTTCTCTTCCTTTGGACTCCTGAAAATAACTGTTCCAAATTCGATCCATTACCTATTGAAATCTCCAAAATTCAATCCTTTTAAAACCTTAAACTTTGAAATTCTTGAGAGCAAAATCACTGATCATTATCGAGAGTTTTCTTAAATGATTCCCGTCATTTAAGATGTAATTAACTATAGGGGCTTACCCTTATAGGGAACTTTAAGAACCGGGGTAATATAAACCCTGCTTAATTCATTTATATTAAGCAGGGGAACTTGTCGGCTTATGAAATTGGTTCGCAGACCAAACGGATGTCACAAATCTTCTAGTTTATTTAACCGAGCCCCATCATCAAGCAATGTGTCTATTCTTCGGAATAGATATACGGTTTGTGATGTGGTGCTCGTTTACATAAGCTATTCGGGATGTGAGATCGATTTGATTTCATATCTTAAAATTTCCAAACTTAAAATTATTTTCAAAATAAAATGCTACTTTCTAAATTATATATATATATATATTTAAATTAAATTTAAAATCTAAAATTCGCCGACAATTTCTATAGGCGATCCCTTTCAAAAATACAACACTCAACCTAAAAATCTGCCGACAGAAATATCCAACTGAGAGAAAAGATGATGATTTTTTTATAGATGAAATTGATTATCTAAGTAAAGGACATTTCCAAGAAGTTTTGAGAGTAGGTTAACAGTTGAGACCAAAACAGACTTTCATGATGAGTTGAAAATGTTGTTTAAAAAAGATTGTATTTATGTTTAGGAGAGATGTGAAATGATGGACTCTACAAAAAATATTGAACTTTTAATTCCGTCTGTTGAAAAATCTCATGAACTTAAGAAGGATGTACCCCATACAATTTTAAAGCCTACCTTTTTATGGAATTCATCTACACCACCAGTCTTTATATCTTCAGATTAGACTCAATCACAAGAAAAACCTGAATTGAATGATGAATAAGATAAAGTTTTTGAACTAAGACTTGGAAGAGAATTTGAGGATATATTTTAAAAGAATTTTGAGTTAAGAAACGATGATAAGGATATTGAAAGTCAAATACAAGAAATTCATAAGGAAATAGAAAAACCTATTTCCTCAACTAAGATAGATATAGGAAGATCACCTCCATCATTTACTCAGTACAAATGAGAAGAATTGGAAGATAACTTGAAACAGAAGAGTAACATAGAAGATTTTGATCCAGAATCTGAATTATCTAGAGAAAATTCGATGAAAAAATTGGTAGATCTTGAAGTATCTTATAGAGATCCATTTCTTATAAATTTTGAGGATGATATTAATATGCAAATTCAGAAATCAATTGAAGAATATTAGATCTAGAAAGAAATGTGAGGAGCAATGATATGAATCAATCTGAAAAGGAAGAGCTGAAAGAAAAATTACAATTTAAGTATTTTGTAAGAATTCATGGATCTGAAAAAGATTGTGCAATTGATTGAGGATTACTTAATTAGAATTTTGATCGAGGAGGAGTCATTTGTCGGGCTGGCGATGTTAAACCAAGCTCTTTATGGGAGGCAACCCATAGTTATCAGTCTAGTTTGATTTAGTATGCTTGAGTGTCATGATTGTTAGTGTCGTATTATGATTGCTTTAGTGTGGATTGATCAGTTTGATTCATGATTGGTGGATGTTTGGATTATTAGTGGTTTGATTTGATCTCTGTGTGTCATGAGGGAGGTGATTCCTTCACTTCTTATTATGGTTAAACTTATATATTTTCTTGTAGTAGTTGGATTGATGAGTCCACTGTGACTCGGGTCTTACCTGGACTTGAGTTTTACAAGAGATATCATGAATTTGAATTGTGATGGATCCATCTCAATTTTGTTGCTTCCTTTCTCTGACTTTGATTTCATTTGATAGGAGTCATGAACCAATTTTATGAATAACTTGTGGATGATCTTACACTACAATTTATAACTATTAGAGGTGCTTAATTAAAGGGAAAATGTGATGCCTGAGGTTGGTGTTCATGGCCCAACTTATCAGGGATAATTATTTTTATGGGATTATAATCTATAAAATCATTTAAAATGTACCTAATTTATCTGTGTAGTGATTCCATTAGAAATTGGAAGTAAGTTAGTGAGAAGTGATGAGTTAATGGAAGAATTGACCTCATTTATCATATGTGTTTCTTTGGGTGTTACAACTTTATATAAGACTTGAATAACATTTTTATATTCCTATGTTGATACCTGCTATTCTAGTTAGACTTTTGATTAGTCAATTTCATTTTGGCGTGCTTAGTTTAGATTTACTTTCTGCTGCATATTGTTATGTCCTGATGAATACTTGTAGATGTTTTTGATAGACATTTGTGGTAGATAGAATTTTTGAACTATTTTTCTTCCTACTTATATTATCTGTACTAAATGTTATATATGTTAAAAATCAAGTTTGGGTGCAGGAAGAATAATATATTTTGAAGTGAGTATACTTCTTTTTAATTTAATATTATTGTAAGTATGATTTAGGCTAGCTTTACTTTCTCTTGCAGTCATTTTATCCTGATTATGCATGTATATGAATTTGATAGGATGTTGTAGTAGCTAGTAAATTCAATTACTTTTTCTTCTTGTTACATTTTATGAAATTAATAGCAAAATATTTAAAAATTCAAGTTTGATGGGGAGAAAGAAAAATAACTTTCAAAACCTAACTTTATTTGTCCTCAGTAGCCAATATTTAAATTAATATTACCTTTAAAATGACGTGTGGTATGTGATGTTATCTTTAAGTTACTATAATTTTGATTTTAGGAATATTAGAAAAACAACTTAGTTGAAATCCTATGTGAAGAAACTATTCTAGAGTTAAATTATTTTGTAGAAAACTTTAAGAAAATGATTTTGTTATTTATGGTAGAAAAGAGTTGAATATTAGAAAAGATAAAATTCTTAGATTTATACTTAATGAGAATTGAGCCTTTATTAAAACCTTTTTTAAACTAATACTTGCGCTTTTAAAAAGTGAAGGAAAGTTTTGAGTTTTGGACTTTAGAAAGGGGATAATGAAATTCATAATTATTAAAGACATATTCAGATATAGTAATCCTCACAAAAAAATAAATAAAAAAAGATTGAAAATGATCCCGAAAGAAAGAAAAGAAAAGTGAAAAGAAAATATGTGAGGAGAATCTTGAGGAGAAGCCTAATAAAAAATTAGATTCGCTTGAATCTTTTTAAATGAAAGGACTTAAAAACAATCCTAAGATTATTCTTATTTCAAAAGGTATTGGTTAAATTGGTATAGATAAGTGCTCAAATTTTATTTTGTTACTTTCATTGAATATTTAGATTGATAAGTTTCAATAACTTTTGAAGTAAATAGAAAATCATGATTCCTAAGTTGAATATGAGATACTCTTACACTCTAATCCTAGGTTAATTTGCTAGAATTTCTCCTACGTTACACAATAATATTTCTGAGATAAAATTATAGGAAACTCTATTGAAACACACAACCATAAGTCAACATATTTTGTTTTTAAAGTTATAGTGTTACTTGAGGACAAGTAACAGTTAAGTTTAGGGGAGTTAAAAAGCCTAAAAATGCTTAATTTTACATATACATTTTATGCTTAATTTTAATGATTTTATACTTTAAAGAAATATATTTTGCATATTTTTTGTTTTAGGTACAGTAAATGGACTCTTGGAGAAAAAGAAGTAAAAATGGTGCAATTTGGAAAGAAAACGAGTAAGAAAGTAAATTTTGGCTTGACACATTTTGATAAGCCTTTCTATGCTTAATCTCTTTTACAACTCTTCCATATTTATTTTCATGCGTATTTTGTAGGGCTATATGTTAGGAACGCAACGCAACTGAAACTGGGCGAAATGGTGCTAAAACTGAGCCAAACGGTGGAGCTGTGCAGAATGGGTGTTGACGACGCTAGAAACCTGAGAGCCATGAAAATATCACCCCGACGGCGCCCAAAATGACCCTGATGGGCTCGAGACAGTTTGGATGCGATTTTGGGCAGTCATAGCCGAGATTCAATGAATCTGGACGCTTTTGGGAGGGTTTCTTGAGGCATCTCTTGGGAAATTCGTCCCTACACTATATAAGAATGATTTTTATGTCAAATAAGTGTGTGTGTGAGTGGAAAAATGTAGAGAATGATTAGAGATCTTAGGATAGGAGTAGAAATATAGATTTCTACCTTTTTGGAGAGATTGGTGAGGGGATTTTGAGAGAATCTGTAAGGGAATGTTCTAGCATTGCATGGATCAGCGGGAGACTTTGTGGGAGAGATCTTCATCTTTCTTTCAAGTGGTAAAAACTAAGTATTGCATTCTTCATTATCTTATGACTTTGTAAACACTTATATAGTGGTTTTACATGATGAAATGAGATTTTTCGTTGTGTTTTCTTTGTGCCTTGTAATGTCTTTCTCTTACTCTTTCTTCTTGTTTGGAAATAGTGACATAAGAAGGTTATTATATTATTTTCATTTTACTTTTCTTTTGCAATGAGTAGGATTCCTGTTTAGGATATTGGGATGCATGCTAAAAGATATTTTAATTATAAACGTGATGGTTTTTACTTGCACTTTATTTACATTACAAAATGAGCTCGTTGTAGTGTTAAAATTCGTTGTATGCATTAAGACCCGAGAGGACGGTGTAATTCTCAGCAAAGTGGAACCACATTCAAATTCCATGGATGGTGAAGTTTATGAGGGTTGAGTGCAAATAAATAAGGAAATATACTTTGATGGGCATAAATTTAGAGATTTTAGGGTGACAGACTAAAATCTCTAATTCGGTCCTAGTGTTTGGAAACTAAAGCGAGAGTTAGCCTCCAGGCGAAGGGAAGTGGGAGCTCTGGAGTGAGAGCTAGTATCCTCCCAGCCTAACTACAGATTTAGGGACTAAACCTTAGATTAACCAATGTTCTTTATGCACTCAGAAGAGAGTAAAGAATATGATTGCTCCTATTTGACACATACAATATTTAATGCATCTCATTCCTTTACATTGTCCAATTCACTATATAAGAATTGTAGATTTTATTATCTCAAAATTCACTAAACCAATTCATCCAGAAAGAGTTATCTTTAGGATTATATTTTCATTTAGGAGTAGTTATTAGTTTTTTTAATCTCAAGACTTACCTTTAGGAGTATTTGTTAGAAAAAGCACTTAAATCGACCTTCCAAACTAAGGGATAATTGTAGTATACTAGAATTTGACTAAGGACCTTATACCTCGCTTTCCTATAGGGTTGATAAACGGGACTCCATTAGAGCTCTGTATTACTTGATATGATACGTATACTTGCATAGAACCTCTAGTGTGTGTGCACATACAAACAAACATAAAAACACGCAGAAAAATAGCACATGTCGGAGGCGCATCACTAGCCCAACCTACATGAGCCATGGATCAAGGGTCCCCAAAATTAGGGGATTGCCTTCCTTAAATGGCTAAACCAAGGATATCTTTGCCATCAGCCATCCCCAAGCCAAGTTAATCACATTAAAACCTTCCACTGGCTCACTTGACCACCTGACCACCAGTTCAGGCCTAACCGGTCTTAAGCAAAACCCAATTGCACCGATCCAATGTGTCGAGCTTCAATTGGTTAACTGCGTCGTTCAACCCTCCACCTAAGCATCACCCTGCACCGAAATTGAAGCACTGGTGGCCACCCCTTTCAAGGCTATCTAAGGCCACCCCTTCACAGCCAAGAGAAGAGAATACACAAAACTCTGGGGAAACTCTGCCAAATTGCTCCAGAGCTTCTCCAAGACTCCCTGAGTGTAAGCCCACTGTTTCCAGCCACCCATAGCCACTGTCTAGAGCTAATTTCCCCACTTAATTTTCAGCCGAAACCAAAATACATTTCACCATTTTGCCACAGTCCACCAAACTCAAAATTGAGTTGCTCCTCACCATCCCTTGACCAAACGAAGAAGATTCCCCCTGATAGACTCATCGTAAAGCCACCCTAACCTAGCTCAAGACCATGGCCCCGAAATCGGTCTAATCAAACTCATAGTTGGACAGTTCACAAGAGCTCGTTAACACTTTTTGGAGGTTCGTTGGAGTCCTTTGAAGCTTCTGAAAGCACCTGATTGAGGCCACACCTCTTAGGCAAAGGTATTGAACTCTCTCCCTAAAATGAGCTTATTTTTTTGACGTTTATGGCAATGCATTTGATTTCATGGGCATGTAAGCGTATAGATAAGTTTGCCTTGACTAGATGAAGCTCTAGGAACAAACTCCAAGTGATTTGGTTAAGTATCAAGAGAGATCTTAGGGTTTGAAGGTGTATGGCTCTCGGGTTAGACCAGATGAAGAAGAGCAACCAGGACAGTCAGTTCGCGCGTGTAATGAATGAAAGGCTAGGATCACACCAGACAGGAGAGCGATAAAAAAAGTGCAACCGTGTGGCAGCTGACTCAGAAGGAGACATCCAATGAAATGGTGACATGCGCGCGTTCAGAGCTGCCTAGGATGAGGTGGTGCCAGGGTGGATAAATAGAAAAATAGTGATTTTTGGATTTATTTAAATTAGGAAAACTTTAAAAAAGCATAACTTTGTGTAGAAAAATCATAAAAATAAAAGAAAAATACATTGTTGCTCAGTAAATAAAGGAGAAAAATTTAGAATAAAAATTGGAGTTATATGACTTTTATTTTATTTTTAATTATTAAATGCTCTCTATGGTATTTTGATTCAAAATAGGTAATATTAATCAGTATGGCATAAGGTTTGGAGGGCTTGTATACTCTGTTGATAGGGATCTTCTCTGGTTTTCCAAGGTCAGAAGACATCTCTAACTAGAGATCCCTAATTTTCAAGATAATCCACTATGTTTTAGTTTAAAAATTATAAAAATTAAAATATAAATCAGAAAAATACAAAACTTATTTTGGTAGGTTTATTGTAGTCAGAGGACCCTAGGAAAAATATAGAATGGGTTTAAATAATTAAGAGTGATACTAATTGTAATTAACTCATTAAAATTCTTAAAACTCTTATTAAATAAAATAAAAATATAAAAATCACAAAAATCAATCCAAACTGTTAAGAATAATTATGTTGACTCCCCATAAAAATTTTAAGTCAATTAGAATTGGTTTAATCACTAAAATAAATTTTCAAGTAAAATAACACTTTTGGCATTTTAAATTAATTATAATAAATAAAATATAATTAAAAAAATTATAAAAAGTGGTTTTAAGAGTTCCTAGTGACCAAAGGGACTTAGGAAAAAATAAAATTGGAATTAAAATAAAAACTTCATTTTTGAACTACATTTTGAATTTTAAATAATTAAAAATAACTAAAAAGGATTAAAATTGAAAAAAAAAACAGAAATATGAAAATGCACCAAAATATCACATTTGGTCCCCTGGTCACTTGAGAATCATTAAAATATTTTTTCCTAATTTTTAGAAATAATTATGAATTTTAAAGGCTAAAAAAATGAATTTTCTTTAAATTTGCACCAAAATAACTATAATAGATAAAATAAAAATCATAAAAATATGGAATTTAATTCCTTAGATTCTCTGAACTCAGAGAGATTTAATGAAAATATAAACTTAATTTTTCACTAAAATAATATTTTATATTTAATTAATACTCAAAATATGCAAAAAATTATACCAATTAAAATAAAATTCAGAAAATCATAAAAATTGTTCTCGAAGGTCCACTAAACAAGTGGAACCTCCAATAATTTTCTTAAGGATAGATGTTTTGCTTTTGCTACGTTAATGAATTAATATTGAAAATACCTATTTTGTATTAAAATAATTATAGAAAATTAAATAAAAATTAGAAAAATCATATTATCTCCTCTGATGTTTTAATTGACCCATGAGTGGGGTAACATAAAATTTTTAAGGTCATTTGAGTTTAATTTGAAAGTTTATGAGGTGATAGGACTAAAAGGGCAAAATGTTAATTATGGAATTTAAGCCTTAATTAATATTTAGGCTAATTCAAAGGGTAAATGGGCAATAAATGAGCTTAACTAATCATGTGGATGATTGAAACATAAGGGACTAAGAGGTAGAAACCAATCTCACCTCTTTCCATAATAAGGGTATAACTGGTAATTTTACATTAGTTATCATAGTTTGGAAGATAATTAAATTAGATGATACTAAAGTGAGGGGTTTGATACTAAATGATAATCCAATATTCGATAAGTATATGATCACATAAATTAACATTTTCAAAAATTACAAAATCTACCCCTAGTAGGTCTTAAGGGCTTAGTAGTGAGCTAGGTTTGACTTAAATGATTTAATGAGGAATAGGAAAGGAAATGTAATCAATTTTGAACACTTTTTTGAAAAACAATACTAGCTCAACTTCAAATGAAATTTGTTAAATTCCTTAAACGAATTCTTTGCCCCTAAAGGCATTCACCCACATAATTTACAAATAAAATATCAAGTGATAGTTACCCCACTCATAGGGATGATTAAAACATCAAAGTTTATTGAGCACAGACTTAAATACACTCACTAAGCCTTACTTTGCAATGGATGAATGATTTAGCAACACAATAAGTCCAGAAGAACTCGGGACCTTCCAAAGAATTTAAAAAGTTGTTTAGGGTTGTACCCCGAATTCTTTTGTAGTCCTTTGGATATCCTATAAGACAATTGAACCTATCATATTTTTCTCAAAAAGATCATCCTATGAATAGGAACACACCATGTTATGTCTTAGGGTTCGGTAGGCATCTCTTTTACCTGCTTTTTTTCATGCAATATATTTTAATTCCCTGCAAGATTATATACATTGCCAATATTGACATTACTATTGGAATGCGAGAAGAGAACTGATATGTTTTTATAGTTTATTTACAGTATTTTTGTTTATTGCACTTTACTTTCCAGTACTTTTTATTTTTTGCAAATTATGTCATCCTGCATGTTAAACCAAAACTGAGACAAAACAAAATTTACAATAACAACAAAATAAGACAATTCAAAATTTAATCACAAACAAAACGAAATAAAGACAATTTCAACTAAATTAAAACGTTTCTTTGGATGATTGAAAATTCCTCGGAGGAGGCAACCTATGGCTGCTAAGGAGATTTCGTTGGTCTGGATGAACTTATTGAATGCATTTAGTTGAGTTTGATAAATTCATCTGGACTAAGTGAATTCGAAGAAAATAGTGGTGCCGGAATGAGAGAATCATGAGATTTTAACCGATGTAACTCTAATCAACTTAAATTCCCCCGTAATAAGATATTTAAATAATTATGAAAACTACATGAAACTTGAACTCTAATCCTGATACTTTTCTCAACCTCCTCAATTTGACTCTTCTAAACATAAACATGTTGCAACGAGGAACTTTGAGCAATCACTGTGGGTAGCACGATGAGGCATGCAGAAGAATATCTTCAAGGAAACAAACAGAGGAAGACAATTTACAACATCAAACCTTCTTAGAAATAAACAACAATCCATAGGACTTCGAGGTAGTCCACCTAGTACGACATAAACCCTCATCTTAACTTTTAGGCATTTACACACCGTGCAATACAATCCCTAACTCGTCTTAGGAATCCGAGGTTGTCGTTCGGTACGATATAAATCCTCCTATCTTACAGACCATCTGAATGATCGGTATCATGTAGATGTAAGCCCTAAATAACAAAATTGGCAGGATGAAACATTAAATAATATCTCTTCTAAATTAAAGGCAAACCATAGGGTAGTCACCGAGGTTCTCCTCAGGATCTGTGGCATCCCCTAGCTTTCTCCCTTTAGATTCAATAATAGTCCCCCATTTGCATCTTTCTCATTTGATATTTCCTATTGTCCGACATAGAAAAATCCTAAACCCTTTTGAATTCATGAATGCAATATTCCCTGATCATTATCAAGAGCTTTCTTTGGTAACTTCGGCCATTTAAGATGTAATTAATTATAGGGGCTTGCCCTTATAAGAAATTTTAAGAACTCAGCTTAATACAAACCCTATCTAATTTTTCATATTAGATAGGGGAACTTGTCGGTCAATATAAAATGATTCACAGACCAAATTGATGTCGTGAATCTTATAGTTTATTAAATCGAGCCTGGTTATTAAGCCATGTGTCTATCATTCAGGATAGGTGCATGGCTTACGATGTAGTGCTTGTTTATTTAGACTATTAAATTCATGAGATCAGTTTAATTTCATATTTTCAAAATTAAGATGATACTTTTTAAAATTATATATTTATACATATTAAATCTATTTTAAAACCGGGTGTAGGGATATACATTCCGGCACCAACAATTTCTAATTTGACGACCGATAGATCCGGGAGAGAGATTTATTTGAAAAAAGGAATAATACGATGACATATAAATAGACAAGCTGCCGACTCTAAGTTCCTTTAAAAAAAAACCAAAAACCCTCAACATTTCCTCTTGTTTGCATAACATATGTCAAATATTTAACGTTTTAGAGTTGAATATTGTCTAGAATTAACATAATGATTCAAAGGTGAAGTATGCATTCATTGAGAATGCAATTCATTTATACTAATTCTTAACTTTTGTTTCCTAGTTTATGTAGAGCTTAAAATCTTGCTTGTGATGTTTGACTATTATATGGATGAGATTAATTTTCTTCCATGTTAAAAACTTTGTTAGATTGAACTCATTATTGCATGATTTCAACTCTACCCATTGGATTCAAATCATCACATTTGAAGTTTTGAAAACTAACATTGTGTAAATAACTAATTACCACTCATTGCTATTTTTTTTTATTTTCAATGATTGTTGATGCAGAGTTCTACCATGCCTACCCTAGTATTCTACTTTCCTTTTAAGTTATTTTAACTATAGTTTCACACTTGAATTAGCACTCAGTCTTTCTCTTAATGCTTTGAAAATATTTCTTATTTTCTTGGTTTTGTAATATATTTCCAAAGAGAAATTTATGGAAAAGGGTTATGCTAATGTGGTTTATATCGAGTTTATTGAAATATGTTATTTTGAGAAAATTTTGATATATTTTGTGTATTTTCATATTTTGGGCTTATAAGGCAATAAATATGGTGGCCATACAAGTTAAATATATTGGATGTTCATTATAGAAATAATACTTTGATATTTTTTACCTTATTATAAGTGTGTGTTGGTTCTATTTGAGTTTTTTAACCTATTATTTGTAGTTATAGATGCTATTTTCTAGGTGTGTTTCCTTGTACCATCATGAGGCTCGATTCCTCCTTCTAAGGTGATTTCAATTCTAGTTCCACTCTTCAAATTAGTTAGTTAAATGTGAGTGAGTGAGATTTTGCAAATAAAATATATAGTTTTCATTCTGAAACATGAACTTGAATAATTGTTAATTTTATCATTTAGATGTTTTCTTATGAAATTTAATATTTTCATATAGTTAATCCTCCTAAAAAATAACACAGTAAAAAATTCTTCTAAATTTAGATGGGATGTAATAAGGGCGGGAATAATTCTTATTGAATGTACTTTCGACACCCATTCTCATATTCTATTTACTGTCGAATTATTCCATCCGGAGTACGTACGCAAGAGTTGGGTGCGGATTTTTTTGGGTACTGGATGAGTATGGATGGGTATTGATGGGTATTGATGGGTATGGATGTGTATTAGATAGAGTATTGGTGGGTATTGGAGGGTACTTAATGGGTATTAGAGGGTATTGGAGGGTATTAGGGAGAGATGCGTGCGGATGCGTACGTTGTCCGTATGGAATAATGATATACTCAAAACATTACTTTAAACATCACACATAAATCCAAAAAATTTAGCTTCTCAAATTAGTGGAAGCAATAAAAGAATAAATAGTTTTAACATATCTATAGAGCATATATTGGACACCAAAATTCTTAATTAAAACATAAACTTCATTTGATCCCTTGCCCAAAATTTTTCTGTGCTTGATAATTTACCTCAAATTCTTACGGTAGCTGTACAATGCAATATGATCATAAAATTAAATTGAGTTTACATTATCCAAAATTTTTCTTTTCACTTTTTCTGTAAGATATATTATAAAAAATTTGCGAGCTAAATGGTTTAGCAAACTAAACAAATTTAACACAAAACTCAAATATTAAAAAGTAGTAAAAACATGTTTATAAATTTTGTATGGACACAATAAACTTAGTATCATTAGCCAAATTATTACTATAATATTTAATGTTAAACTTTTGCTGCATCAGTATTAATATTAAAATACTTGTACAAGGAAATAAAAATAAAATTATATACGCTAACCCGGCCCCACTAAGAAAAAGACGGAAAATTATATAGGCTAACCCGGCCCGACCGAAACTCTGCAGAATAACACGGAATAACGCACACATCAACACCACCACAATAACACTTGAATAACGCGAAATAACACTTGGTATATTCCCGGTGTTATAATAACACTATAACACCTCAATACTACCACAATAATACATGAATAACACATAATAACATGGGGGAATATTCTCGTAAAACCGTAGAATAGCACAGGAGAATATTTTCTAATACCGCGGTATAAAACTATGGTGGAATATTCCTTAACACCACGGGAAATATTTTAGTAACACAAGGAATATTCCCCCCATTTTATTCGCGTTATCCCCGTGTTATTCCAGGTTATTCAGGTGTTATTCCGTATTATCTCTGTGTTATTTCAAGTTATTCAGGTGTTATTTCGCGTTGTGTTATGCACGACTGAGAATATTGGTCGGGTTTCGGTCGGGCCGGATTCACATGTATAATTTTCCCTCTTTTCCTTAGTGGGGTCGGGATTCCACGTGGCTCCCAGCGATTGGACTCTGCACGTAACTCTACGTGCATAGTCTCTCGGGTCAAGGGCGGCCTTTGGTGTAAGTCTCTCGGGTCAAGGGTTCGAATCGCACCTATGAGTTGATCGGTGGACTTCGACTGCGATCAATCTTTGAAATATATGTGTGTGTGTGTGTGTGTATCTATTTGTGTGTCGAGCCAGGACCAACATCTTTTTGAGAGGAGAGGGAGATCACCCAATTTCTATGTATTTACATATCCAACACATTTATACCATTGAAATCTTTCATAGCACATGAAAAAGCCAATATTTTAATTTTTAAAAAGTGATATACACCATTCCATGCATAGGTAAGATGGTATGTATGTAAAAATTGAATTTTAAGTGTTAGATATGTAAATAAATTAGAATTGAGTGGTATGTAAGTAAATCTTCCTTTTTTTTTTTAATTGGCTATTTCCCAAAATTTTCCCTTGCATTATAAACATAAGAATAAAAAAAAATTAGGTGCAAATTTACTAGAAGATGTACTGATGTACTGATGGACCAAACATTCATTTTCTCTGTACAAGATATTAAATTTATTAATCCCATCAAACAGAAGCTTTACTTGATGACATAAGTAATTCATAATTAATCACGTCACTGACGCAAGTAACTAATCCGTCGGTTCTTTTATTAATCACGTCGCCGCACTGCCAGTCATCTCCATGACCATAATCTCCACTTGCTCGTTGAAGTGCTTCCATTTTTTATCGCACATTCTCATCTTCCTAATTGATGCATCGTCATTGTGCTTTGCCAAAATTTCACCGTGGATTTGTGGAATAGCCGAAGTGGCAAGGGCAATATAAGGGAGCAAAGGGTGGAGAAAAGATGGAATATTTATGTCTGCAACATATAGTTCATAAATATTATCACATTTTAATTACTCTTGTCATTAGAGGGAATATAAATATTGGAAATTTCTTAACTAGAACTTAATAAATTAAAATGAATTAACTCGTTGATACTTAAAATTCATCATAAAATGATACACAAATAGAAAGAATATGATTTAAATGAATTTACAGTTTTTATTGAGATAAATGAATTAATTTCTCATAATTCCAGATTTAGCCAATTAGGTGCACAAATTTTTTATTTATATTCTTTTAATTTAATCTCCTAAAATTTTAAATAATTTAATCATATATGCTAACTTTTAAGGGTGCGTTTGGGAGAGATTATTTGCAGCTGTGGCGTTTTCAAAACGCTATAAGTATGTTTGGATGTCACGTTTCACCAAATTATTAAAAATCGCGTTTTTTTATTTTCTATTAGTCGCGGATCGCGGGGTCCTACCCACGATCCACGATTCTTTTTTTCTCTTGACGAAATTTGCCCCTCGCGAGCCCTAGCGCGATTCGTCTCCTTCCCGAGCCCTAGGTCGCGGCTATCAATCGATCCGTCTCCTTCCTCGCTTGGAGCGATCCGTCTCCCTCCCCTCCCCGATCCCGCAGCACAGCCCTAGGGCGCGGCTCGATCCGTCTCCTTCCTCGCTATCCAGACTCGGCGTGATCCGTCTACCGCTTCAGAGGAATGGTGGGTTGCGAAGTTAGCAGTAATAATTGTATCATTCTGTACTCTTTAATTTATTATCAGTCATAATTCTAACCTGTGCTCTATATGATACAACCTTTCTCCTCTCGACATTGCAGGCAGACCAAATGCAAAAAAATTGAAGGTGTGCGGGATTGAGCCGGAGTTGGAGGACAAATTGGATGTTATGTTCCAAGGCATTGTTGCTATGGGTGAACATGCATTCAACCCCAGCGAGCAGGGCTTTGCTGGTATCTCAGTTGACTTCTGGTGAAGGCCCGAGCATGCACCCGATAGAGCTCGAATCCACGTGTCAATCGAAGAGGCGCAAAAGCGACAAAAAATTTAAAAATAAAGATGTTTTCATTCAGAGCTCGATAGATAGACTGATACAAGTGTTCGAAGCTCCATAGCTGTACAACTGTGTAGTAGTTGATCCCGATGTTGATTTCATGAATCTTTTGGATGATATTCCAAAAGTTGTGCGTGATCCCACATTCTACTTAAAGTGTGTTAAAGTTCTTGAAAACCCAATACGGAGATGATTTTCATAAGGCTACAGTCCGAGCTGCGTGTCGAATATTTACGTCTCTCCACTGACAAATTATTCTCTCTCACCCAATTGTTTTTTTGGGTTTTGTTATTTGTGGACTATTATGAATGTTTCTATTATTTGTGCAATTTTGGTATTTGATGACATTGTTATTTTTGCAATTTTTCTTTATTGATATATTGAACTGTTCTGTCAAATGTTTACATTTTTTTAAGTTTACACTGATATTTGTCTACTAATTGAATAAAATGTTCCTTCATACGAAAACATTTACGTAAGATGTATCAGCTAGCACGCCGCAAAAGATTAGCTGCCGCAATTGTAATATTGCTTTTAGAGTACTACCGCTCCAGCACAGTTCGAACCCCACGCATGACGTCGTCATTTATTGGGGATAAATGGGTCGGCGAGATGCTTGCTAGACATCCCATAGATTCCACAACATATTTCGTATAAGTGTGCCCATTTTTTTGGACCTTTTGCATGAACTATGTAGCAACCATGGACTCAAAGGTTCGCCCAGAACTACAACAAGGGAGATATTAGCAATTACACTGTACATTTTATCTCATAATCAATCAATTAGAGGAGCTATGGAGCGTTTCAACATTCGTCTGAGACAATAAGTCGATACTTCTCTGAAGGATTGAAGGCACTAATTAGCCTATCTATCCAAATCATTAAGCCGGAAGACCCGTCATTTAGCACAACTCCAGCAAAGATTGCTAAAGACCCACGTTACATGCCATTTTTTAAGGTTAGTTCCTTATTGCATCACATTCACTTCTAAATCAAAATCGAGATCTCAATACTTACGATCACTTAACAAATGATACCAGAACTGCATTGGAGCAATTGACAGTACGCACGTTCCTGCCCGACTTCCTAGCCATCGGAAGGTGGCGTACATTGGTCGATGTTGATCACCTACCCAAAATGTGATGGATGTATGTGATTTCAACATTTGCTTCACATTTGTTTTGGCCGGATGGGAAGGGAGTGCCCATGACGCACCGTATTTTCTCATACACAATGAAAGCTAATATACAACACTTCTCTCACCCACCTTCAGGTTGGCTTAACTTTCTAACACATTATTATATGTTTACAATGACAAATAATGATGTCTTTCGTGATAGGTAAATACTATTTGGTAGACGCCGGATATCCCTTACAGAGGGGATATTTGAAGACATTCCCAGAAACGAAATATCATATTCCTGATTTTGAGAGATCAAGTGGCGTCACCCGGGGTAGGAAAGAGATGTTCAACAAACACCACTCCTTGCGCGGGGTGATCGAAAGAACATTTGGTGTTTGGAAGAAGAAATGGGTCATCCTCCGCGACATGCCTACGTACCCATTTCGTAAGTAGGTTCACATTGTAGTGGTCACGATGGCGCTGCATAATTTCATTAGACGACATCCATCACGTATTGATACGGATTTTAATATGGTTGAAGCTGACAACATGAATTTCCCTCCCGAGGCATCAGAATTGCAATTTGGTCAATTTATCCCTAATGACCCTATGGAAGCGGAAGAATTTGAAAACCAGGACGGGGAAGGTGCATCAGAGATGGCTGCTCTGAGGGAGCGTATCACAGATGCAATATGCCAAAGCTGAAATTCCACATTGTCTTTATTTTGCATGATTTATGTAAGAGTCTGTTTAGGCTAGCTTTCTACTTGCTTTTAGTTTCATACTGTCATCATAATCTTGTCTCGAAATTGGGTTGTTGTTTTTTTGAAATTTCTATGACGGGAAATTGACATAAGTTTTCAAATGCTATGCTGTTATGTTTTGGATTTGAGATGTGATACATCATTTAGTGATCTGTTACTTTTTATGATCTTAACTTCTTCGAAATTTTATGGAAGTTTCAACATAAGGAATTCGGTGGCATGTATGTTATTTGAGTAGTGATAGATGAAATAAAATAGTCTGCTATTTCAAAATTATAAGTGCTAGCTGTTTTGGTCATTTTTTGCTTCTGTCAATTCATTGTTCTCTTTTTACTGCTATGGAAACATGAGATTTCTCAGTTTATTTTATTATAATTTCACTTTCAAGTCTCAGATCTAAATTTTCTTGTTTGGTGCGGATGGCTAGAAAGCTTGCAAGAGTTTGGAACTAAAAGAATATTTACACCTCTTATATTTATTTGTGCGATATATTGTTAGGTTTTTATGACTGATATGTTTTTTTTCGTGAATGATTGTAGTATGAAGAGCTACAGGTATTCTAAGAAGTCTGAACATGTGTTATGCCGCTGTGAACTGCCTTCCTTATTACTCAAGTCATGTCAAGAATATTGCTACGGGCGGCGCTTCTACAGGTGCCCGCGGTGGGCACACTGATCGGAGAACTGCAATTTCTTTAGGTGGGCCGACATTACATCCATTTCTACGTTATCCCAACCAGACATCGTTGCTCGGAGTTCGACGCCAGCACAACTTGATAACGTCGCATGTGGTTCGAGTGCTTCCCAGCCAGAACAGTTTGTTCGGGGTTCTGAGATGTTAGACCGGGCAATATTCATTGTGACGTGTTTCTACATTTTAAAATGAACATTGTCATTTTCTTTCTTTTAATTTTAATATGTTATGTTTTCTTTTATTTTTAGGTTTCATGATGCTCCGTATTAGCGTGTAAGTGTATTTCAATTAGATGTTTTTCCTATGTCAATTATAAGCTAACGAACTCCAAATGCGTAATATTAAACTTTTGTGACAAATGAAAATTATGAGGCCTAAGAAGCTTGAGAGATGTTTCTTCTTAGTTATGATATCCGCATTACAATTTGTAAATTATCCATTCTTATGTATGTACATATCATACACCTAAACTTAAATTTTTAAACACATGTCACTTATACTAGTATAATTTTATACGAGTGAATATTTGAAAATTTTGTTAGTTGTTCAGATCTGTTATAAGGTATATGGGGTAAGTTCATTGGTTACATATGCTGGACAAATTTACTCGTAGTTCTGTAATGTCAGAATCGGACAACGAGCATCAAGAAATAAAATAAATAAATTTCTTGTATATTTGAAAAAATATACATTTTTTTTTTAAAATAAGATTTATATTTCAAAATAAGATTTCATATTTTAAAATTGTCTTTCTTAAATATAAAATAAGAATTTATATCTTCATAAAATTTTATTAATCTTAGAGGAGTAAAATTTGTTATTTTTCTGGAAATAGTTGCAAAAAAGCTATTCCGAAACCACTGAAACCAAACAGCTTATTCATTTTAGGAGCATAATAATCATTTATCCACAAACAGCTGCAAATCAGCCGTTTTTGAAACGCTCGAACCAAACAGACAGACAGATTATCCGGATCAGCTGCTGCTCAGCAGATTATAATCTGGATAATCTGCAGCTGCGCCAAACAGACTCTAAATCATTTAATTCTTATCAATTTAAATATCTGTATTTTAATATTTATTTTCTGTCATTCTGAGTTGCAGTTCGCTCCTGGGCTCCGACCCAAAAATCCCCAACAGGTTTTAGAGGCGAAGCCACAGAGAAGCATGGAGAAGTCTGAAGCCGCTACTGCTCCATCTCGAGGTTCTTTGCGGTGGGCGATTCTTCGCCAGGCAATCAAAATTCCATCTCCTCCTTCCGTCAATGGTGCTCCTCTTATGTCTTCTCAGCTTTCTTTTCGCTTAAGATTCGATTAACGCACAGTATTATCTTTTACATTGAATGCTGTGATTCCTGTGTGGAGCTCTGCGGTAAGTGGATTCGCAATTGAACTTTCGAGCTCATATGCTGCATTTTGAATTTCAATTTTATTCTGCGATACTGAAAATAAACAAAAAAAGAGTAAGTATATTTTGCTATTTGTTGGAAAGATTATGATGTAGGGAGATAGAAGGGGCTATGTATGATTTCTGAGCATGTGAGATTAGAGTTTGTGGTTTGCTAGAAAAAATCATGGCTATAGAGAATTAGGACTTTTCTTAGCTCCCACGATGAAATTCAAACACAAATAAAAATATATGACGATATGGGAGACACAGATTTTTAAATGGAATACTTGAATATGAAAAAGCTTTGGGACTTTGCTCTAACATAATAGATCCACTAGTCTTGCTTGGAGATTAAAATGATTAACCCTTTTTTCTGTAGAGCCAATAATAACTTGTACATATTTAGCTGGGCATTGTCCCACGATTTAGTATCAGGAGGTGGCAATGTTGACAAAGGACGATGTATATCGATCAGTGATGTTGATGAAGGTGATGTTTGATATTTAGTGTAGGACATTGATGAATGTTTTTTAACTATGCAGATGAAGACATTGTTAGACAAACGTTTTGTGGCGGCAATAGGACACGATTGGAATAGGAAGCAGGACATTGGTTGACATATGCTGGTCAGCTGATGTTGGGTGAATTTTGCTGAAAAATAACTTGTATTGTGTGTTGGTGGATGTCTGTGATGGATACCGACCAATATCGAAAATTAGACAAGGACACATGTTGGGATTTAGTCTTTGATAGATGTTGGTTGATTGCCGACACGTTGGTCAATGGACACCCAATGTCAATGAAGGGCAATCATCGATGCTTGAAGGTGTTCGACCTAGTAGTCTTGCAACAGGGGTATTCAGCTACTTGGCATCCTGAAGTCAAACATTGGTAGTTAATGAATATTGAAAATTTGTTGTTGGTGGGTATACAAATTTGAAAAATTTAGATGTTAGTAGATGGCTTGGCTATTCATCCCCTCCTTATAGAGGTGGGGTTGGGTGGACTTGGCAGGACAAAAAATGAATGCCTATGATTTGTCGATGTCAATTGTCTATTTTGGCATAAGTTAAATGGTGGTGAATGTCAGGCATTAGAAGGTACACATTGACAAGTTTGGAGTTGGACTTTGGTGAATTTTGATCCATGATAAGGTAGATCAGCATCAGTTGGTAGATATTTGGCGAGTTTTGAGCATCAGGGTGGTCATTTGATTTCTTTAGAAGCTATTAATACTTTTAAATTCTTTATGATTCTCGAGTTGCATAGTTCTTGATATGATAAAATGAATAGAAATTCGATCTATAGATTTCAAGGGTGATTGTTGGTCATATTTTAAATCATTCTTGAATATTTCTCTTTGTTATTACCACGGATACATTAGATCTGACCCTCAACTGTTTGAAAAGTGATTAGGTGTTGCCCATGGGCTTGTCCTATTGACCTATCCACACCATCATTGGACAATCGATCAGGTAGCAATTGGTGGTGCTTTTTCATGGCTGGTGGTAATTGATTCTCGATTGAAGAAACAAAAGGTTTTGCGTAGAAGCCCTTGACACTAACAGTGCTATGGGCTGATAGATAAAAAATCCCAAAATAAATTGATTAGAACAAAGCATGGAGCAGAGGCTGTAATTTATCTTCACTGGAAGATGAAGAAGATGATTGGGCATAATTTTGGAATGTATTTGTTTGTTTAGACAAGAGCAAAACAATGTTTCTAAGGGTTTACCAATTACAACTTCGTGTGATTTGCCATAATGTTGATAAAATATTATCAATTTTAGGCTCTATAATAATGGTGATGGAACTTTGCAATTTTTATGATGAAATATTCTCCTTGAGAGTAAATCATTGCCATGGAAAACTTGTGAATTTGTCGCTTGAAGAAGTTATAATGGATTAGAGAAGTTTATGGCAATAATTTTCCAACATTCTTGCCGCAACGGAGCACGACAAATTGATTTGAGTGTAGATTTAGAATTTTCACAATAGTAGGAGTTTAGGAAGGGTCGCGGCTTGCAGCGACCATTTGACTTGCATTTGTGGGTTTCATTGTCTTACGAATTGGGCAAATTTGTCTGATTCAACTTAGTTTTGTTAATTTTGGTGCCAAATGTACTTAAAATGGCATGGATTTATATCCATTGGATTCAACTTGTCAAAAATATTTTCTTAACTTTAACTTTACTTGAATTACAGCTTGAATTTCTTCTGAACTAAATTCCAAAGTTCCCAAACTAAATTTTGAGTGATTTGAATGTGAAAAATGTGCAAGATTCATGATTGATCATGTTGATTTTGCGAGCTATATCAGAGGTAAAATGCCAAGTTGTATTATCTGAGCTTTCATCCTAACAAGATTTTTCTTGCTTATTATTTAGGAAACTAATGTAAAGCTAAACCAAATGGTTAATAACTACTAGCATTTTATGTACAATGGAGAGTTCTACAAGAGCAAGAAGGGTGGTAGAACAAAGGGCAATTTAGTTGGTTATATGTTAAATTATGTCTAGTATGACTGCTTGAAACCATCTAGCTTGTAGAATGCATTTAACTTAGAATTGATAATATCTATACCTGTTAACTTTTCCTTTTTTTAAGGTATTCCTTTTGATAATAGCCAAAACATCTCTATTGTTATTGTTATCGATCGTTTTTACTTTACTCCCATGGTTATTGATTTTAACTTATTGTACATTCTCAGTAAAACTTGCTCCATATCAAACCATTTTTGAGCCCTAGATTAATGATGATAACTTAATTTAATTATCTTTCAAATTCTCTTAAAATGATTATGCAACTTGCATAAGCATGGTGATAGTATGAGGACAAGAAGATTCCTATGAATTGAAAGTTTCTACATGAGAAAAAAATGAGTTTTTAAATTTGTGTTTATAAATATGCGAGGAACAAATATTTAAGAATAGTTTTGGAAACCTTTCATTCCTAAAATAAAAAGTGGTTTGAAGTTAAGATATGTGGAAATTTTGAAAGGATTAAGGGAGGCGGTGGATGCAAATGTCATGAGTTATAGTCATCGTAATCACAAGATGGTGACTTGAATGATAAAATTGATAAGCTGAATGTTTCTTTTTGCTATAGTAGTTTTCTCCTTTGTTTTAGAAAATATTTTTTAATTTTCCATTGAATAATTTCTATGCTGTTTCATATGAGAATAGGTTGTTGTATTCTATCATTTTGTGAAATTCTCCGTTATGCAGTTGCACATTTGATGGATCTTTTGATTCTGTATTCAACTACTTGCATTAAAGCATTAGTCACATGATTTTTGGATCCATTATATTTTTACACTTTGCAATTTACCTTAAGCATTAGTCTTGTATTTATGATATGCATTGGCTTCTTATGATATCCTTTATTATAAAATTTTGAGTTCTTCTCTGCTTTAAACTTCTTTCAAATTATAAGATATTGTAGGGTTTTAAATACTATTTTTGTATCTGGATCGATTTGTCAATTGTGAATGGCACATCATAATATAGAGGTCTCTGAGCTATAGTGCATAGTGCATCATAGAGAACTACCTTTTTATGACGATAATGATAATTTTTTAGATGATAGTTTAATTGCTCGTGACAATATTAGATTTGTAAAACAATCATAATTATATTTTAAATTTTAAGTGATTGAGTTATTGAGTATTTGAATTTAAATATTATTAATGCTATTTTTTTATCATGTCATTTTATAATTTAATTAAATACTTTCATATTTATCCAAATTTTTTTAATAGTTTGCATCATATTTAAAATGTCATGTGCCATACCACGCGCTATTAAATGTTTGCGTTTTGTGGACATCAAATGTTTATACTTTGGCATACATTGAATATTTGTTGGCAGAATTTAAACTTTGGGAAAAGTCGAGCATTGGAACAAGTTGGGGGTTGAACTTTGACAGATTTTGATACTTGGCGAAGTAGGTCATGCACTATGCGCTATGGCCCTGCGTAGACTTTTGTTCTATAATGTGCTATTCACCATTGACAAATATGAACTATTATCCTTTGAAATAATGGAAGATCCTGAAAGCGCATTTTAGTTTTAGATATATATTAGGCTTATGATCGATAAAAAATGAGGCCTCAAAGTCATTTCCTCTCTTGAGAATGGGTTTTGATGCGTGATGGCTTAAGGTCTCCCAATTTAGTGCAAGCTGTACAAAATTATGCACACAAGGCTATTCGAGTTTACAGGCTTCCAATTTAGATAGTTAGCGATCTCATTAGTTGAAAATCAGAAACACGCAAAAATTTGTAGTTTAGATAATTTACTATCGTCTAATAGAAGTCATTCTTAGAAATCAAGAATTATTAAAGAATCAATGTTTGACTGAAAACTCACGCTACAAATGATAATGTTGGATCATGCAATACTTGAAGACAATCAATCACACAAGTTAATCAAGCACAGATTTCAGAGAATAAAAATAAAGAAAAAAGAAAAAAAGTGACCAAATAACATTCTAGTTATCATGCCTCCCAAGTAGATAGCTTCATACAGAAATTGTAATCACCACTTGCACCATGGTAGAAAGAACCAAATCCAATACTCAAACATAGAGAGAATAAAATAACCCAAGAAATTTATTATTTGAACTCTTTTTTATTTATTTCTCATGAATCCTCTATTCATAATCAATGAACCTCGCCCCCATTAATTAAAATCAGAATTAAGTTCGCAGATTGAAATACTGTAGAAGTAGAGTTACATCCGTGGCTGTAAATGTAAATGACATGACAATTAAAAGATAAATTACGTCTCTAGATAGAAGCAATCCTTAAATTCTCCAGACAAAAGATCATAAATTATTATCTATTCAAGCTAGCCAATTATGACAAAAGGATTGCAAATCTAAAAAATTATAGTACCTGAATTTTTCAAAGATCTCAAGCCTTGATTAATGTATAGGAATATACATTAATCTATTTAGCTTAGAAAAGTTAGCTTACCAATTGTTCATTATATATTTATAGAACTTATATGATTATATAATTATTATTCTTCACATAGAGAAATACATCAAACATCGGAAGCAGGTTAAGGAGATGGAAAGAGAGGAATTCAAAGCACTGCTGCTTGGTTTTTGAAGTATTGTCAAATCGAATAGGTTGAAGTTTAAATTAGTAACAAAGCTTATAATAATTTTAATTTATACGCATTCATCTATGTGCATTACATGACTATTTATGTCCTTATATTCGTTGCAGTTAATTTCTTAAAAAACACTTGATTAATTTATAATTTGTTTCAAATTCCATATACCAAATGTTTAAATCCGCAGCAGACTATTAACTGTCATATTTAATAATCAAATTTCTATGTGTACTTTAATGAAGTAATGAAAATATTAAAAATATTAAAACTTGTTATAATTTTGTACAAATGAAGACATTATAATGAATTCTTAAAGTATGATATGATACAAAAAAATTTTAAAAACAAACAAATCAAATTAAGATGATATATCAATCTGAACTGGTAACCTCCATGAATTGAACAATGGCTTAAAAAATAATCATGATGAATTATACATTTTTAGATTTAACTAGATAGATGAAACTTCAAATTTTCAATTTCCTTTGGAGCAATCTTTATTAATAATGTTTAAAATGACAAAATTTAACTTTCTCTAAAAGGCTCTTTTTATTAATTTTTGAATCTAGAAAAAAAGTAATCATAAAAAAAATCAATTTCAATCTAAATTTTTTAATAGCAAGATAATTTTCGTAGATAATTCATCAAGAATTCTATTATTAGATGGCTTAATTATGCACTAATCTCACCTAGCTTGATTTTCATTTTATATTTGTTTTTCATTAGAAGTTAGATTTAATTATGATTTTATGTTCAATTTTGATTTTTGACACAAGTTCTCTGGTCAAACATAATTAAAATTTTATCCGGAAAACTCCATGAAAAAGGGGATCTAAATGAAAATTTTTAATTGCTTATCATCCATAAATTAGTGGACAGATTGAAGTAGCTAATAAGAGTTAAAGAGTGATTTATCGTGATTTGATATAAGAGCATATATTATTTTGTGTTTAATATTATTCATTGTCAGAGTTGCATACAATTCATATGGCTGAAGTAGTCAGCTACGTTGGTACCTAGCCTAAGGCAATTTTATCTTTTATTAGTCTAAGGGCAGTTTAGTCTTTTTTTTTTAATTATTTCTTATGATTTGGTATAAATTGGGCTTAATATTTTAGGGTTAGGACTATGCATGAGATTGGGCTTGTGATTCTTAGGGTTAGGGTTTGGGAGAAATTTCTTTCATCTCTAATTGTAGGAATTGGGAGAGATCTCCTACCTCTCGAATTGTAGGTATTTATTCTTTACTTTATATGTTCGTGCTTGTATTGTTTGCTTTGGAGAAGTAAAATATTTATTTTCCCCTAATTTCATTGGAGAATTCTATCATAGTCGTATGATTTCAATCTTGATTACTTTTTATCTTTCTAAAATCCATATTAAACTAGACCTAGAAAATTTGCACAATCATTTGTGCTTTATATACATAACTTGCATTAAGATATTTGTAGAAAATTCACTATTAATCATAATACTTATAAGTCCATTATAATCTTAAACATCAAATCAGGTGATAAAATAATATTTATTTTCACCTTAAAAATGTGTTTTTTCAGGAACCTTTAAAAACTTTACTATAGAGGGTCATCTAAAGTTTTATACTATATTGGGGGGAATGCTTATAAGTTGAAATATTAAATTTTTTTTTTTTTTTTTTTTTTTTTTTTTTGCGCTAGTCTAATTTTTAATCTAAATGATTTGGTTTTATATCATGAGGTTTTAACCAATAAAAATATTATTCTCTTTTCCATTTTATTCGAAATTTACATTCAATATTTTTCTAGACAATCACATAAATGTTTTATTTTAAATAATAGTAAATGAGTCGGTGGTAGGAGGATTTAGTTTGTGGAATTTCTAACTACTTATGTTAGGAAGGCGGTAGTGTCTTGAATTGCTAGCATTCAGGTTGCTAACAAGGGGTTTATATTCATTGGAATTTTTACAATGTGTTGAGGAGTAAGCTAATTAATAGTAGTAAATGAAGAAGTGATTTTTTAAGCATTTATTATGTAGAACATTACATTTTAAGTTTATAATTGTAATAAAAATAAAATAAAACAAATTAAATTAGTTAAAAAAAAAATTTCGTTGTTAATGTGTAGTTGTTGTTCGAGTGAAATCCACCGCTCGTGAGAGAGTTGAATTGCGACTATCCATTAATTCCTGTCATTCGAACTCAATAGAGGAAGCGAGAGAGATAGTCGGCACGTGAGAGACCGAGAGAGTGAGGTAGAGGAAGGAGTAGCAACAATAGAGGGAGAAGAAAGAGGAAGAGGAGAAGAGAAGCTGCTCACCTGGTCGTTTCCCTCGACTGATCACAATCAAATCGAAGGGAAAAAGGCTCAAGCGACTCGGTTGAGTGCAGCGAGCAACAAATGAATTGAGGAAGAAGGGGAAGCTCGATTGGCTACTTGGAATGTTCAAACGACTCATCTGAGCTTCTCCATTGTGTTGTCGAGCAATCGTATCACCATTTACCCACCTTCCTAATGTTAGAAGCTCGAACCGAGTGCTTAGGGAGGAGGAGGGCTCATGGGATCCTTGCCATGTAGCTCGAAGAGAAGGGAAGGAGCATGCTATTTGTAAGACTTGATTGAGAGCTGTGAGAAGAAGGAAAGGGATTCACAGGAGCTCTGCGTGCAGGAAAGCTCAACAGTATGAGGCTTAGTTAAATTGTGAAAATTAATTAATATTTTTCTTATTAAGTAATGTTAAAAAGGAAATTGAGAATCATAAAATTAAAATATAGTTATAGATAAGTTGATATTAAGCAAGCAAAAAGGAAAAATTGTTAGAAGCTTTAACAAAATTGAATTTGGATATTCATATATATATATATATATATCTATATATATATATATTTATATATATAGCTTATAAATATATATATATATATGTGTATATATATATATCTTTTTGTAGATAAAAAAAATAATTAAATAGATAAATTAAGAAACTAGTGATTGAAAATTTAGAAGCAATATGAGAGAAGATTAGCACTGAACAATAATTTAATTACATTTAAATTGTTATGATAGGTGCACCTAAGGACTAGACTGACCAGAGGAAAAATGATAATAGACGTCACTGTTGAGGTGAGTAGTATGTTTGTGGGTCATCAAACGAGATTTAATAATATGTTCCGAATGACACAGCCCATATTTACTGATCTTTTTGAAGCACTTCACATAAATCATGAACTCCATGACTCATCTAAGATGACTTCAAGAGAGTCGTTAGTTTAACCCTCTGTATTTTATCACAAAATGAGTCTATGAGCGGAGTCATTGAGAGATTCTAGCACTCATCAGAAACAATTAGCAGATATGTTTTTGGTTTGTTTGGATGCATTGACCAACTTATCCTAAAAAATTATCAGACTTGAAGACCATACATTCCAAACCACCTTTATGGAGATTTCACGTGATCAACACTACATGCCATATTTCAAGGTAGATTTATCTGTTCATCTATTATATATTTCAGATTTACTTGAGCATGGTAACCATAATATCTTATATAATGATCTAGGACTCTATTGGAATAATTGATGAAACATATGTGGATGCATGCATGTCCAACGTCGAAAAAATTGTATATATTGGATGTTGTGAGACACCAACATTAAATATTATGACTGTATGTGATTTCAATATGTACTTCACTTTTGTGATAGTTGAATGGGAAGAGAGCGCACACCATATTCATATATTCACATATGCCACGTGAACTCACAAATAAAATTTTCTAAAGCTTCCTCCAGGTTTGTTTGAAGATGAATAAAGAAAATATTTACTTCATTTTAATACTAATGAATATACATAAATTAGAAAAATATTATTTGGTTGTTGTTGGATATCCATTATAAATAGAGTATCTTAAGTCATTCCCTGATACAAAATATCATATTTTGGATTTTGAAAGAGCCAACAATGTAGCTTGTGATAGAAAATAGATGTTTAAGAAGAGATACCCATCTTTACATGGTGTTATTGAAAAAACATTTGGGGTTTGAAAAAAAAAAGTGTTATTCTATCCTTTCAACAAATAAGTTAAGATTGTGGTCGCTACGATGACTCTCCACAATAACATTCGCCATCATCCTTTACGTAGTGATATTGATTTCAATAGTACAGATGAGGATCAATTACATGTCCTCACTGAATTATATGAATATTGCCTAAGGCAATCAATATCACAAGCTGAATCTGATTTACATGGCTCCGGTGCACAGGATGGGGAAGGTTTTGGGGAGATAGAGTTGAGAGAACAAATTGCAATTGCAATAGTTAATGAGTGATAGGATTTTGTATCTTTGCATTTTCTTTATGTGTAATGTGTTGCCGAAACAATTATTGCTTATTGTAATGACGTTGTATGCAACAATGTTCATGTGGAGTTTAGATTCGGTGTAAATATTTTTTCATTCTTTTCATATATGGATGACCTCTATGCAACTGTGGTTTTAATGTAATTTTTTTTCTCTTGCGTGTTTCTTTAGTAGAAAAGAAGTTGTGGAGGCTTTAAAGAAAACAAATGGCGGACAATCAGTACGACCTGATGATATCCCAATTGAAGTGTGGATTTAGGAGATTTGGGAGTTTCTTGACTTACTAAACTCTTTAATATTATTTTAAAATCTAAAAAAAATGCGTGAGAAGTGGAGGAAGAGTATTTTGGTTCCCATTTTTAAGAATAAGGAAATGCATAAGAGTGTACAAATTATAGAGGAATAAAGTTGATGTGTCATACTCTAAAATTATGGGAGAGGGTAATTAAACATAGGTTAAGACGTGAAAGCTATACATTTATTAAGAAGTTTGGTGGAGAAGTACAGAGAGAATAAGATGGATTTACATATATTTTTATTGATTTAGAATAAGCTTACGATAAGGTTCCAAGAGAATTCTTTTGGAGAGTTCTAGAGAAGAAATGTATTGATATGACTTACATTCAAGTCATTAAAGATATGTATACTAGAGCTGTTACCTGTGTTCGAACAGAAGGAGGATTGACAAAGTATTTTCCTATTTCAGTTGGATTACATCAGAGATCCGCTTTAAGCCCATATCTTTTTGCTTTAATTATGGATACTCTTACTGTACTTCTACAGGAGGATGTACCTTGGTGTATGCTTTTCGTTGATGATATCCTTCTTGTGGATAAAATAGAGAAAAAGTTCAGGAAAAAAATTGAATTATGAAGGTCTACATTGAAGTCTAAAAGCTTTTGTTTGACTAGAACTAAAATTGAATACGTGGAATGTAATTTTAGTAGTAATAGCTCTTGTGGCAGAGCTGTAATTGTGGGTAATCAAATCGTTAAAAGGTGTGAACGTTTTAGATATCACGGGTTTATTGTTCTGTGATATAGATGAGGTTGTTATTAGTAGAATTCAAGTTGGTTGGTTGAAGTGGAGGAATGCCTTGGGCGTATTGCATGATAGAAATGTATCACTTAAACTGAAAGGAAAATTTTATAAGATGGCGGTGAGACCTGTAATGTTCTATGGAGCAGAATGTTGACCGTTAAAAGAGAAGCATAAAATAAAGTTAAATGTTGTTGAGATGAGAATGCTTAGATAGACGAGTGGCTTAACACTTAGAGACAAAATGCAAAATGAATATATCCGTGATAGGGTTGGTGTAGCTCCAGTGGCAGACAAGATTAGAGAGAGTTGTCTTAAATGGTTTGGTCATATTAAACATCGATCATCTGATGATCCAATTAGGAGAGTAGATGTTTTAGCTTAGGCTAAAAGGTAGAGGTGGACCTAAAATGACTTGGGCATATTGTATAGTAATTGATCTTAATATATTAGAATTAAATGAAAATTGTGACACTCAATAGGACATAATGGAGAAAAAGGATTCATGTAGCCGACCCCACTTAGTGGGATAATGGCTTGTTGTTATTGTTGCTATTGTTGAGGTGTATGATGACATAAATGATCTTAGGTGTTCTTCTGGATGAACTTTGTGATGATATGATTTTGTTACATATACAAGCTATCAGTATTACATGGTTTAAAGGCAATCAAGAACCGTTTATTTTTCAGTCAAGTGACTGTTGAAATTTCTCTGGATGACCTTTTGTGGTGATATGTTTCTGTGACATATCCGAGCACGATTCTACATAGTTTGAAGTCAGCCAAGATCTCCTTTGTCTCCAGTCATAATTGCTGTGGCTGGATGGCTTTTGTGGTGATATGCTTCTGTGACACGTACAAGATCGGTATTGCATGGTTTAAAAGATTTACTGTTTTATTGTAGTGACTGATTATTCATTAGTATATACTTTGTGCTCTGGGACTTCACAACTTCATGAAACTTTAATTGTGTATTTAATTGTGTATTTCTATTATTCTTTCTTGCTAATGTTGTATCTAAGGGTCTGTGCTTTGTGGTTTTGAATCTAAAGAAAAGACGAATTCATGGTCTTCTGGTGTCTCTAGAGTATTGTATTGCTATTGTGAATTGCAATATTTTCTGCTTACTTCGTGGCAAGAGCATAGTTATGAGAGACAATTTTACAGATGACCAATAAATGGATCAGAAAACTTTAACTTCTTTAGGTGGGCCGATCAGTTCGATGAGTCTACCTCAGATAGTGATCAGACATGGAGAATTTTATTGGAGCAGCTATTTTCTTGTGAAATTAACATCTGCTTTTAAAATTCAACATTATGATAATATTAATTATTATTTTAATAGTTTTATTTTTTCAGTTTTGATTATTGTGTTACTCACTGCTTAGTGAGGTGTCAGTTTTTATTATATAATATTCAAACATGACATTTATTTTCATATATGAAATGTGTAACTAGGACTTATTCTATTATAAACAATACAATAGTACATGGGCATAAAGGTCTTCTTATCATAAAAAACTGCATTACAAATGTTGCACAACTACACAAAACAAACAGAGACACGACTTCACATACATGACTTTTGCATAATGACCTCTCGACACGATTGCAGGCACAACAACTTTTTAAAAAACTACAACAGCCCCAAACAAACCTTAAATTAGGGGCTGCAATTCTGTTAGACGCGTGAGTTGGAGTTTGATCAAAATATGCTCAGCTCCATCCCAACTCATCCCATGAAACTCATTTATATGGATCATGTAATTTTTTTGGATCAACATGACCTAATTTCAAATGACTCATTAACCCAGTTAACTCGACCTAAACCAACATATCGTAATTATGTCAAATTAGATTTGACTGTGTTATTTGGGTCAACTTGAACCCGACCCTAATAATAATTGGATATCTATTTTGACTAGTAATCAGGTCAACCCAAATTTTTTAAGTTGGGTTTTGGTGGTTTCTTAGGTTGGCAATTTTTAAATGGTTTATTGTGTAAGTGTTGGAGGCGTCCACAGAGCGACGCGGTTGTATGGCTCTGAATACGGTGGAAAGTGTGCTGAGGCCGTTATACTGACGCCGGGTGTAGTGTCGAAGTAAGCGGAGTTCCCACATTACGGACGGATGCGGGTAAAGAAGTTAGTCCGTGATATCTTAGTATTAGGATAGGATCCTGGAATATAGGTACTCTCAATGGTAAACTAATGGAATTGGTTGATATTATGATCCATAGAAAGATAAATATCCTTTGTATTCAGAAACTAAATGGGTTGGAGAAAAAGCTTAAGAAGATTGATAACTTGGGTTTTAAAGCTATGGTATTACGGTAAGAGTCGATCTTAGAAATGGTGTAGGTGTAATTATAGATAAAAGTTTGAAAGATAATGTTGTTAAAATTAATAGAGTTGGAGATAGAATTATAACACTTAAGATTATTATTGATACTTAAGATTTTTAATATTATAAGTCTTTATGCTTCCTCGAGTTGGTTTAGATATAGAGCTCTAAAGATAAATTCTGGAATGATTTAGAAGACTTAATACACTTGATACGCTTGAAGAAAAAATTTTTATTGGAGGAGATTTAAATGGACGTATCGGTAGAGTGGTAGAAGATTTCGAAATATTCATAGGTGGTTACTGATTATGGAAGCTATTAATGAAGAAGGTAAAGCAATTTAGATTTTCTTTTAGCGTATGATATGATTATTGCTTAATACTTTTATTCAAGAAAAGAGATGAGCGTCTTATTACTTATAAGAGTGGATCTAATAAAACACGAATTGATTATTTTCTTATGAGAAGAAGAGATCGTCGAGATTGTAAGGATTGTAAGGTCGTTCCAAGTGAGCGATTAAGTACTGACATCGATTATTAGTTCAGATTTTAAGATGAAAAATTGTAAAATAAAGAATACTTAGGATTCGACATCGTAGAATAAGATGGGGCACCTAACACGACACTAATAAAATTATTTTTATGACTAAAATTCGAGATTTAAATATTTGGGATGTTCGTGAAGACGCGAATGTTATGTGGGAAAAATTAAGCTAATACTTATTAAACAAGTGGTAAAGATGTACTTGGAGAATCGAAAGAAAAATTTTCATAAATAAAAATAGTTGGTGGTGGAATAATAATGTACGAAAAGATAAAATATAAGAAGTTATGTTATAAAAATTGGTTTAAATGTAAAGGCGTAGAGAGCGGGAAAAATATAAAACGGCCGCGGGGAGTGTAAAAGAATAATGCTGTGACGTTAAAATTCAGCTTTTAGTGATCTTTATAACGTGTTAGATCTTAAGGAAGGTGAAAAATATATGTATAAACTAGCCGAAACAAAGAGAAAAAGAAAAGTAAAGATTTAAGCTCGAGTAAAGTGTATTAAAGATGAAAATCGAAAAGTCTTTTCTTAGAAAAAGATATTCAACATAGGTGGGTGAGTTATTTTGATAAACTTTTTAATGATGATCGTCGAAAGTTCAATCGACCTTAGTGATCTTAATATCGTTAGTAATAATAAAACTTTTCATTTTTACCGTCGCATTAGTAAAAAGAAGTTGATGAGGCTTTAAAGAAAACGAGGGGGAAAGTACGTAGGACTCGATGATATCCCGATTGAAGTGTGGAAATGTTTAGGTGATTTGGGGGTTCCTGGCTTACTAAACTTTTTAATACTATTTTAAAAACTAAAAGGATGCTTGAGGAGTGGAGAAAGAGCATTTTGGTCCCCATTTTTAAGAATAAAGGAGATGCACAAGAGTGTGCAAATTATAGAGGAATTAAATTGATGTGTCATACTTTAAAATTATGGGAGAGGGTAATTGAACATAGGTTAAGACGTATTACGAAGATATCTCATAATCAATTTGGATTTATGCGGCGAGGTCTACCATGGAAGCTATACATTTATTGAGAGGTTTGATGGAGAAGTACGAGAGATAATAAGGAGGATCTACATTTGATTTTTATTGATTTAGAAAAAGCTTACGATAAGGTTCCTAGAGATGTTCTTTGGAGAGTCCTTGAGAAGAAAGGTGTTGATATGACTTATATTCAAGTCATTAAAGATATGTATTCTAGAGGCGTTACATGTGTTCGAGCTCGCAGGAGGATTGTCCAAGTATTTTACTATTTCGTTGGTTTACATCAAGGATCGGCTTTAAGCCCATATCTTTTTGCTTTATTTATGGATGGTCTTACTTGGGCATTTACAAGAGGATGTACCTTGGTGTATGCTTTTTGCCGATGATATCCTCCTTGTGGATAAGACAAGGAAAAAGTCCGGGAAAAACTTGAATTATGGAGGTCTACATTGGAGTCTAAAGGTCTTCGTTTGAGTAGAACTAAAGCTCGAATACATGAAATGTAATTTTAGTAATAGTAGGTCTAGTGACGAAGTGTAACTTTGGGTGATCAATTTATTAAAAGGTGTGAACGATTTAGATATCTCGGGTCCATTGTTCAAAGCGATGGTGATATAGATGGGGATGTTAATAGTAGAATTCGGGTTGGTTGGTTGAAGTGGAGAAATGCGTCCGGCCTATTGTGTGATAGAAAAGTACCGCTCGGACTGAAAGGAAAATTTTATAAGATGGTGGTGAGACCTTCAATGCTCTATGGTGCTGAATGTTGGCCTTTAAAAGAGAAGCATAATGTTAAGTTAAGTGTTGCCGAGATGAGAATGATTAGGTGGATGAGTGGCTTTACACTTAGAGACAAAATGCGAAATGAATATATTCGTAATAGGGTTGGAGTTGCACCCGTGACGGATAAAATTAGAGAGAGTCGCCTTAGATGGTTTGGTCACATTAAACGTCGACCACCTGATGATCCGATTAGGAGAGTAGATGTTTTAAATACAACTTATGTTAAGAAAGCGAGAGGCAGACCTAGGAAAACTTGGGCTTATTGCATAAAAAATGATCTTAATTTATTAGAATTAAACGAAAATTTGACACTAAATAGGACGCAATGGAGAAAAAGGATTCATGTAGCCGACCCCACTTAGTGGGATTAAGGCTTTGTTGTTGTTGTTGTTGTTGTATAGATTAAAATGGAAAATAAATTGTAGAAAGAGGAAATGTAAAAATAGAGATAAAAATCTAGAGAGGTAAATCTGTTAAAATATTTGATTGTTAAAAATATTGTATTCAGGTAACTCATTATGACACTCGTGAAATATTTCTTAATGTAGTCATAAACGTAGGCAAATCTCATCAAATCACATAAGTGTTTTTGCATTTTTTTTGTATGTTTATCTATAGGCTATATTACTTTCTTCGATTTATTCATGATTTTTATTAGTGCTTGGATACAAGATTTTTCTCATATTGTTGAATTAACCATTGAGCAAAGATTCAGAGGAAAATAGGAGAATTCGGGATAAAGTGGAAGTTGTGCAGTGAACATAAAGAGTATAAAAACTAATCATATTTTCCATGCAATCACTCATCCAGATATCATATTTATAGGAGTATTTAGTCTATTTGTTAGCACCCAATGGTTTTCTGTGGCATGGACGACATGACATTGCCTATAGGACGTGGCGTTTGTCTGTTCTCTCCATTCCCGTCCTTTAATATGTGTTGCTTCTTTTCTTCCATATGTTATTTAGTCCTAAAATTCAAGCTTTCCCTTAACATGGCTTTTTTCTCTCTTGAATTCTGAGGCATGCTTCCCTGAGAAGTATTAATCATTTAGATGAATAATTTGTGAAGACTTATTAGCTTCAGATGGTATTTGCACCAAACCCCCTACTTTTGGATTATTCAGTATATCCCACAGTTCAGAACTTCTGGTATCCCAATAGTTCTGGAATATCAAATTTCTTCTCTATCTATTATATATATCAATATCGCATAGTCCTAAGCTATAAAACTATGCCTCAATTATATAGGCACATGAAGCATTCAGTTTATGTATTTTAACTCATCTTGTCTGATCCACATTCATAGTTCCATTGTCCACATCGAGATGGAATATTTTGGGCTTCGCTTTAGATCTAACCCATATTTCTTAAGAACTACTTCAGCTTATAAATTTGGGCCTTTTATCTTTTAGTCAAATATGAAAAAAAGTTCCATGGAGTCATTCAATGTCAACCAACTCGAAGCCATTTTGTCAAGTCAAGCAGCTGTAAAACTATATCTTACATCTTCAGAATAAAAGACTCTATGGCAACCACAAATATGGGCTAGAAATTACATGTAACATGTGTTTTCTTCGTTGGATTCTCAGAATAGAATATATTATGCTGATTGATTTCGTCTCTTTTCATGGCCTGTGATGTTTAAGATTAAATTTCCATTCGCGCCACTTTTAGCTTATGATGTTTTTGACAGATAATTCATTTGAAAAATGCTTGAAGGACATATCTAGGAAGGCTGCTGGTGGCTTCAAACTGATCTCAAGCCGTCCTCTAATGGGAGAACTTCACTCGGTGGAGAAAAAATATCTGTGTGCTCCAAATGAACTAGCTGTCTGCTATACGCTACCTGTGGACCGAGATATAGAACTGATAATGATGTAAGAACTTAACCTTTTCTACTTAGCTCTTTGCCCGCAAGTCATCTTCATGCAAAATTTAACTATTGATCGTAAAATAGGAAACTTTATTGGGGCGAACATGATTTCTTGATAAACAAGAAAGGGCAGTTTTATGGTATTGTCATGTTCGAAAGCAAGGGCTTTTGGTTTTATGTTTTCAGTTCGACGGGAGGGGATAATGGAATAACTTGACTATAAAGCAGCGTAGCACACAATTCTTATGTATTTACATATCTCAAACCTAAACTTTCATAATTATATGCATAGCTGATGCGAGACGTGATAGGAACCTGAAACTTGGAGGGCGACACGAGTGAAGAAAGCGAGCACAGGATTCTACCGTGTCGAATTTTGGGATGCATGCGATCCCCCCCACATCACAGGATCTCTTGATTCACGCAATCTTGCAAACACGATGGACAAAATTCCGTCCTATTTCACACCAAAAAGAAGATCACTTGCCCGTTGCTGTTGCTGGTCCTTGTGGGGCCTAAAATTCTTATATTCTTGAGTTATAATTAGTTTTTTTTTTTTTGCGTGAAGGATTATTATGATTTACAGACTTTGGTGATTTACAGACTTTTGGTCTTATTTTCTTCTCTGTTTTACTACTCTTCAGAGTCCTTTATCCTTTCCTTTTGGAAGCGGTGTGTTTGTAGTTTGTACAGGAATAGGTGGTGGATCCCCGACGATCTTACCTCATCGTTTTGGAACCCTCTTTGTTTTTTTCAGTTGAGACAGCTGCCTATCGTTTCCTATCCCTATCTAAACATCGTCAACATTGTATATTTTCATTCCCTTGCTATTCCACAACTTTCCTAATGTTTTTTTGTATTGTCTTATACCATCTAAGTGTCGTAGAACAGTATCATATGGTATCATAGCTCGACAAACCCTAAATTTTTAGTTATTTTTCTTTTCTGTCCCAAATAAAAATTCACAAAAAAATCGAAGAAAAAAAATATCCTACTATGCCCTCTATCCATTCCCACCACAATTTCTAACACTAAACCTTAAATTTTCAAAATCAAACATTCTTTTCTCCACTAAAAATCTGCCCCAATACTTATCACAAAAACCTTAAACTTCGATCAACGTTTTGTCTTGATCCTACAACCATCAATATCGTAATCAGAAGAAAAAAACACAATGCCACATAAGAAAAATTCACAGAGAGGAGTCTATGAGATTAATATGAAGGATATGCGACGATAAATTTTCCCACTGCTAATAACAGAGGCTTGCAATTTTTGAGAGAATACAATCAGGTGAGGTGATCCATAGCTACAATGTTGACTTGTCATATTGAGAGAAGTGAATTCCTTTCACCAGGCAATTCCCAGCGATGGTGAACCTTTATCTCGATAATTCAACATAAAATATCAAAGAAGAATCCATGATCTTGGATAAAGTTAGATTTATTAGATTTCGGTGAACATATGAATTCATATGAATTTATTAAGGGTGCGTTTGGGGCGGCGGTGCGGTGCCGCACCACACATTTTTTTGTTTTGCAAAACCGCATTTTGCCTGCTTTTTTAAAAAATTATAGCTAAAAGCTTCGTTTTGCAACCGAACCTGACTAAGGGCCTGTTTGGTGCAATTACGAGCTTCTCACTTTGCAGTATATAGCAGCAGTCATTGCTAGCTGTCATGGAAGCATTCATGTGAGTTCAGTTATTCTGTTTGGCTCACTTGTTCGAAAGCACATGCATGAGCGGTTTTTTGCATAAATGACCAAACTGCCCCTGTTTGTTAAAACTGTTAAAAAATTTTAATGTATTTATTAGTATGGAGGTTTAATATTCGTAAAATTTTTAAAAATACTGTGTTAATTTTTTTTATGAATTAAACTGAAGTTTTATATCCGTGTTTAATTATGTTTTTTAAATTCCTATATAACATATTTAAAATATGATATTTTGTGTTTATAAAAAATATTCAATATAATGATATAAAAATATTTTGACATTTTAATAAAAATATTTTGTGTAATGCCTTACATTTTAATATAATGATATAAAAATATTTAATAAAGTTATCTTGTGTTTATAAAAATATTTTGTAAACATAGAAACATATATTTTTATTTTAAACTATATGTGTTACTCCATACTGCAGGTGTTACACCGAAGAACTGAAGAACCCAAAAAATCAAACCCAACAATCTCTCCCAATGTTCAAATCCTCCCAGATAAGCAAAACCAACGTAAGTTCAATAATTTGGCCAGTGTAAATCAGTATATACAGGAGTATATTTAGGTAAATCAGTAATAAAGAAATCCATACTGTCAATGCTTTTATCTAGGCAAATTTCATGGATAAATGTTCCATCAAGTATATTTAGGCAAATCAGTATATAAACGAGGAAATCCAAACGGTAAATGCTTCTATCTAGACAAATTACTTTGCCATTCATACCATAGCAGCTTTTAAATAGCCAATCATTCACACCCGCATCAGTATAAATAGACTTGACAAATAAATAGTTTTTGTAGCCTTGCAATTGGAGTCCTGGACGAAACCATTAATATAAGCATTTATTTTTAATAAATCCATGACAATTTATCTACATAAAGCTTGTTTCCTCCTGTACATACCGATTTTACCCGAGCCTTACACAACAAAGGGTATTGTAAATACAAAGCCATGTTTACTGCAATCATGCAAGGTCTGTAAAGACCCTTTAATTCATACAACATAACTGAAATAGCATGAAAGAAGGAAGACGAATAGATGAGTAACATGATAAAGGAAGAAGCTCCTGATTGTTAAAAAGATATTTGAAGCAATTACATGAATCACTAATAGCTCAATTTGAGGTTCCATGTAATAAGTTGAGCTAATTGTAATAACGGGGTAATGTCATGATAACTTCAAAGTTTCTAAAATCAAATTTCAATGAGATTTCTCAAAATCACTGCAATAATCATACTCCCCGGACAGTTAATAGGAGAAGCATTTACAGAAATGCACCAGCCCAAATCATATTGCCCGGACCTTTAAGAGGAGAAGCAACAATGAACATCAAACTACTGGTGACAGGAGAGGCATAACCGAAATGCACCAGCCCAAATCCCTAACAAATGTTTAAACTTTCAAAAAATACAAATAATATCTGTAGAGAAGATTCCCATCAAGTCGTATATCATCGTTAAATCCATATGCAAGAACAGACAATAACAGATCAAGACATAGGAGATCCGCCAAAATACGAACACAGAAATGCGGAGAGCAGACGAGAAAATCCAGATCCAGCAGAAAGAACAGGGAAGAAGGGAGAAGGAAGACAGAGAAGTCTTCGAACAGACCCGCAAAAGCAAAGATTATAGACGGGGTTGTCATACTTGAAGTAGGTTTGCGGTAGGGTTCGCGAGAGAAGAGGTAGCGGGGAACCAGCGAGATGGGGGCCGAATGCGGGGTAAAGGGTAAAAATCACTAGGGCGAAGCTGGGCCGCAAGGGTTATCCCGCGGTCGGCTTCGAAGCAACTTCGCGACCGCTGTGCCGCAAAGTTGCAATACAAAAAAAAAAAAAAACGACGGGCCGCTTTTACTCGCTGCGCCACAGCTTTACCGCGCCCCCAAACAGGGCCTAAGTGCAGTGGCAACTAGAAATCTGCGGTTTGAATTTTTGATTTTTTTTTGTAATAGCCATCGCAACTTTTTGAACAACTTCTACAACAGTTTCACAATTGTTTCTTCAAACAGTTGTAGCTGCCTCAAACAAACTATAAGTGGCTTCTAATAGTGGAGCTAATTTTTGAGTACAAATTTGCTCCCATGAATAAAAGAGTTAAATTGATAACCATCAAACTCATGAAACATGTTTCTTTGTGGTGGGAGAACTTGAAAGTTCATCAACAACGTGGAATAAAATCACTACTTGGTACAAGATAAAAACTTAGATTAAGGCAGTGCTTCTCCTGGCCTGAACTGGACTAAGCTCTTGGGGTCTAAACCGGTTTTGCTGGAAGGGAGAAAGGGCGGATCGACCCTCGGGAATAGGGTTTCCACCCAAATAGGAGTGCCCCCCTCTCTCTTAGTTACCCAATAGTATTTATATGTTTTTTTTTTGTGTTTGGGGCTTTTTTTTGATGTTTTATGTCAAGACAGCCATCGACGTCTTCAATGCTATCTCCCAAGGCTATATTCGACATCAAGAAGGTGATCTAGCTGTAACTCGACCTGAAGTTGTGTTTATCTACCATTCATAGCATCCCAACCTTCATCCCAATTGCCTGACCTGCCCCCACCCCCTGCCGGAATTGTTCTGCCGACATTCGTGTTATTTCCCAACATTCAATCTCCTTTCTTGCTGATTCTCTGCTTCCTCAATCTTCATCCTAGCCGCCCTATTGCCTCCACTTGTCAGAAGTGCTTTGCTGGCATTCCTGCTGTTTTCCTGCCACCAATCCCTTGTTATAGCTACAACCTTACCTACAACTTTCTCCTTCTTTGTCGTTGTCCAACCGCTCACGTACCTTGTTTGCCGCCTCCACCCTTCTAACCTTCTACCATCCCCAAATTACAACCACCATACCATAACTTTTCCACCACCTTCAACACAAGCCCTAGTTTGGTTTTTGTGATGTGTCTTTGGTTTTTTTCTTTTTCAATGTGTTTTTGTTGTAACCCTTATTTTATTTTAGTAATAAAAGTTGAATTTCCCATTATTGTTTGGTTAACTCCGATATCAGAGATGTCGTGCAAGTATATGCCAACACTTTGTAAACATGGCATGTTCTTGAGACTTCATCACTTACAACAACAAGATCTCTTGATGGATGACTACATTGTTGAGTTTGAGCAGATTATGTTGATGTGTGGGCTAGCAGAGCCCTATGAGAACACCCTTGATCGAGATATGAGAGGATTGAGACCGTCCATTGGCAACGTGGTACGGTTATAACCCTATTGAACATTATAGGATGTTTCGACACTAGCTTCAAAGGTGGAGAAATATCATTTGGGTGACCGCCACATTTTATTGATAGAGTTCAACTTCATTATCAAGCAATAAGAGTACAACTGACAACATCTAAGCCAACCAACAACCGCAAATCTGTCATTGCAAAGAAATGCCTCAAATGCCACAACTTTGAACATATTGTGTTTGATTGCTCAAACAAGAAGTGATCTATTTCATTGAACAGGAAGCAGTTGAAGAAATGGACAGTCACATGGGAGAGATTCAAGACTTCAAAGAGGAATTTCAACTTTCAAACCTTGATGAAGAGATGTTAGTGATTTTAGCTGGACTCAAAAAAGAGATCACAACAGAATTAATATTGATTTTCTTCGAAGATAGTCTGAGGAGACGGCATCAGAAAAGAGGCAGCCATTGTTGAGGGAATCACCAAATGTCATGATCGACAGTTTATTCTTAGGTTGTTGCCATTGAGAGTGGTCCAACATGTCACAACTTTCATTCCATAGATAACTCCTTCTGTCAGACTTATTTATCAGATACACATTATTGAATACGAGTGTGAGAAATGTGTTATAGATTTATTTATTCGAGAATTGATTTGTGAGAATATATGTCTATGTGCAGTTCCAACTCTGATTGGACCAAAGAAGGATGAATATTTATTCTATCAGGACGTACTTTAGAATAGTGTACGTGTTTTATAATTGCATGTAATTGACATGAGAATATATTTTGTAGTGGGATTGCCTCAGACACATTATGGTGATGACTTTATTATAGTGGTGCTAGATTTCTTCCTGAAGCTTTTGACGAAGCAGACGAAACTCCTCCTATCAAGGGAGAATGATGTAGGACACGATAGGAACTTGAAACTTGGAGGGGGAAGCTAGTGCGGGATTTAACCTCATGGGATCTTGCGATTTACGCAATTCCACCTAAAGGGGAATCACGGGATTTAACGATTCAGGCGATCCTGCCAACGTGATAAACGGGATTCCATCTATTCCACTTTGAAAAAAAGATTTCTTGCCTATTGTTGTTGACGAACCTTGTGAGGCCTAAATTTCTCACATTCTTGAATTATAAATAGGGTTTTTATGCTTGAGAGACTATTTATATGTTGTTATATTCTTGTTTTACAACCTTTTGGTGATTGTTATTATTTTGGGAGACATTGTTCTCTGTTTTATGCTTTTCGTAGTATCTTGCTTAGGAATAGATGGTGGACTTTCGTCGACCTTCGGACCACGTCATCTCGGAGTCCTCTTTGCTGTTTTCAACCAGGGCAGCCTCGAATTGATGTCCATCCCCTTCCAAACATTGTCAACCTCGCTTATTTTTGTTCCCTTGCTATTCCACAACTTCTTAATGCCTTTCTGTATTTTCTTTAAACTTCCCCATCCCTTGCTATTTCACAACTTTGGTGCTTTAAACCTATACATGAAAAAGTGTATTTCACTTTTTAAAAATAATAATAGTGCTATCTTGGATGTGATATTAAAGATTTGAGTGCTGTGTCAAAGTTTATATGTAAATACAACTATGTATGTAAATGTTCCAACCTTAAAATAATACATGCATTACTCCAAGCTATTGTTACAACGCAACAAAAGCTTTTTTGTCCGTTATCTTGTATATTTTTTGTTTAGATAGTTTAATCAGCACATATACGATTCTAGCAACTCTTTACATAGTAGAATATTAAGGAATGCAGATTTTTTAGTTGCATCAAAACTTAAAGCACTATTTATTGTTGTATATAAATTGCAACTCAATGCGTAAAGCTCTTGCTAGTGTAGGGTTTAGTGGGGTTGATGCATGCAACCACTATGGCTGTCAAAAAAGCTCGCTATTCGCCAACAGTTCGTGTTCGGTTCGTCAGGGAGTTCGTGTTCGGTTCGTTCAATAAGCAAATGAGACGAACACGAATAATTTTTTCGGTTTGGTTTGTTAAACGAACCAAACACTAACAGTGATGTGTTTGTTCGTATTTGAATCGTTATTGTTAGAAATATAAAATAATTTAAAATAATCAAATATAAAAGATTTATGATATTTTAAAAATAATTATATACTCTAAAAATTTATCATATTTTAAAAAATTAAATCCTATAAATTATAATATATAATAAATTATTAATAATAATATATTATTATTAGTAATATAAATATAATATATTTATATAATTTAAGCTTTATATTAATTAATATAATATACTATTGTATATTATATTTATATAATATAAGTTATATTTATATTAATATAAGTTATAATAATTTATATTGTTAGTAATATAAATATTATATCTTTATATAATATAAATATTATTGATTATGTTATTTGTGTTCCCAACTTGCTATTATTTTCGTATCAATTGCTTGGTGCCATGTTTTTATAAGTTGAATTGAAATAGGAAATAGATTTAGGTTAGGTTTGGGCTAATCTTGAGCCAATAACACCACAATACTATCATAATAACATCACGTACCAAACCGCAGCAAATGACCACAATAATACCATAAAACCGCATCAAAACTTTGCAATAACACCACAATAGCAACACAATAACAACAAAAAACTATCGTAATAACACCGCCGCCTCGCCGCCACATTAACACCACAGTTCCATGGCAAAACTCGGCAATAACACCACGATACAACAAAAAAAATACAGCAATAACACCGTTGCCCCGTCGCCGTAATAACACCAAGATTCTACGGTAAAACTCCACAATAACATCACAATATAATTAGAAACAACCGTAACATCGCCGCCTCTCTACCGCAATAACACCGCCGCCTCTCCGCCGCAATAACACCACGGTTCCACGGCAAAACCCTGCCAATAACACCACAATACAACAAAAAAACAATTGCAATAACACTGCCGCTCCACGGCCGCAATAACACCACAGTTCCAAGATAAAACCCTGCCAATAAAACTACAATACTACCAAAATACACCCACAATAACACTGCCTTTATGATCGCGCACGATAACACCTGCTGCTGCGCAAATCGCGCGTAATAACACTGATTTTTTTCAATTCCGCACGCCAATAATGCTGATTGTTTCAATTCCACGCCATAACACCAGAAAAACTACCATAATAACACTGTCAATAACACCACTTGTCGCGAAACCGCAGTAACACCACAATACAACCCAAATAGCATCGCTAATAACACCACTTATTGCAAAACTGTGGTAGCCCTTCAATACAACCTAAATAACACTTCCAATAACACCTGAACGAATTACCTGAAATCATTTGGAACAAAATTGAACTAATTTCGAATAAATCAAATCGAACATGAATAACAACTTCACAAACAATTTCGAACACAACCTTATTTCAAACGAACCGAATGTGAGCCTGTTTATTCGTGTTCGGTTTGTTGACACTCCTAGCAGCCACAACTATTTTTATAAATGAACTGAGCGAGCTCAAAACTTATTTTTGTTCAGCTCATTTGAAATTAACTCACGTTCAAAATAGCCTTATTTGCATTTGGCCCATTTTCATTCGGAATTCGAAAGAAATTACTCATGATCGGCTTGATTTTGAGCTTTTTAAATTTTAATATTTAATTTTTGGAATTTATTTCAGCTAGTTTGGGTAGAAACAAACTTTAATTTTAAAATATTTCCAAAATTTGGAAATCTAAATTGCTGCCGGCTTCGTCAACGCAAGCAGTAGAAAACTCATTAAATAGGATTTTTGATGGGGAGTAAATGTAAAGCAGAAGTGGGTGGAACTATGGCTTGTGGGGCCATTTACATACATACCACCAAATTTTTATGTATTATATAGATTATTCAAAGCAGAACTTAAGGCCCACCTACGGAATTTTATGGAGAAAATCTCACTGCATTACATACATATATAATTCCTAAATAAAAAAGAGTTTCCACTAATGCTTTAGTTTAGAGAAATTTACATACATACCACCCAAGTCTTATTTATTTACATATCCAATACATCAACTTATTTTTTTTTATAAATCTAACAACAAAATATTTTTTAAAAATAAGTAAATTTAACATTTTGAATACATATAAAAAATTAATATAAAAATATAAATAAAAATTATTATTTTACTATTTAATTATTTCGAGTAAAACAAACAACCAAACAATCGAATACAAATGAATAAATTTTTTTTCGTGTTTGGCTAGTTTATAAATCGAGCTCAAAAAAATTATTTGTGTTCGGCTCGTTTGCTTAACGAATGAATTGAACCCGAGTCGAGTTGAACAGGAGTTGTTCGCGAACAAGCTTTTTTTGACACCCCTAGCCATACCCTTGTATTTGAAATGGGTGGTTTTAGTGATTTGAATCAATGGCCTTTTGGTCACAGTCCTCCAACATAGTCATTTACCTTGGTTTGCTCCCAACTTGCAAATAACAACAACAAATTTAGACAATTTTGTTAGATGGAAATTTCTAATTTTCTTTCGAATGAAAGAAAAATTTTAAACAAATAATTTTATATGGCGCTAGTCACCCAGTAGTTTGGCAACTAGCTCCTCTATTCGATAGGCCACCTGGCCTGTTAAGTTATTTTTATTTTATATATATTGTGTTTTTGTAAATTCAAATTATTTATTTATTTATAGTTTTTAATTTTATTTAGTATTTATAAATTTAATTATTTTAAAACTTAAATTAAAATATTTAATTTTTTATTTTCTTGATTTAATAAATTTTGTTTATTTATTTATATTTTTAATTTTTTACCTTTATTTAAAATTTTTGCCTTCATATTTTTTAGCTTCTAGCTTTTGTGTGTGCGCGCGAGCATGCACCTCCACAAAGAAGTACCTCCACAAAGAAGTTAACATTACTAGCTACTACTTAGTTTGCAATGTAACAATAATAATTGTAATTATTATTTTTATTATTTCGTTGTAAGTTATTTTGTGCTCTTTTCTAAATTTTTTTTAAGTTTCTAAATCTTGGGGATCCAAGACAGTTAATTTACACATTTTTTATTATTTTAAATCAAGCATCAAAAGTAAAAAGAAAAAGGATATTAAAATAATTTTACTAAATATTTTTTCAAATAAAAATATTTTGAAGGAAAGCATTAAAAATAAATATAGCAATATAATTATAAATTCTTTAAAATACTTCATTAGAAGCTAAATAATATTAAGACAAAAAACATAAATAAATTAATTTAAATTAAAAATTAAATAAGTAAACAATATATATATATATATATATATATATATATATATATATATATATATATATATTTTGTTTAGTATTTTAATTTGAGATATAAAGCAATAAAATTTATTAGTATTTCATAAAATAGATAGCGTGAAATAGATAAAAATATGAATTTATAAAAATAAATAATTATATAAAATAAAAAATAAATTACCTGGAGGACCACCTAGGAGAGGAGCTAGTCTCAAAAATGTTGGGCGACTAGCTCCTTCTAAAAAAAAATTCTTTGATTAAAATATTATTTTAGAAAATTCATTTTTTTTAAATTATCCCAACAAAATTTCTATATATTTTTCTTATATCAAGGTTGACATAAGATCCTCCCTTAGTGGGATAAATACTACTTATTGAAGGTTGTCATAAGATCATTATGATCAAATGAATCTTTCTTGTTTGATTTTAGTTAAGTTTTCATTTGTTGACTTATGCATGTTTTAAACAAATTTCTTGTGTTGAATGCTTTATAAGAACACAATATAATTTTCATATTAGCTCAAATTATTTTAAGTATTGATGTCCATTTTCTATATAAGGATTGAAGAATATATGATGGAATATTAAATGAATTTTCCTCTTATCTCATCTCTCTCGCCTCTCCCGTCTTTCCATTGAGTCCTTCTTGTCATTACCCTTTTGTTTTGTACTATTTGTATCAGGATGGTATTAAAGCTGAAAATTATTTCTTGTTCGCTTTTTTTTTTCATAAACTCTCAATTTCATCATTTGACAAGCCTTGCTCACAACCACACTTATTCTAAGTGCGAACATAACTCTACTTTCATGTTTACATCTTGTTCTCACCATTGCTCGTAGTTGCTTGTCACTCTGTAAAATTGTGCCTCACCATTGCTTATTAGTCACTTGTGCCAATTCGATACTAACATGCTCGCACGTTGTCCCCTTTCCCAACTCCACTCCAATTGATGTAGTTCAACTTTGCAGGACATTTTCTTCCAATCAAAATAGAAGAACACCCTCCCAATATATATGCTCTCATCCCTTGGCCGCTCCTATACTTGCTCGTGCACATCCTTCTAACCGTGACCCACATGCACCTCCTCAACATACACCCTCTATACAGTTAACCTTGCTCTAAAAGATGTTCTCTTCAACAGATACTTCTCCTTGTCGCTTGATTTGACCTTTTTCTTTTCATGGATTCATACTCATAATTATAAGTTTGACCTTTATGATCGTTGTTGTTATGTTGCAATGTATAAATAAATTTGGTACTCTTATTCCATCGCAATACTTGTGATTGCACTTATTTTTGTGATCTTTATCACAAACTTCTCCTAAAAAGTATTATATTGATACTTAGAAAACTACCCATCAATTTACAATATGGATGAAGTGCATTCGTTATTTATGAAAATCAACATCAGTACAAAACGTATCATGATTATCTAACGTGCCTCCTCTTCATCCATTCACGTTGATGCTCCACAATATTTTTCGAGCTTCGCTATTTGGAACCACTTCAACATAATTTATTGACGTCTCATCCTTATTTATATTATTTTTTTTTTCAATAGTCTATAGGCCACAATATCAAAAATCATTTATTCATGCAACTACTTTGATCTTTAAGAGCCTTGTTGGAACATCTTTATTTTTTTTGTTTTTGTTTTTGGCTTTTACTTATACACATTCATTTGTTTGCTTTGTTTTTCACATAATTTTATTTTATTTTTCTAAATATAATCAATGTTTTTTTTAAACACTCACAAGTTTTAGATATTATAAGTATTTTTAAGAACAAGTTGATTTATTTTCAACATACCAAATACATTTTACTTAAAATCAAAGCATAAGAAAAATAAAAAAGATAATAAAAATTAAAGAAGTGATCGAAAACAACCCTTAATTAAATGGGTTTGATAGAATCTTCATTTGTATTTGATAGAATATTATAATATTTAGCCTCATATTTTGCATGAGATGTATAATATCAATAATTAGATAAAATTCTTTTAATTTAAATTGACATGTACTTGAATTTATTTCCCAAATATCACTATCCAGGATTAAGTTTATTATGCAACAAACTTGTTATATTTTTATGCCCATGATTTTTAAAAATACATATTTAAAATCAATTAATTATCAATAATTAGATATATGCTTAAGCATATATTAGTGTTATTAAAAATGTACAAATTATAATTAAGTTATAAATATTTCAGTTTTTCACAAACAAAAAAAGACAAAAAATTTGAAAACAAATATTTTTCGCTCACAAATTATGAAATTTTAATCAAGTTATACATTATTTTTATACATGGGTAGTCCTCGTGTTGAACCCCTGAAAAAAACACTGCCTTTGCCGGTCCCAAGCCCGGATGTGAAAAGTGGATGATTGCTTTAGGTAGTCGACAACCATCATAAAACTTGTCGAAAAAATCATGACATGAATCTTTTTGATTATTGTGCAAGTGCTAGCGCGTCTCTTGAAAGCGACACGCTGTATGACTTGAATACAGTAAAAAGTGCAAGGGCCGCTACACTGGCGTCTGGGTGTAGTGTCAAATAAGCAAGGGTTCCCACATTACAGACGGATGAAGGTAAAGAAGTTAGTCCATGAAACTAATATTAGAATAGAATATTGAAATATAGGTACTCACATTGGTAAATTAATGAAATTGGTTGATATTATGACTCATAAAAAGATTAATATCTTATGTATTCAAGAAACAAAATAGGTTGGAGAAAATGCTAAGGAGATTAATAACTTAGGTTTTAAACTTTGGTATTCAGGTAAGAGTCGCACTAGAAATGGTGTAGGTGTAAATCTAGATAAGAGTTTGAAAAGTAATGTTGTAAATATTAATAGACTTGGAGATAGAATTATAGCCCTTAAGATTATTATTAATACTAAGATTGTTAATATTATAAGTGCGTATGCTTCTCAAGTAGGTTTAGATATATGTTCTAAAGATAAATTCTGAAATGACTTATAAGACTTAATACAAATGATATCTCTTGAAGAAATAATTTTTATTGAAAGAGATTTAAATGGAAATGTCGGTAGAGTGACAAAAGATTTCAGAAATATTCATGGTGGCTACAGATTTGAAGTGATTAATGAAGAAGGTAGATCCATATTAGATTTGCTTTAGCGTACTATTTTCTTATTACTAAGATTTTATTCAAGAAAAGAGATGAGCATCTTATTACCTATAAGCATAGATCTAATAAAACATAAATTGACTAATTTTTTATGAGAAGAAGAGATCGTCATGATTCTAAAGATTGTAAGGTCATTTCAATTGAGGATTTAAACCCAACATCAATTGTTAATCCTAAACATTAAGTTGAAGAGTCGTAAAATAAAAAATACTAGGATTCATCATCGTAGAATTAGATGAGGGTACTTAAAAAACACATAAAATTATTTTTACGAGTAAAATTCAAGATTCCAAAATTTGGGATGTTCATGAAGAAGCAAGTGCTATGTGGTATAAATTAACAAACACTATTAAACAACTGACAAAAGATGTATTTGGAGAATTAAAAGAAATGGTTTCTATAAATAAAAATAGTTGATGGTGGAATAATAGTGCAATAAATGATAAAATATAAGAAGTTATGTTATAAAAATTGTTTTAAATGTAAAAGCTCAGAGAACTGGGAAAAATATCAAATGACCCGCAAGGAGTCTAAAAGAACAATATTTGACGCTAAAAATTCTATTTTTAGTGATCTTTATAATAAATTAGATACTAAGGAGTGTGAAAAATATATGTTTAAACTATCCAAACAAAGAGAAGAGAAAAATAAAGATTTAACTCAAGTAAAGTGTATTAAAAATGAAAATAAAAAAATGTTTTTCTTAGAAAAAGATATTCAAAATAGGTGGGTGAGTTATTTTGATAAACTTTTTAATGAAGTTTCTGAAAATACGATCGACCTTAGTGATCTTAACATCGTTAATAATAATAAAACGTTTCTTTTTTACCATCGCATTAGTAAAAAAGAAATTGAGAAGGCTTTAAAGAAAACCAATGGTGGAAAGTCTGTAGGTCCTAATGATTTCCCAATTGAAGTGTGGAAATATTTAGGAGACGGGAGTTTCTTGGCTTACTAAACTCTTTAATATTATTTTAAAAACAAAAAAGATGCCTGAAGAGTGGAGGAAGAGTATTTTGGTCCCCATTTTTAGGAATGAAGGGGATGCACAAGAGTGTGCAAATTATAAAAGAATTAAGTTGATGGATCATACTTTAAAATTATGGGAGAGGGTAATTGAACATAGGTTAAGACGTATTACTAAGGTTTCTCATAATAAATTTGGATTTATGCCGGGCAGGTCTACTAAGGAAGCTATACATTTATTGAAAGGTTTGATGGAGAAGTTCAGAGATAATAAGGAGGATCTACATTTGATTTTTATTGATTTAGAAAAAGCTTACGATAAGGTTCCAAGAGATATCCTGTGGATAGTTCTTGAGAAGAAAGGTGTTGATATGACTTATGTTCAAGTCATTAAAGATATGTATGCTAGAGCTGTTACTTGTGTTTGAACTGAAGGAGGATTGACCAAATATTTTTCTATTTTTTTTGGATTACATTAGGGATCGGCTTTAAGCCCTTATCTTTTTGCTTTAGTTATGGATGGTCTTATTGGACATTTACATGAGGATGTACATTGGTGTATGCTTTTTGCCGATTATATCCTTCTCGTGAATAAGACAAGAGAAAAATGCCCAGGAAAAACTTGAATTATGGAGGTTTACATTGGAGTCTATATGCCTTCGTTTGCGTAGATCTAAAACTGAATAGATGGAATGTAATTTTAGTAGTAGTAGCTCTAGTGACAGGAGTGTAACTTTGGGTGATTAAATTATTAAGAAGTGTGAATGATTTAGATATCTCGAGTCTATTGTTCTATGCGATGGTGATATATATGGGGATGTTAATAGTAGAATTCAAGTTGGTTGGTTGAAGTGGAGGAATGCTTCGGGTCTTTTGTATGATAGAAAAGTACGATTTAGACTGAAAGGAAATTTTATAGGATGATGGTGAGTCCTGCAATACTCTATGGCGCTGAATGTTGGCCCTTAAAAGAGAAGCATAATATTGAGTTAAGTGTTGCTGAGATGAGAATGATTAGGTGGATGAGTGGCTTTACACTTAGAGACAAAATGCGAAATGATTATATCCGGGATAGGGTTGGTTTAGCTCTTGTGACAGACAAAATTAGAGAGAGTCGTCTTAGATGGTTTGGTCACATTAAACGTCGACCATCTGATGATCCAATTAGGAGAGTAGATGTTTTAGATTTGACTTGTGTTAAGAAAGGAAGAGATAGATCTAGGAAGACTTGGGCTTATTGTATAAAAAATTATCTTAATTTATTAGAATTAAATGAAAATATGACACTAAATAGGACGCAATGATGAAAAATCATTCATGTAGCCGACCCCACTTAGTGGGATAAAAGCTTTGCTGTTGTTGTTGTATTATTTTTATACATGGAATTATATATTTGAATTCCAACTTCATGCAATAATTTTTCATTTTCCAAACTCACTTTTAATAACATTTAATTTTTATACAATTTAATTTCTTACACAAATTATTTTCATACATAATTTAGATCATATAAATGTATATGAATATGATAAAAATTACTTTTTCTACATGTAAGTATATATTTCAGTATATAATTACACGAAAATTTTTTTTTCCACAAAACGTTATTTGGTAATAATTAGTTTGCAAATACAATTTATTTACTGACAGAATATTTTTTGTACATTAAATACAAAAGCATCTATGAATTTGATAACAACACAAATCATTACATAGAATTGTGTTGAATATACAATTTCAATTTTTTTAATCTTCAAATTTAATTATTTTCTTACATACAATCTAGCCAATTTAATTACTAACCTAAATATTTGTCCTACATCAAATGATAATAATTATTTTAACTACATAATTTTTTTTTCTGCAGAAAATTTTTGGATTATATATGTATAGTCAGATCCCAAATAGAATTACAGTATATTTATAAATAATGTATATATTTTTAAAAAATATGAATGAAGTGGGCCCATTTTACCTTCTCAAAGTATTGTGAATAATAATATTTTAAAAAAATAACTAATAAAGCTAAAGAAAATTTGTAAATTTTTATTATAAAGTATAAAATCAAAATAAACAAATAAAGGAAAGCATAAAACACTAGATTTGAAGAAGTGAAAATTGCAACTCAACAAGTTTGATGGAGAAACAATCACAACAAAATAGAGGAGAAAATTGAATCTCATAACAAAGGAGAAAAATTAGAAGTTAAGGAAAGCCCTCATTACTACATAAATAATGTTGATGGGGATCAATGACATTACTGACGAATTGTCTGTTGTGATCAATAGAAATCTATTGATGTGATCTGTTGGTCCCTTTTTTTGGGGTTTTTTCTTGAAGATTAGTCTGTTTGTTCAAAAAATTTATTGTTCGATTCCATAAAAAAATAAGCAATTTCTTGCCATGAATCTTCTTATAAAGCTAAACATGACAAGCATGGTTATTACTCTAGCAAGTTGAAACTTATATTCTGTATTTTCATTTTATAGTTTTATAACCCTCTGTTAGCTATCCTATTTAGTTTAAAAAATATCACATATTCCTTTTGACCGAGCAACTCAAAAAACTCTATTTACTCTACTAGTCTCATGACCGATGATAATTGATCACCATTGCGTGAACTTGTACTTGAGCAAGGCTGATGATGTGATATTCTTGTTTGATTTTGTGCCCGAGAATGAGGTTGTACTTGATCCAAAATGGTTATTTATGAACTTGTTCTGGCACTTGACTTTAAGAAAGTTTCAGTTAGTATTCTCATCCATATTTTTATAAATGGAGATATAGATTGTGCCTTGGTTTTTAATGTTATTGCTTACTCCATCATAGATTGCATGTCTCTCCATTGCTCCCACTGTTAGGATGTTATATAGGCGCTTTGCGCTCGTACACTGACATAGGTGTCCAAACATTTCATCAATTGTTGAGTTGGTGACACATGTCCTTAGTTCATAATGTTATTATCTATTTATTTCACTCATATCAATTAATCTCGTATCATAACGTCCGCCATAACCATATTGTAATAGTATTTATTGCTTTTGTTATTGATTTGATGTATGGTGTGTGTTGACATCAGACTTTGAAGCCTCTGGCCTCTTTGTGGGTTGATCAATCATTGACAATTCCACTAGTTTCTCATGGTTTTCAACTGTCTCCTCGATCGCCTTACTAGAATATTTTTCTTGGAAGTGTACCTTGAGAGCGCTATTTAGTCCGCCTACACCACCATCATGTCTGCCACTTTACAACTCTCCAGAGAAGTGGTTTTTGTTTTTGCCCAAAAATGATGTAGAATCATCATGGTCAAATGACACTTGGTTGTTAGTATTTTTTATTTATTATTGTTATTATTTTTTTGTGGTTGCTGGTATTTAGCCATGCATCCATTTAGTTTTCATGCATGCTTTAATATGCCAAGATAAAGAGTACCCTAGAACTGTAAGAAATAATTATGATTAATATTGAATGAATCCGGATAGTCAAACCTAGTTTCCAACTTCTTTTCCTCATCTCTCTTCCTCTTAGTCTCAATTCCTGTCTCTCTCCACCATGGGTCCTTCCTTTCAGCACACATTTATCTTTCTTTTTTAACTTCCTGCAGCTAGGCTTGGCGTGTGAATGGATGAGTAACTAAGGGAGAGGATAGTGGTTTGTTTACTTAACCATCAGCAATTTTTTTTTTTTAATTTTTTTGGCACAATTTTTTGAAGTGCTCGCACATTTGACCATTACACCCTTCCCTAAATCCTGGATAATGGCAGGTTAATGATGATTCACTTAGATTTGTACTTGAGGTATAGTAATTACTTTTTGCTTTCATCAATTATTGTCAAAGAGACGAGCTTTGTAATATCTGATTGAAATATCATTAGTATCTGGGGTGGTTCATGGTGAATTGGTGGATTAATGTGTGGAGAGTAAACATAAGAGTAAAATAGTGTCTGGGCTTTGCACTCTCTACTAATGTTATAAAGAAGAAGAACATTCTTTTATATAAATCTTAAATTCGAGCTCATTTATGTTATACAAAGTTTAGCTGTTATGTATCTAGAGATATGAAACATAAAAATAAAAAAATAAAAAAATAAAAAAATAATAAAAAAAAGATTTTAGTTGCTATGTATGATTTGGTTGAGCGTGTTCTGCTTAACGCTGATGGAGATTGATTAAACACCTCATGCCTCATAATTCCTGTTTTTCTTTTCAATAACAAGAAATAGGTGTGCTATATAACTTGTATGCGTCTAGAAGTAGTGCCATTTGTTTATCAGATACCTTCTTGATTGTATACGTGGATTATAAGTCTTGGCTGTACCATATGTTTATCTGACTTAAAAAATGGCAGAAAAGGTTGATATCATCTCAAAGATGTTTAAAATCTGGATAATTATTTATGAAATTTTGAACTAGTGATACTTTAAGTTTAGTTATATGAGATGTTGTAGTAAATGGTGTTGCTGTTCTCACAGGATAATAGCTGACTATTATTTTTATTTATGTGGTTGCTTACTAATTTGCAAATTAATATATATAAATTCTGAAGATATTTTTTATAGTCTGCGTATGTGAACAAGTGATATGGGTGCTTTTTGTGTATTCATGGATATGTAAGGCGTACCTATGCTTTCGGCTTTCCAGTTCCTGCCAATGCAGGGTCATTAAGAGGGAATGAAGGTGTATTTTTTGTATTTGTACATATGCATGTCAATGCATTGTATTGAATACATTGTGTAGGAAGATATAGATTGTTGGGAATTATACTAGGAAATAATTTATTCCTGCAGGAACTTATAAGGAATAAATTATTTTCTTAGATTAAGGAGATATTTCATTTGCTATTTATATTTATTTCCTTGGATTAGGAATTATGTGTTTTCCTATTTTTATGCTATTTCTTATATTTTCCAATAATTGATATGAATTAATTATTGAAGATATTAAGTGATATATCTTTTCTTTCACATCATTTTTCTTTTATTATCTTGTCTATCCATGTAAGTGTTATTTATAACCTCTTTCATATCAATTAAATAGAGTTTTAGTATTCCGCATTATTCTAAATTTCAACATGGTATCAGAGTGGGAATAAAAATCTTCCCAAGCCCGCCCGAGAAAACTCTCCAACATCCCGATCCATCGGCAAAGACGATCGCAACAACGACTGGATCGCGACAGAGACGGGACCGCGACAACGACGAACTCGCAGCAACGACGGGATCGCGACAGAGATGGGATCGCGACAATGAAGAGATCGCTTCAACAGAGCTAACCTCCTGAAACCCTAGCCTCCTCCTTGTCCATCCGTGAGAAAACGCTTCCTCTCTGTCTTCTATCATGTCTGAAAATACAAATAAGTCCACTCCTACCAACATACCTGAAACCTCAGCATTCCATTCTGAGGTTCATATCAGCAAGCGAACTGTTCCACATTCACAGAAGAATGAGGAGAAACCCCGGGTGTGGTGTGACCATTGCAACAGGCCACGACACACTAAAGAAACCTGCTGGTACCTCCACGGGAAGCCTACAGATTGGAAGCTAAGAAACAAGCGCAATCCACTTCTGTACATGCTGCTGCCAAACAGACCAACCCATTTAGCAATGAGCTAATCGATCACATCCTGAATCTGCTAAACCCCAATTTAGCTACTGGTACTCCAAATTGTTCGATGGTACATGCAGGTATAAAACTAAACCCTTGGATTATTGATTCAGAAGCTTCTGATCACAGGACAAATTTACACCACTTATTTTATTCATATATCCCATATTCTGTTCATGAAAAGGTTCGTATTGCTGATGGTAGTTTCTCCTCCATTCTTTGGAAAATGAAACATTAACCTATCTTAGAGTATAGATCTTAAATCTGTACTCCATGTTCCAAAACTCAAATGTGACCTTATATCCGTCAACAAACTTTCAAAGGATTCTAACTGCCGTGTAATTTTCTGTGAATCTTCTTTTGTTTTTCAGGATCAGAAATCGGGGATGATGATTGGGAGAACTAAAAAGATAGGAGGACTTTACTACTTTGAGGACACTGTTCCTAGTAATGTAAAGGTTCAAGCTTACAGCAGTATGAGTTCGAACCCTGCATTAGAAAAATAATGGAATCACATCTTAGACTAGGCCATCCAAGATTTTCTTATTTAAGACATCTATTTCCTAAATTTTTTAAGGGTGTTAATGTGCTTTACTTCAATGTGAAGCGTGCTATTTGGCAAAAAAGTCATCACATAAATTTTGCTCCAAAACCATACTATCCTTCAAAACCCTTTTTCATGATCCATAGTGATGTTTGGGGACCTTCAAAAATCAAAATATTATTTGAAAAAAGGGGATTTGTGACTTTTATTGATGATCACACCAGAATATATTGGGTTTATCTTATAAGCAAAAATCAGAAGTGGAAAAACTTTTTAAAGATTTTTACAACATAATTGAAACTCAATTTGAAACTAAAATATGCATCCTTAGATCAGACAATTGAACTGAATACTTTAATGAAGGTTTAGGTGAGTTTTTAAAAAATAAAGACATAATTCATTAATCTACATGTCGTGACACTCAACAACAAAATTGAATTGCTGAAAGGAGAAATAGACATTTACTTGAGATTGCTCAGGCTATTATGTTTTCAATGAACGTTTCTAAATATTTATGGGGGGGCGCTGTTTTAACTGCATCATATTTAATAAATCGAATGTCAACTCCAGTTTTACAATATACAACTCCTCTAAACAAACTGAAAAACAGTTTTTCAATTCTACGAATGTATTCAAATATTATTTTAAAAATCTTTGGATGCACATGTTTTGTTAATATTCCGAATAAATTTCAATCAAAATTGGATCCAAATTCTGAAAGATGCATTTTCCTTGGATATGCTCCAAACAAAAAGGGTTACAAATGTTTTAATCCTGTCACCAAAAAAACTTACTTTAGTATGGATGTGACCTTTATGGAAAAAATTTCCTTCTTTAACAAAAATCCACTTCAGGGGAAGTATAATATAGATGAAGAAGATGATTTTTTGCAAGTTTCTGATCCATTACCAAGAGTTGTTCTAACACTAAGTACACTTGAAGTTCGTGAAAACAAAGAACTAGAAATAGTTGTTGAAAGATCTGATTTGATTTACAGAATTTATTGTCTTTCCTATTATACAAAATTTATTGTCTTTCCTCTTATAGATTATTGTGTACAAATCATGCTTAATTAGCTATGGAATGTTATAGAAAATAATTGTAACTTATTTAGTTATTTTCCTTATCTAGGATGTGGGATTCTTATATGTAAATGTACTGGGTATTGCATCAAATAAGATGAAATAATTTTCTCTCTCTGTCTCTGTTTTCATAGATACATAGCACTCAATTCTTATGTATTTATGTATCTGACACCTAAAATTCAATTTTTACATATATGCCACATTATCTATGCATGACAAGGTGTATTTTTTTTTTAAATTTAAAATAGTGATGTTTTTGATGTGATATGAATAATTTGGGTTGTATGAATGTAAAAAGCAAGATATAGGTATTAAATATGAAAATACATAAGAATTGCGTTATATGTATGTAATTTCATTTGTTTATAGTGTTTGCACCACACCTTTCTGTTGATATTTCAGCAGACACTTTAATCTCAATCTTTTGCAGTTTAAATAATTTAACTTAAGAACTTATATTTTCTTATTCCCAATCATCTTTTGCAAAAATGTTGCAGCCAGAGGTTGGACGATTGTGTTGATCTGGACGATTTTAAAATCTCCAGCGAGCATGACATTGATACCACAGGTCTAGTATGTAAGTCTTACCAATGCTTCACCGATATTGCTACTGCATATTATTTGGATTTGTTTAACTTTCTTTTTAGCAGGTGATCATTTTCTTATATAAGCCCGCTGTACTCTATTTCCATTCCATGAGACTTGATTCACGTATTGTTGGACTTTTTCTGAGGATATTATGCTCTATTCCCAGCTCAAAAATGCTGACCTGAGCAGTTATCACTAATTGATATACAGAACGCATCTTCACATTCTGAAAAAACGATGCATCTACTTTTTATGCTTTACTGATTGTGGTAGTTTGAATTCCAAACTATTATTTGTTAAGTCTGATTCATAAATTGGATGTTGACTCGGGAGCCTTTTTGTCTAGATAGTTCTCTTGTAAACAAAGAGCAGGATGTGGGAGCTGGGCCGCCAAAAGAGTCTTGTTTTCCCTTCTTATTATTTGTTTTCTATTATCCTTTGTTCCTTTTTAGAACTTCCCTATATATATGTGTATTAGGGTTTGAATTATTAGGTTTTGGTGAGTATTATTTCAGATTTCTGTCTGAACAGCCGTTGGCGTTCGTTTCCCCTTTGAGAGCTGTATCCAAGGGATTGGGTGGTTCTCCGGCTGTATCCCTCTCCTGAGGTGTTGATTATCTTCCTCCTATTCCCTTCTGCATCTCCCACATCACTCCCTACCGCCGCACATCGCTGCAGCCACCCGTAACAACATCCCGATTGCTATTTTATGCAGTTCCAGCCTCCTCCATCGCCTTCTCCTCTCCTCCCTCGTCCTTGCTTCTCTCGCTGTCCCAGCCCTCCACTTTCTTTGCTGCAACACACAACGCCTTCCCTTTTCTATTTTTCTGCTGTCCAGCCGCCCCAAACAGCAACATGTTGTTGTTCGGACTGCATGCTCGTGCTGTCCTGCTGTTCTAGCTGCCTATTACCGTTGCCACCCCTTATCCACAGTCCGTAAACCGCTTCCTACCTTGCTGCCACCACTCTGAGCTCCCTAACCGTCACCAACATCACCCGGGATCCTCCCTCCCACGAGTTGTGCGTTGCGTGTGCTGTATTTTTCCTTAAGTGTTGATTGTAACTATATACTTGCTTACGGTAAAATTATTTGCTTTTCCTAATGTGGTTTGGGTTAACTCTGGTATCAGATGAGTATTTTCTGCTTCAACATATAAGCACATGGGTATTGATATTACTGATTAGCTAAAGCAAACACAAAAGAAGCATACATACTAAAGTGTTACTTGCACACTTGTCTATACATTTCTATAAGATGAGGATTTCACCCATGTTTATGAAACTCTTACGGGCTGGGAACTTAATTGCTTTCGTAAGATTCCACATAATTATAATGATTGTTTCCGCGATCTTCCCAGAACTCTTACTAGAAATTGCGATCCAGTGATGCTAGACTCCCGTTCTGATTTTAGCCTTTTTTTTCTCCTTTTTACATCTCTAGATTTTTTTCCTATTTTCTTATTTCTAATTTGGATATTTTCTATTGGGAGATTATTTATATGTTTTATTTTCTATTTTGAGGGCTTAGCTTTGTTTTTTGTGTTTTGAGAGGTTTTATTTTTTGATTTGTGATCTAAGGAGTATTATATTATTTCTTTTTGCAAATGGTGTGTCTGTATTTAATTCTAGAATAAGCGGAATCTCCCCGCTGTCCATATCTCGCTGTTTTCCTTGTTTGAGCTCCTATTTTCAGTCGGGATAACCGCTAAACTTGCCACATCAGTTGTCCTACAACAAATCAGCTGTCTTGCAACAAATTTTGTTGCTTATCTGACCCTCAATTTAGTGTCAACTGCGGTGCGATATAGACAGACGATTCGGTAAGACCAAATTCTTACCAACACCCGTTTTAAGTTACAAAATAAAAAATGAATTGGTAAATAATCAGTCTAACTAATTCACCGCAACTGTACATGATTCATTTCCTTTCATAAATCACTCTTATTTACATATAGTTGGAAGAGTAGAAATCATATCATCAAAACATTTATATATAGCTGCTAAATATAATATGATAAAATATATACCCAAAATTCTATACACTGTCCATAACTATACAAGTGCAAAAGCTGAACGTGTCACACTAGGTTACTCACCCCATTGCTCCTTACATTTTTCTTAAGGTCAACACCATGGAATGAGCCACGGACTCAACAAAAGAATCAAGGCTAAATAAAGTTTTTATAGACGAAAAGAAAATAATATGCATGATGTAGCTCATGCACATATCCACAACACATGTCACAAAATGCTATAATCATATAGAGCATGTAAAAGAAAAGTTATGTAATACATAGAATCAATGATACCTGTATGAAACAAATGTCATTTATTAATGTGTTATCATGAGTATATTCATAAGAATTTCATAGTCATAACTAATTATCATAAGAATGTCATTTGTAATTGTGTAGGTCTCAATTATTTTTATGTAATGTCATGACATTGTGTCGTCACTTAGTCCGAAGAATACATTAAGTATTGATAAATGTTGAACCCTCCCAACATAACAGTTATCATTATTCTCCATAGTACCAACGGTTCCTTACCATTTTGTTCCTGTTTGATCCCAACGATTCCATCATTTCCTTTTATCCGCATTTGCAGGTATTCATGTGATAGTCTACATATAACATCACTTGTGATATTTCTTAAATGATAATTTCTGTAATAAAATTTTCATTAGACATTTCATATATCATGTGCATGAATCATAGTAAACAAATACCAACAAACAATGATTTTATAAATATGTTTATCAAATTTGTAGCATAGTCAAATCGTAAGTGTTTATAGCTGACAAATCAAATTCACATTCCTACAGTCTATACTGGTATTAATCCACAATATGCAAAAAATCTAAAATGCAATTGTGTCAAACACAATCACATGAAAACTTACATAGAACTATTTTTCTTTAGTTAGTATATGATTATTTAACCTGAATTGATGGAGCAATCTTACGACTAGTTTCCCCAAGATTTTCTCGAGCTATCTGCATAGTGTAAGCAACCTTAAAATTTTAAAGTCTTCTGATTTTATGAAATCATGGCTTATCTCGTGATTTAGCTCTAAACATAACTCATTTAAGAATTCTTACATTTAAAGAACTTCTCTGCGTAACTAACTCTTCTTTGATACTTTCTATTCTTCTTCCCTTTCCTATTATCCCCTTAATGCGTCCCTGCAATTTGCGAAATGTATCTACAAAAGAGCTTAGCTTTTAGTTTGATAGTCTCGTGGTTTTTCCTGCAAAGCTACGTCAATAGGGAACACGTTGAATGCTTGAAATTGTGTTAAATATCAAAATAGAAACTTAGGGAAGAAAATAAATATTCCAATTAAAGTAATAATAATGTTCCCTCTTACCCATTTCACCCTAGAGCCCTAAATTGCCGCCTGCAGTTGCTTACGGGTCCCTCCAATCGCACATGCTGAAGTGCCCGGATCGTTGAAACTGTATAGATGGAAGATCAAGAGAGGAATGGAGAAATATGAAGGCTTTGAAGGAATTTTTTTATCTTATGATGAATCTCAACCCTTCGTTTTCATTTTACGGTTGTGGTTCCACAAATATGTATGTGGCTGCAGCGATGATGTGAGATTAGGGAGGATAACTAAGATTAATTAAAGGCAATTAAACTTATAACTTCATAATTTTATATCTTCATATACTTTTAAAATATATCAAATTAATCGATTCAACATGTAATATTTATAAAATTGATTCGATCAAATTCCGAGGATGCAACATTTTGCCTCATGGCTGCGGCACATGAGGCAAAACCTCAACAGAGCCGAGAGACAATGAGGAAGACGCCATTTTTATTATATATATATATATATTATATATATATATATATCTTAAAAGTGGTTGTTACAACTCTCTCATCTCCATAAAAAATTCGTCTTCAAAATTTTCAGGTTTAATTGATCTCGAAGCTTAAAGCGAGTTTGGACTGAAATTGCACATGCTGTGCAAAGACTTAAAAGATAAGGGAAGGATTTATGTCACGCTTGGCAGACTCCTCAAAGTCCTATGACTTGTTATTCAAACCAAGGAAAGGTTTAGTTGATGTAGACTTGTTTTGCTGTTGTTGATCATCATCTTCCATCTGCTGCGTCTCCGTTGTGTTGCACGAAGGCTTACTCCATGCTCCATGTCGTAGCAGTTAAGGGTATGGGGTTTAAATTGTACATGCAATTGTTGGGTCAGTGGTCTTCCGCATTATACCTCCTAGCATTCGTCCTACTGTTCTCTACTCTAGGGTCTCTACAAATTCTGTAAGTAAATGTAGGAACAAAAGGACACTAAAGACGCAACAAAAAAATAACAGTAAAGAAAGGCAAGAACTGTACAATAAAGAAAAGCAGCAGAATGTGTTGTACAAACAGTAAAATGCAGTAAACATAAAATAAACCCGCGTACGTGATGGGTCTGCTGCTGCTGCAAAGAAGATTAGTGTCGCAGATAAAAGTAAACAAGTATCGTAGAAAATTTAGCTAGCAGGGCAAACATGCATTTATATATAAAAAAATAAGTAGCAACATATAACACGGAAAACTCGAAGAAAATCACAAGTGACCACGAAAACCGAAAGAAAACCGTAGGAAAACGCACGGAAAATCGTAAGCGTTCAGGTCGGGGTAGACTCATATTTATTGCTCCCGAAGGACTCTGTATGCAACCATTAGTAATCAAAGTGTATAAAGCCCGACATTCAACTAGAAAATTTTAACAAGACAATCTTAGGAGGGCAATTTTTAGTCTAATACAGGTAATTCACAAGTGGACAATTAGATTTATGTCATTCAAAGTTTGTATTTTGTTATGCTGTTGACCTCACTTTTGTCGAGGTTTAGTTTTCCTCCTAGGATTTAGGGTTCTAGCTTTAGGAGCTTCCTCGACGATCTTAGATTCTTAGCAATGGGCCTACCTCGTTTTAGTTTGCTCGAAGCCACTTCGTCACTCTTTTGGAATCCCGGACGAAATTCCGTACCTCTAGCTCATAGCAGGTTGGAATTGACGTTAGGAATCCAAATTGAGTTCCTATAGGACCACCGGACCTTAGGACAGCCTCGTGCACGTTTCCTGCACCATCGAGCACAAATTCCTCGGACCACTGCCTCGACGCTTTGAGTTTCTCCGCGACGGACCAGAATCAGAAGTCAGAACGCCGGGACGATCAACATTGAGTTAGAATTTCAGAAAATGCCGGATTTGATGCACTTTCGACGCGACCGTCGACGAGGTTGGCCAAACGAACTCAGATGACGAAACGGACTGCGCCGTTGCGTCCGGAACGTCGTTTCTGCCTAAAATTGATATTTAATTTGCGACGATCACCTGCCGGAGCAAAAATTATGATTTTTGGGCTTGATTTTAATAAAACTAATATATATATATATATTTTAAACCTATTTAACCTACCCCAGCCCTAATCACACGCCTCACCCCTCGGTTACACTCGCCCCTCCCGCACGAGTGTGAGGGAAGCTTCCTGGGCTTTCTCCCGCGCTCGAGCATGGCACCTCCTTGCAGCCGTTACCTCCTCGAGCCGCACGCGGTTATCCCCCCATCCCTGTTAGAGTGTTATCCCTGCGCGAAGGTCACCTCGCGTGACCTCCCTCGCGGCTCTGTCTTCTGCTCGACTCTCGCCCTTGCTGCCGAGCCTCGGCTCTTACCTGCGACACTTTGTCTCCATCTCTCTGACCCTTCCCCACTTGCGCCCGACTCTACAGGTAAGGAGCGGCCTTCCTTTCCCTCCTCTGCCTATAAAAGCCCTGTTTTTGGATGATTTTAAGGTTGGTTGGCTGATTCCTCTTGAGAAGTTGGTGTTGGATTGGAGCCTCATTTTCTTTTGCTCTTCCTGCGTGCTCTACGCTAGCTGGTACTCTCTTCCTCCCTTTCTCTCCTTCTCGGTTTGGCCCAGGGTATTCGTGGCCTTGCTTTTGGTTCGGCTTTACCTGTTACAGTTATGGCTGAATGTTTATGTGTTATGAAATGACTTGCTTGATTGCTTAAAATGGTGTTTTCTTGCTTCTTTTACATAGTGACATGCTAGTATGGACTCATATGGATATTTGGGAGTACTTTATTGATTGAAGCATGAGTAAGAGTAGAGATTTTGAGCATGTTCTATGTGAAATATTGGTTATTTGCTTAAAGAAGTGGAAATAGGGCGTGGCATTGGCTCCTCCCTCTCTCTTTTATATGATCTAAGTCATGGAAAATATGTTATGAAGCAAAGTGTTGATCTCTTTTAGCATGTTGGGGTATGCATTCTAAGCCCCTCTTCTCACCTTTTTAGCATGGATCATGGAGTAACCTTTTTAGCTTTGATATGTATGAATGGGGGCTTGGCTTTGCTCCTTATGGCTTTCTTTATCAAAACGGCATGCAGGAGAAAATTTTAATTTTGAGGAGCCTCATGTATGCCCTCATGTTAAACACATGGTGGCTCTATATGTTGATGTATGGAATGTTTGGAGGTGTTTTGCTTTAGCTTCATGCTTAACTTGGTAGCCTGGATTTATTTTTACATTGGGGCGGATTTTGGGGGTTTTGTGAAATCTCATTTGGCTCATTTTAGCTCTACCCGAGAGCTTGTTTTTGATGTATTATGGTTGTCCCCTGTAGCACTTGAAATGGGGACTGTTTTGTTTCACGTTTATTCTTTGCTAGCAGTACCCTCTAACGCTTTTGGGGCTCGGCTTTCGATTTTTTTATTGGCTTGATGCTTGGGCTTGATCCTAGTCGTATAGTGGCTCGGGTTAGGGCCTAATCCGGCCCGGTTTTGTGTTCTTGTTGCTCTCGTGGCTGTCCTTTGGTATCGAGCTTGGGAGCTGGTTTTTGTTCGTTTTCTGTCTTTGCTACGGCCTCGTGGCACTTTGGGGCTCGGTTTCGATTATTTCTGTTGCTCTTGCAGCTGCTCCCTTTGCACTTGATATGGGGGCTCGGTTTTGTGTTTTGCTGCTCTTGCAGCTGCTCCCTTTGCACTTGATATGGGGGCTCGGTTTTGTGTTTTCTTTGCTCTTGCGATTGCTCCTTGCACTTGATATGGGGGCTCGTTTTTGTGTTCTTTGCTCTTGCAGCTGCTCCCATTGCACTTGATATGGGGGCTCGGTTTTGGTTCCTGCTATTCTTAAAGCCTCCCCCAGTGCAGCCTTTGAACGGCTCGAGTATGGGTCTCTACTGGGCTCGGGTTTGTGCTTTGATTAAGCTATGGGTGGGTTGAACTACTTGGTTCCCTAGTGGATTTATTTTGTGGGGACTTTACCTCTTGCTGCCCTTTTGTTGGGGCTTGGCCGTGAGCCTTCTCTCCTGTTTGTGGCCTTGGCCGAGAGCCTTGGTGGAGTGATTGATATGATGGTGGTCTGGCTTCTTGCTATACTTGTCTATGAAATTGATCGGATGAATTTGGAAGTCTCTCCTGATCTACTTGTAGGAAATAAATTGAGCACGATGATTTGAAATATTTCTTAGAATTTTCATTCGGTGGAATTGATGCTAGTTTGGTGGCTTATGGCTTGTCCATTCACTTTCTTATATATTGGAAGTTTACCGATGCTCTTATTGCTATAGCTTGAGTCCCGAGCCCGTAGGTGAACCTACTGGGGGAGTCTGTGTTTCAGGAATTGAAAATTAATTCGGGTACTTGGAGTTTGGAGGAATCCCGAGCAGTGGTCTAGAGTCCAGGGCTTGGTCAATTTCTTTATGTCTGTTTTCATGCTTTTACAGCTGTCGTTTGGGGAAAGGGGTGTGTTCCCTAGGGGTCTAGTCCTCATCCTCTCCGAGAGCGCCGACGTGCCTTTAGGTCCTTTTATAGGTTGTGTAAGGATGGTCGGGAGTTCGGGATGACTTACTTGTTTTGATTATTGGAAATCGGTTCACTTCTTTTTACAAAAAATTGTGTTAGGTGGACCGCTTTCCCTCTTTCTTTCCTTGTTCCCTCGTCCCTTGTTTTTCTCCTTGTTTCTTGGCTCAATATCCGCACCTACAGGGGACGTGTAGGTGTGCACATATAGCCCCTTTAGGCTATATGTGGGGCCATCAAGCAAGGCTGTAAGTGCGGTGGGGACAACGATAATACTTGCATAGGGAAGGTTACGAGAAAATTATAGAATGACGTCGCCTGACTCAGAGACTTTGTAGAGAGTAGAGCAGGAATCACGGCACTATTCGTCCGTCCTTGGGGTTTCTACTGCAAAAATTATATTTTCACCCAAAAATTATCTTTTCTTAAAATCCTAAATTTCCTAAGTTAAATTAAATAAAGCTTATACATTTGATGAAATAATCCACTTAATAATAAATTGTTTTGTTCTTGTTCGTTTTCGAATTTCAGCATGCTGACGAGTCCCCTATTTTCCGCAGGAGAATGACGGGTCAGAAGCTGGTTCTCGCCTTCAAAGACGACTTAAATCTAGCGCTGGATGAAAAGAAAGCACCGGAAGGCGGTGTGATAAATTTTGACTTGGATTACTCTCAAGTCAATGTGGACTACGAGGGCTCCCTCATGAAACTAGTCCGACACTCTGAGATCGCAAATTTGAAATCTGTGGTCCGAGTCAGTCACCGAGAGGTTGGGGAAACATCAAGACGGGGTGCTACCGGAGGTTTTGTCGACTCACAATTCCCCACAGCCGGAGACAGAAGAATTCCGTCAATGATCGCCACGCCAGAGGATGACCCAGTCACTGCTGACGTAGGACGAGTTCCAGACCCGCCGCTGAGGCGTACCCAAAAAAAAGGAATGCTTGCCGCCGAAAGCTTTGTTAGATTGAAGCATTCGAGCGAAGACAGGCTAGGAGGATAGCCGCAGAGCTTCTGCCGATTCATGAAGAAAAAGATTACAGTCCCGAGATGAAAGAGACATCAGCTAGTTCACCTGCCTCCGAGACAGAGCCTGGGTACGCTTTGGAGCCAGTGCCGCCAGTTGACCCGCTCGAGGAGATTTTCACAGGATGTTCGATGTGCAGTACAGACTTTCCTAGACAGTTGACGCGCGTGGGAGCGTTCTCAAAGTGCCCACAGTGTCATGTGCTTCACCTGGAAGAGTTTGGGACGTACGAGGCTTACGCAGCTGCGTCTCTGAGGAGGAAAGATGGGGAGCACTCCGGTGTAGAGTCCTACGTGCCACAGTTTGTGCGGCCCAGACGACAACAGATAATTCCAGACTACGTGATGGCTAAAATCAGAAGAGTCAGAAAACAAGAATTTGAGCACTATGAAGAAATACAGTATAAAGCCGTTAACATCTTGGAAGGACTCGAGTTGTACACGAACGTCTTCTTGAAAAGGGATCAGAAAGAAATTCTTCGTTGCGTGTTCGACCTACAGCAGCGAGGCAAGGCAGGCCTCCCGAAGAAAAAAACATACTCTGAGCCCAGAAGGTGGAAACGAGGCAAGGGAAGGATCACGATTAAGTGTGGTTGCTGCTACAATTTCGCAAAGGACAAGAAAGGGAATCCCCCGGAGATTTTGCAGCATGATGAGGTGGACGACGTACCGCCAGAAATTAAGAAATGATCAAGAGAATGGTGGAATGGCATTCCGAATAGTTTTATCATTAATATCTATAAGGAGGTGGACTGCATCCCGCCTCATATCGACCATCACAATTTCGTCAGGCCTTTTTGCACGGTCTCGTTTCTTAGCGAGAGCGACATTCTCTTTGGAAGAAAAATACAAATTGTTGGACCCGGGGAATTCAGAGGTTCTGTGAAGATTCTGCTGCCAGTCGGATCCATCTTAGTCTTGAAAGGAAATGGAGCAGATCTAGCTAAGCACTGCATCCCGGGGGTCAGATATCATAGAGTTTCAGTCACCTTCAGAAGGATGGACATGGACAAAGCGCCATACAATTACGAGCCAGACCCAGAGTTGGAGGACCTTCGTCCACTGCCACTGTGACGTAGCCTTACGTAAGGGGACTTTTGTTCCGGAGCGCAGCCTGATAGGTTGGCTTGTTCACATGGCGACCCCATGGCATGTCCACTGTTTTGTGCCAGTTTGCCGCGCAGCATATGATGTCTCAGTCTACTTTCAGATGTACTGTAGATATTTTGGATGTTCTTTTCAGCAAGACATTAGTTGTACCACATTTTGAATCAGAATCAGTGAAAATGTTCTCTTTTCTGCAAGTTAGATACTTGTATTGGAATATACTTCCAGTTGCGCTACGAATGAAAGGCCGCAGGACCATACATTGGTCTAAAAATTACAACGAACAAAGAACGAAACAAAATATACATCACAAAAAAATGAAGTAAAAATGCGAAAGAATGAAACAAAATTTGCAATGTCAAGAAAACTTAAAATCAAGAAAAGAAAAAGAGGGAAAATGACAAAATTTAAAGTGAAATCCTAGTTCCACGTCTCTCGTGATCAAATTCCCGCGAATTCTACGTACTCTTCACAAGCTTCCTAAGTTTCTTTACTCTCTGCACAAGTTTCCACAAATTCTCACAAGTTTCTACAAATTCTCACAAGTTTCCACAAGATTTTAGGATCGGTGCAGGGTCGTCCGATTCCTTCTTCAAATTTTCACAAATTACCACAAGTTTCCATAATTTCCACAAATTCTCACATGCTTCCACAAGATTTCAGGATCGGTGCAGGGTCGTCCGATTCCTTCTTCAAATTCCCACAAGTTTCCATAATTCTCACAAATTTCCACAAGCTTCCACAAGTTTTTAGGATCGGTGCAGGGCCGTCCGTTTCTTCTTCAAATTTTCACTAATTTTCATAAGTTTCCATAAGATTTCAGGATCGGTGCAAGGTCGTCCGATTCCTTCTTCAAATTCCCACAAGATTCCTCAAATTTCCATAAATTTTCATAAATTTGCACAAGTTTCCATAAGTTCCCACAAGATTCCACAAAATTCTCACAAGCTTCTATAAATTTTCACAAGTTTTCATAAGTTTCCACAAGTTTTCCATCTCCGTAAGACTTCAGGGTCGGTGCAAGGTCGCCCGATTCTTTTTCAGACTCTTCTTTTCCGGTCAGCCCGGTTGTCTCATTTCCCTTAAATTTGAAATTTTTCCCCGAAATCAAAATCAAAGTTAAAATCCAAAATTGAAATTGAAATTAAAATCGAAATCAAAATCAAATTGAAATTGAAGTTGAAAGAAAAAACAAAGTAAATCAAATCCAAATTTGAAAATTGAAAATTAAAAATTAAAGTTGCAACTCTTGATTTAAGAATTCCCCCTCTTAATTCCCTAGCGAAAACAACTCTCTTCCCCATTTCTACGTTCTGTCATAAATATTTTACTTAGGCGGCTTTGTGTTGGTTTGTTGATCTTCTTCGGTCAACACCAATACGCGCGGTGTGCTTGTCCGACACACCACACTTATTGGGGGTCCATTTATTGACCTCACATTTGTCGAGGTTTAGTTTTCCTCCTAGGATTTAGGGTTCTAACTTTAGGAGCTTCCCCGACGATCTTAGATTCCTAGCAGTGGGCCTACCTCGTATTAGAATGCTTGAAGCCACTTCGTCACTCTTTTGGAATCCCGGACGAATTTCCGTACCTCTAGCTCATAGCAGGTTGGAATTGACATTAGGAATCCAAATCGAGTTCCTATAGGATCACCGGACCATAGGACAACCTCGTGCACATTTCTTGCACCACCGAGTACAAATTCCTCGATCCACGGCCGCGACGCTTTCAATCACTCCGCGACGGATTAAGACCGAAGTCAGGATGCCAGGACGATCGACGTTAAGGTCAAAATTTCAGAAAATGCAGGATTTGACGCACTTTCGACGCGACCGTCGATGAGGTTGCCCAGACGACTTCAGATGACGAAACGGACTGCACCGATGCGTCCGGAACGTCGATTTCACCTAAAATTGGCATTTAATTTGCGACGATCGCCTATCGGAGGCGAGAAGCGTGATTTAGGGCTTAATTTTAATAAAAATAATAATATACTTATATTTTAAACCTATTTAACTAAATCCTAGCCCTAAAGAACCGCCTCCCCCGATCGGTTGATCTCGCTCGTCCCGCACGAGCACGAGGGAAGCTTCGTGGGCTTTCTCCCGCGCTCGGGCATGTCATCTCTTTGCGGTCGTTACGTTCTCGAGCCGCACGTCGTTCTCCCACATCCCTGCTCGAGTGTTATCTCTGCGAGACGGTTATCTCGCGTGACCCCCGCGCAGTCTTGTCTCCTGCTCGACTCCTACCCTTGCTGGCGAGCCTCGGCTTTTTTCTGCGGCACTTTGTCGCCACCTCCCCTACCTTCCTCCACTTGCGTCCATCCCTGCAGGTAAGGAACGACACTCCTTTCTCTCCTCTGCCTATAAATGCCCCATTTTGGGGTGCATTTAGGGTTGCCCAAAAATTTCTGTGTGGAAGGGGAGGTGCTGCTGGATTGCTACCTGAATTTGCTGCTCCTTTTGTGTGCTTCATATTGTCTGGTAACTTCCCTCTACCCCCTCTCTTCTTCTCGGTTTGGCCCAGGGTGCCCGTAACCCTGCAGTTGGTTCGGTTCTTCCTGTTTAATGCTTCGGCTGGATGTTTGCATACTATGGAATGATTTATTTAGTTGCACAAATGATAATTTCTTGCTCTCCCCTCTCTAGTGGCATGCTAGCTTGTTATTATAGTTTCATTTGGGGAAATCTATTACTTAAGCAGGATAAAGATTTAAGTGTGAGCATGTTTTAAAGTTGGATTTGATCATTTGCTTAAAGTCGTGAATGATTGATATGTTGCTATCTTATTTCTTCTTTCATGCTTAAAGTGATGTTCAAAATAAAAAAAATTGTGGTTTTACATTTGGGCTTATCTAGCGTGAAATATTGGAGAATCCATTTGGGTCTTGGAAGCATGTGGTAAATTTGGTTTGGAGGGTAAGTTGCTTGTTCTCCTTTTGCTTCTTGTATATACATGTGGAGGCTTGATTCTCTTGGGCTCCTTGTAGCCTAGTCTTTTATAAGAGCATGTTGTGGAATCTTTTAGTAGGTTGGGAAAGCTTAGTTTTAATGTCTTAAGTCTTCTTTGGCTTAAGAGTGCATGCTTAGGTGAGTTATGGAAGAGCTTGCTTAGCTTTTTAATATGCATGTATGGGGCTTGGCTTTTGCTCCTGTAGCTTTTCTTTATCAAGATGACATGCTAGGGAGAATTTTTAATTTAATTTGGAAGGTCTCATGTTTGTTCTCATGTTAAGTATATAATGGCTCTATGCATTGCTTTATTGAATATATGGAGGTGTTTGTTTTAGCCTCATGCTTAATTCAGTAGCCTGGATTCATTCTTACATTGAGTTGGATTTTGAGGCTTTGTGAGGCCTCGGTTTTGTTTGTCTTAGCCCCTACCCGAGAGCTTGTTTTTGATGTATTATGGCTGTCCCCTTTGGCATTTGATTTGGGGACTGGTTTGTTTTCTGTTTTCTGCTGCCTAGCAGCTAGCCCCGTGACACTTTGGGGCTCGGTTTTGTGTTCTTATTGCTCCTGCAGCCGTCCCCTTGGCATTTGAGTTGGGGGCCTGTTTTTGTTTCTGTTTTCTGCTGCCTAGCAGCTAGCCCGTGGCACTTTGGGGCTCGGTTTTGTGTTCTTGCTGCTCCTGCAGCCGTCCCCTTGGCATTTGAGTTGGGGGCCTGTTTTTGTTTCTGTTTTCTGCTGCCTAGCAGCCAGCCCGTGGCACTTTGGGGCTCGGTTTTGTGTTCTTGCTGCTCCTGCAGCCGTCCCTTTGGCATTTAAGTTGGGGGCCTGCTTTTATTTCTGTTTTCTGCTGCCTAGCAGCTAGCCCGTGGCACTTGGGGGCTCGGTTTTGGTTCCTGCTGCTCCTGTAGCTTCCCTCTTTGCAGCCTCTATATGGCTCGGGTTCCGTTTATGTTGGATCTATGCTTTAATTATTGCTAGACTTGTATTTTAATGTTTGAGGGCCTTGAATTGTGATATGAGTTGAACTTGTATCTGCGACACTAGCAAGTCATAGGACTTCGAGGTAGTCCGCCTAGTGCGACATAAATCCTCACTGTTTCTTTTAGCGCTGCACGACGCTGCGGTGCAATATAAACCCTAACTCGCTTAGGATTTCGAGGTCGTCGTCCGATACAACGTAAATCCTCTTATTTTCAGGTCATTTGCATAATCAGGTGATTATGTAAATGTAATTCCTATAATTAATTTGCAGGATTGAAACTTAAATAAATTCATTTCCGAAATTTAAAGCCCAACATTAGGATAGTCTGGGACGTCATCGAGGTTCTCCTTGAGATCTGTGACATCCCCTACTTCTTTTTTCTTTGACTTTGGAAATAAATGTTCCACATTGCGCCTTTCATTTATTGGACTTCCTACTATCACACTTTGTCGAAAACCCTACCTTTTGAATTCATGAAGATAGAAACCCTGATATAAATCGAGAGTTCTCGCAGATGACTTCGGTCATTTGAGGAGTAATTGACTATAGGGGCTTGCCTCTATAGGGAGTTTTAAAGACCCCAGATAATATAAACCCTATTTAATTCTTTTTGTATTAAATAGGGGAATTTGTCGGTCCACATAAAAGGTTCGCAGACCAGAACGGATGTCATGAATTCTGTAATTTATTTGATCGAGTGATATCGTCAAGTAGGGTGTCTCTTCTTCGGAATAGATGCATTACTTGCGATATTATGCTCGTTCATTCAAACTGCTAAACGAATGAGATCTGTCCATTCTCATTCTCGTACTTTAAAATTTAAAGTTTTACTTTCAAAACCCATATATATATACATTAAATTAAATCCCATAGACGCCCACATTTCAGCGGCCGACACATTCTTCACAAAGTCTTCCACGAAAAAATAAATATCCAGAGGCAATAGTACAATCACAGCACAAATCCTTATACCTTGGTAGTTAAACAGGCAGTCGGGTAAGAATATCGAGCCACCAAGCAAGAATACCGAGCAGCTAAGCAAGAACACCGAGCAGCCACAAAATTTTGGCAGCACCTCCCCTCACCAAAGTGTTCCAACAACCAGAAAAGCCTCCACAAATGTGGTATTTATAAGCAAAGAGGGAGAAGAGTTCACCTTCACTTACCTGGGGGGTGAGCGGAAGGAGAGAATCAAGAGACGACAAACGACGCAGGGAGAAGGTGGCGATAGAGGATGCAGGGAACGTGGCCAGGGGAAGTGGAGGACGTGGCTGCGGTGGGGGACCTCGTGCCGAAGAATCACAAAGAGGAGAGGTGCTACCAAAGGAAGGGAGCTCGGTTCGAGTCGTGATTGGGAGGAATTGCGATCGGGGGAGGGGTATTGCGTGCGTGAGTTTGTGATTAGGGATTTAGAAATTTTTTGTTATTTTTATTATTTTGTTTTGTTTTATTATTATTATTATTTTATTTAAATATATTAATTCGCGTGCGATTTATTCAATGTTCGACCCTGTATAAAATGGGTGTCCCTCCCCGGTAAAATCGACGTTTCAGACGTGTCGGAGTGGTCTGTTTCGTCATTCGGGGTCGTTCGAACAGCTTCGTCAACGATCGAGTAAAAAATGCGTCGAATCCGATTTTCTTAAAATTTTGGGTTCGTGATCGATCATTTTAGAAATTAATTTTGATATTGATTAATGGTGAGATATTTACAAGTGTAAATGATGTAAATTATGGTGTTTATGTGCATGAACGTACGAATTGCGGTGTTCTTGTATTTTGTGATTACGCACAAAAGTCGTAATGGACCTCCTAAGACTTCTAAATCATACAGGAACTTTTTTGAGCCTCCACGTGCTGGTCCTAGCCACTTGACCCGATGGTGATTGTATGTGACCCTAGCCACTCAACCAGGCGGTGAAGGCTTGAGGTCATAACCACTCGACCTAATGGGGATGGCTCGGGAACACCCATACAAGGCCCCATAAGAGAGTTAAGAGATGGTTTGAGCTGTGGGTTCCGTCACTAATCCTCTAAGATAGTCGATAGGAAACCTTGGGGCTAGATCCTAGCCTCTAAGGAGAGAAAAGGAAGACCTCAAAATGAGGTCAACAACCCCCCAAAAGTTTTCTTTCCCAACCAACATCGCTTCCATACACCTCCATTGACCTACCCAAAACCCAAACCCTAGCTACACCGTTGAGGAGATAATTGTTGGAAGCTTGATAAGGAGGAAAGGACACGATGCCTCTTGTGAGAAATCAATATAGAGGTGTCCAGGAGATTTCTAGGGTATGTAGTCGAAAATTTCCCCCAACTGCAACAGTGGCTAGCCACCTTCGAGAGAAGACAATCTAAAGGGGTCACTCAAATTCCATTTGATCCCTGCGATGAAGAAACATTATCCGGAAGATTCGCCATGAAATATTGGAGAAGCCAAGATTTTGAAATGAAGGTATATGTGCCATATTTTATTTGTCAAATGGAACCGAATGAGTTCATCTAGTGACTCTGAACATTAGAACGTGTCTTTGAGTGCCAGGACGTCCCACCAGACAGAATGGTGAAACTTGCCACCAACAAGTTAAAAAAGAGTGCATCTCCGTGGTGGGTGAATTTGATGATTCTTCGAAAGTGAGAATGACAAAGTAAATTTACTACCTGGTCTAAGATGAAACAAGAGATACAACCCCAATATCTCCTAATTTTTTACACGCAGATGTTCAGACCCTTGCTTCAGTGGTGGAGAGACAACATCACTGATCGCCGCTATATCTTACAAGGCAGAGTTCAACCCCAGGATCAAGCGCTAGAGTACATACATGGGAATATCCAAGCCAAAGTTGTTTGAGGAGATACAAGTTCAAAGTGGAGAATAAGTGGAACCAATCCATATTCACAAAATCCGTTCTAACCAGTAAGTGTTTTAAGTGTCATGGATTTGGGCATATTGAATCATATTGTACAACCACGAGAATGATCTCTTTCACTTATCAGAGAGCAGTTGAAAAAATTGACAATGACAGTAAACTCTAATGAAGGCGAGGGCACAAAAAAGTATCAGAATTCAACTGATGAGGGAGAGATGCACGTAGTTCAAGCTGAGCCCATGAGAGAGACTCCAACACAATTAATATTGGTTGTCCAAGTTAGTCCCAAGTTCCAGGAATCGACATCACAAACATGGCAACCCCTTATAAGATAAATTTAGACTTTTCAAATAAATAGGTTCCTGAGTTGCCCTTGCCGAGGGCGGTTCAACATGTCAGAGATGAGGCTCTTTGATGCCACTTCTGAAAGATTTTATGGAATCAGTTTGGTGTTAGTAGTGTTTCCCTTGACAGATGATCAAGCAAAATGGATGAACCACAATGTTAGAAATCGTCTTAGACTTTCTGGGGGAAAGAACATCTTACAGTGGAATTCAGGCCCTTTCAGAGAAGAGGAAGATGCCCCTCTTTGGTGGTTACGCTTTAGTATGACCCAGCCTGCCATGGATGTCATTTCAGAGTTGATTCTTCATGACACTTGTTTACCCAATATACAAGTATGAGTGGAAAAGCCAGTTACAAATTTGATGGCTCGGGTTTAGTTCGTGAGGATATCTATTCACATACAAATCCAGCTCAAGTTGTGCCAAAAGTGGATGAATGCTTATTCTATCGAGACGAGCTTTGGAATGACAACGCCTACATGATTGACTTACTGGGAGCTTGCAACTTAGCTGCTAATTTCAACAGGGCCGACTTCACTACTATGAGAAGATATAAACTTTGACGGATGAGGTTGAAGCTCCCCAACCCGAAAGACTGATACGGGAGCTACCTGGGAGCCACCTTTCCTCTTTTCTGGTACAGTACTGCGATTTTGCTACAGTACCACGATTTTGATATAGTACCACGATTTTGCTTACATGGGCACCTTCTTTTTACCATGGGCCCAATCCTAATTACCTATATTTTGGTTTTCAGCTTGGGCTGTGTTTCTATTCAGGATAATCGTCGGTGTCTTGGTTTCTTTCTTTCAGGGCTGTATCCAATGGCAGGGGTGCTCTGGCTATAGATTGTCCGAGGTGGTGATCTTCTTTCAAAGTTGAGTGGTGTTTCGGTTGTAGCTCGTTTTTGAGGGACTATTTATGCTTACCGACTTCTCTGCAACCTTTTCGTTGCTATCGCTTCCTCTGTCTTTGCTGCAATCATTGTTTTTCTGAAGCTTCCTGCTGCTCCAGACCTTCGTCTTTGCCACTATCACTGTTCCAGTCTCCCTCTTTGCCGCTGATGCGATTCCAACTCTCTTCCACCTGCTGCCATCATTGTTCTAGCCGTCCAGGACCATTCCCATAGCAGCCTTGTTACCATTCCAGCCACCAAGAGACTTCCCACTCAACAACTTTGCTGCTGTCCCTGCCTTGCCCAGCCTTCCCAGGCGCCATTCCTCCCTTCCCCAAGTGCTGCCAACCACGGACAACAGTCTTCGGCTATTGTGTCGATGTTTTTCTACAGTCTAGCCTCTTTCATATCCTACCGCTAGCTTCCCAAGCCCCCTTACAACCTACACCGCCATCTTGAAGTTGCCCTAGTCAAGATGATATGTCGTAGTTGTTATTTCCTATTTCCATGTGTCTGCTTGTAAATTCATATTTGAATTCAATAGTTATGTTTGTTTTGTTATTGTTTTTTGGGTTAACTCTGTGAATAGTATGTATAGGGGAAGAATTTTTATTCTCCTCCTAATTAGATTTTTATTGTTAGTTCTAGATTTTACGATGAAGAGATGTAATATAAAGAATACGAGGCCTAATCATCGTAGAATTAGAAGAGGGAATTTAAAAGACACAAATAAGATTACTTTTATAAGTATGATTCAAGATTTAAAAATTTGGGATGTTCATGAAGAAACAAATTCTATGAGGGTTAAAGTAACATACACTATTAAACAAGTAGCAAAAGATGTAGTTTGAGAATCAAAAGAAAAAAATTTTTGTAAATAAAAATAGTTGGTTGTGGAATAATAATGTGCAAAAAAAGATTAAATATAAGAAGTTATGTTATAAAAATTGGTTTAAATGTAAAAGTTTAGAGAATTGAGATAAATATCAAACGGTCCTGTAGGCAGTCTAAAAAATCAATTTGTGACGCTAAAAATTTCACTTTTAGTGATCTTTATAATATATTAGATATCAAGGAGGGTGAACAATATATGTATAAACTAGCTAAAAAAAAGGAAAAATAAAGATTTAACTCAAGTTAAGTGTATTAAAGATGAAAATCAAAAAGTTCTTTTCTTAGAAAAAGATATTTAACATTGGTGGATGAGTTATTTTGATAAACTTTTTAATGAAGTTTCTGAAAATACGATTGACCTTAGTGATCTTAATATCGTTAATAATAATAAAACGTTTCATTTTTACCGTCGCATTAGTAAAAAAGAAGTTGAGGAAGCTTTAATTTGCAAAGTCTGTAGAATCTGATGATATCCCAATAGAAGTGTGGAAATATTTAGGATATTCAGGAGTAATATTATTTTAAAAGCTAAAAAGATGTCTGAGGAGTGGAGGAAAAGTATATTGGTTCCCATTTTTAAGAATAAAAGGGATGCACAAGAGTGTGCAAATTATAGAGGAATTAAGTTGATGTGTCATACTTTAAAATTATGGGAGAGGGTAATTGAACATAGGTTAAGACGTATTACAAAGATTTCTAATAATCAATTTGGATTTATGCCGGGCAGGTCTACTGTGGAAGCTATACATTTATTGAGGGGTTTGATGGAGAAGTTCAGAGATAATGAGGATCTACATTTGATTTTTATTGATTTAGAAAAGGCTTATGATAAGGTTTCAAGAGATATCATTTGGAGAGTTCTTGAGAAGAAAGGTGTTAATATGACTTATATTCAAGTCATTAAAGATGTGTATACTAGAGCTATTACTTGTGTTCGAACTGAAGGAGGATTGACAAAATATTTTACTATTTATGTTGGATTACATTAGGGATCAGCTTTAAGCTGATATCTTTTTGCTTTAGTTATGGATGGTTTTACTGGTCATTTACAGGAGGATGTACCTTGGTGTATGCTTTTTGTTGATGATATCCTTCCCGTGGATAAGACGAGAGAAAAAGCCCAGGAAAAACTTGAATTATGGAGGTCTACATTGGAGTCTAAAGGGCTTCATTTGAGTAGAACTAAAACTGAATGTATGGAATGTAATTTTAGTAGTAGTAGCTCTAGTGACAGAAGCGTAACTTTGGGTGATCAAATTATTAAAAGGTGTGAACGATTTAAATATCTCGGATCTATTACTTAAAGTAATTGTGATATAAATGGGGATGTTTATAGTAGAATTCAGTTGGTTGGCTGAAGTGGAGGAATGCTTCGGGCCTTTTGTGTGATAGAAAAGTACCACTTAGACTGAAAGGAAAATTTTATAAGACGGTGGTGAGACCTGCAATGCTCTATGGCGCTGAATGTTGGCCTTTAAAAGAGAAACATAATACTAAGTTAAGTGTTGCCGAGATGAGAATGATTAGGTGGATGAGTGGCTTTACACTTAGAGACAAAATGCGAAATGATTATATCCGTGATAGGGTTGGTGTAGCTCCTGTGGCGGACAAAATTAGAGAGAGTCGTCTTAGATGGTTTGGTCACATTCAACGTCGACCATCTGACCATCCGATTAGGAGAGTAGATGTTTTAGAGTCGACTTATATTAAGAAAGGTAGAGGTAGACCGATGAAGACTTGGGCTAATTGTATAAAAAATGATTTTAGTATATTAGAACTAACTGAGAATATGACTCCAAATAGGACATAATGGAGAAAAAAGATTCATGGAGCCGGCCCCACGTAGTGGGATTAAGGCTTTGTTGTTGTTGTTGTTGTTGTTGTTGTTGTTGTTGTTGACCTTCAATTGCATGAGCAATATTCATTCCCATAAACGACGATAAAGTTGCGGCTTACATAGACTTCAAAAGTTTTAAGATTATTTGATGAGGGTATGAGAAAATAGTTACTGTTTTAAAGTGTAGAGGTTTTTAAATTCTTTGGAACTTGATACGTGAGTTTTTGATGATATTTAGATTATATTTAATGTTTTGATAGGTGAAATAAATGGTCAAACTGTTCTTTAAACAAGGATTTCTTAAATCATCCATCATCACATGCTTGATATTGTTTGAATTATTATGAAAATTGATGAAGCTTGTTGTATAATAATTTTTCTGCTGTATATCTCAACTAATGGGGCAATAGTGAATTTGAAGACTATTTAATGCATTAGATGGAAAAATAAAATTATATAGCCAGCAATGAAACAAATGAGTTTGTTCCCTAACATAACTTCTATGATCTCTCACTTTTTATGTTGCTTTCTATGTTGATTATATGAACTTGTCAAACACGTGTTTCTTTGCTTCTTTGTAGGTCGTTGGCCTTCGGAAGACGTACTAACTTATTTTTGCATAAAAAGATGTGTAATGTTCAGGTATCTAGAAGTAATATATATTTTTTCTTAATAATCATATTAGTTTTACTTGTAGGTCTCTCAAACTGTGCTCATTTGTTTCGTCTTTGTAATATTTTTGCATGTTATTGCTTCCTTTCTTATTTCCTCTATCATAATAACCCAACTTATGCCTACCCATACCCTAATCCTTATAATGCCTCGCCATGAATCCTAAGTTTAACTGCGTCTACAACCTATTTGATGTAGGATTATTCAGGATTATGTTTTCTATTGAACTAATATGATGCTTACTATCAATATTTGCAAAGGAAATTAAGAATTCACATATCACAAGCTACCAAATAATTCAACCACGTGCTCTCCAAAGAGAAACTCTAATTTCTTGTTGAATTTTCCAATATATGACTGATTCCTATTACGTGTGATCAGTTGTAGACTTATAAGAAAGAGGTGATATGAAGAGAATTAAAAAAAAACTTGATGATTGGCTCAAGATATGGGTTAAATAAGATCTTGAAAGTTCAATAGTGATACACCTCGGGACTAAAATCAGCAAGCAAATGACGACAAAATAGAAATAGATAGGTGGAAAAATCAAACGAGGGCTTCTCTTACGAAAAAACAAATGAAAACAAGCAAGATACGAGGGTGATCTACTATTTGAGAGGTAGATCGATTCTCGCACAATCCTAGACGTTGCTAGGAACACCACAAGAAGAAGAAAATACACAACTGCCCAAAAAACATGCATAAAAAAGACAAATCGTGGGTTTCTCCCTTTAATAGAATCCTCCCAGAGCAATTTAAAATATTTTTTCCAACTTTCTCTCCAAGCTCCTCTAATTTCTCCCCCTGAATATGTGATTAAGGCCCTCGTGGACCCCTCCTTCTCCTTGCCTTCTTCGACCATGACAAATTGCTGCTCTTCCTTGTCGTCTTCAGTCGAGGTAGATTGCCGCTTGGCCTTTTCTCGCGACGTAAACCGGCCAGGCGGGCTGGTTGGGGGCATCCAACTGGTCCAGGATGGACCGATCTTGTTATGCCCGATTATATTACGGGTGTGGGCGTAACAATACTTCCCTCTCAAAAAAGTATCTTTTCTTCAAGGTGGAAGGATGAAAACTGCTCGTGGATAATCTCCTAAGGCTTCCATGTTGCTTCATAGTCTGACAGTCATTTCTACTTAACCAGTACCTCTTTTGCTCCCCCTATTCCTCGGCTTACTCCTTCAATCTCTAGCGGCTCCAGAATCACCTCTAAGTCCTCTATCAATGTTGGCGGTAGTGTAGACGAGGGTGTATGATTTCCAATCGCACATCTTAGATGTGATACATGGAAGATCAGGTATAGTGCGGACGTGGTGGTAATTTCAAATGATAAACCGCTGCTCTGATGCATGCCATCTCCTCATATGGTTTAAAATATCGCGGTGAAAGTTTCTCGCTAATCCTGGCCAATGTCTTCTATAGGTAGGGTTTCCGCTTCAAATAGACCATGTCTTCTGGTTCAAAGTGCACCTCTCCTATGTTCATCCACTTTCCTCTTCATGATTTATTAAGCTCTTAGTAAATTCTCTTTTAACTCTGCTGGTATCTTGTCCCTCTCCTCTAAGTATTGATCGATTCTGGATAGCGGTAAAGCACTATGCTTATAATGTATCAAGTGAGGTGGATCCCATCCTCCATACAATATCTTGAAGGGGAGTCTGTGCTGCGGTGTGATACGAAGTATTATACTAATATTCAACCCACATAATTCACTTGGCCCATTGTTTCGGCATATCACATACAAATCATGGTAGGAATATCTCCACTCCAGTTGACCACCGTCGTCTGCCCATCGATCTAAAGATGATATGCGGTGCTCGTTTTAAGGACAGTCCCTTGTAACTTGAATAGCTCCTTCTAGAGGTGGCTGAGGTACACCTTGTCTCTATCTGATATTATCAATTATGGCAATCTCTGTGAACGAACCACCTCCCAGATAAACACTACCGCGACTGAGACCGCAGTGTAGGGATGTCGTAAAGGAATGAAATGTGTATACTTACTCAGGCGATCCACGGCCATCAAGATTATTGTGAATCCTTCTGAACATGGCAACCCCTTGATAAAATCCATCGTCACTTCTTCCCAAACCGTCCTCGGATGGACTAGTGATGGAGTCACCCCTTAATGGTACTAGTGGGGAAAACTAATGTACCAGTGTATGTATATGAAAAAGGATATTGATACTGATATATCTTAATTGACACAATGTGGTTCCTTTGACTGTTGTATAGATATGAAACGATATTGATATAATATTGCTATATACTCTTTGAATAGCTTATTAAATGTTTATATTGATTTATAAAAAAAATTAACTAGCATCCATATTGTTCTTTTTTCTTGTGTTGTAGAGGAGTATGAGTATTCATTGGCTCGTTTTGGACATAATTATTTTAAACTAAATTTTCAGGTTAACTAAGCGATTAAAGATGAGCGATATAAGAGAAAATGTTTATAGATGCAGACAACCAGTAATGATGTAATTTTAATTGTACCACTTTAATTAATTTGTAGTGGCTCTTTTATCTGTTAAATTGTGAATTAATATAGAAAATTTAATTCACACCGTCCGATCATCTGTACCGCCTTGTTTAATTCTAAGCCTCGCGCCGGGTTGTGACAACTCTCCTACAACCCTAGACGTCGCTAGGAACACCACAGGAAGAAGAAAAAACATAGCAACCCAAAAAACACGCATAAAAAGACAAACTCTAGGTTGCTCCCATTAATTGAATTCTCCCATAGCTCAAAATTTTCCTTCCAACTTTCCCTCCAAAGTCGTCTAATTTCTCCTCAAGTATGTGATTACGGCCCTTGTGGTGGACCCTTCTTGCTCCCTACCATCTTCAGCTGCAGTAAATTGCTACTATCTGCCTTTTTTAGTCGAGATAGACCGTCGCTCGTCCTTTTCTCGCGACGTGGACCAGCCTGGCGGGCCGGTTGAGGGGGCATTCGACCGGTCCAGGATGGACCGGTCTTGTTGCACCCCGGTCTGTTACGGGAATGGGCGTAACAGAATCATTAATACAATTATTACTACATTTATTTGGAATTTCCAATTTATAGGCAAAGGTTTTTACTTCCTTGCATTCCATTTCTTAAAGGTTTATCTGAAAAGCTTTCTTTAGTTTAAAGGTAAGGTTTAAATTTCACATGTTCAAATTAGGCACTAATTTTATTTTCATAAATATTGGCCAATTTTTATGGATATCCTCATGCAAATCATGCATATATTGTGCGAATAATTGTGCAAATTTGTTAGGATTAGATTCTATAAGAAGAATCACAAGATCTACAAAGTTTATATAGGTTGATATACTTATGACAATCTCAGTACTTACATCAAAATAAACTTATTTGTGGATGAATTGTATGTAAGCTTAGTTTTATATAATATCGAATACCACCTATATTTATGTTCTTTTCTCAAACTATGCAATCAATATTTCAAGCTACTATTCACTACTTCAATTTGCTCATCGATTTTTGTATGATAAATAATTAAAATTTTAACTTGTGTTCCTATTGTCTATTAATGAGTTTTCCCATTAGTACCATAAATTTTACATTATTTTAGGCAAGTTTTATAATTTAATCATTTTATTAAAATACATTTTAATAATGTGGGAATAATCAATAATTTTATGAAGTTGTATGAAATGTGAGAAGTATTGGAGAGGTGGTTGAATATTTCATTTCAACAATTATAAAGTATTTATATAATCCTATGAGAGCTTCTGATATGGGGGAAAAAAAAACTTCGGGAATAATAATTACAATGGTCAATGGATTGATGAGTTGATAGAATAATAATTACATAAAAATTATAATAATTCACAGATTGTTGAGTAGGCAGTAGGGATCCTATGGATTAATGATGTGGCAACATAAATGGAAGAAAAATGGGTGTACCAACTGACAAAATTATACGAAGGTTTCATACTCCTTCCCAAACAGATGAAGGATTATAATTCATATTAAGTTTTTTTGATATTTTTTTAATGACTGACTGATAATTCTCTGGTGTGAATATCAAGAATATGCAAGTTTAGATTAGGGCCCTACCAATTTTCTTTATAAAATATCTATTAATTTTAAAATGTTTTAGTCATGTTGCACATGTTTATGTTCACTGTTGATTGTTGACTCATTATCACAGTAGAGACTTTTTAACACCTTCCCATTTAAGCTTTAAATCTATCAAGATAAACTTTAGACAACAATTCATAGATTCCCAGTGCTATAGATCTAAATTTGGCTTTTGCATTAAATCTTGCTTTCACAAAATGTTCTGATGCTGACCTCTTGTAAACCATCGAGACAGCATAACCTGCAAATGGATATGCTTCAAGTGGCAAATCCTCCTCCTTTTTTATTATAATTTTTTTACTTGGTTACATTCAAATATTGTACGATTTTATATGTTGTGCTACAATGTGATTTTGTAGGATTGTGCATGAATTGACTCACCACACTAACAATATAGGCAATGTCAGGTCTAACATGTTATAAATAGACAAGTCTTCCCAATGATGGGAAGTTTCATTCAACTGCTTTGCCTTTTGGAGCATCTTCAAGCTCGTGATTAAATTTCATGGCCTCTCAACAAATTTGCAAGTAAAAAACAACCAATTTGATGCAATATGACTCAGGATTAGTTTTCTTCAATGCAACTAACATGATGTGTAGCATAAATGTATGCTAGAAAATTGAAGATTCTTGAATCAAAACATGAAATGATTCATTCATCCAATTGCTTTTGTTTAATGCAAATAAGCAATACTGGATTTCAAACTTAAGTTATAATGAAATGATCGAATGAAACTAAGAAATCATGTGAGGAAATAGGAATTTTTTTCAAAAAATGAAAACATCAAAAGAAAACCATGCCTAGCATCGGCATAAAGGAGTGCCTTCCCCTGAAATTATTTGTCGCTTTTTACTACACTTGAAAGAGTCATACATTCAACTGTAATCACAAAATCCAAATCATGAAATTTCATTCAAGACAGTTTTTGTTTACACGTTGAGAACTTAATTATAGACTCTAGGATCAACTTAATTAAGCTTAAATTTACTCTCAATAAGATAACAATCAATTTAACTTATGATTTCTCTCCTTCAACAAAAAAATCAAAAATTAAAACTGCATTTACATGCCAAGTCACATAAGTAAGAACCATAAACAAAACTTGCAAGACTCATGCCTTGAAAGCAAATACCACAATTCCAAGTCATGAAACAATGTGAAATAGAATGCTGCCAATTTTCTTTTATATTTTATAGTTTTATTATAACTCTGGAACAGATTATAAAGCCAAGTCCCACCGACCAAAACTAAAACTCCAAAAAGAAAAATGCAAGTCAACGCTGAAGCCCCACATCACCATTCCCCCACATGCACCCCATTGTATGCCCATTCTTATAGTCAGAATTTCATAGTATCATTGACTGATAAACAAGCTTATGTGAAGATCCAAGAGAGTGCTTGAGCTTGGATCAGGGTATGGATTAGCAGGATTGGCAATTGCAGCAAGTACAGATGCTTTTGAAGTTGTAATTTCTGATGGAAATCCTCAAGTTTTTGATTGTATCCTTCCTGCAGAATATTCTGGTAATTTGATTACTACCTGTCTTTATGTTTTGAGGATCTGTCATTTTTTTTAATGCTTTGCATATTGTTGCTTCTTAAAATTCAAATACATTGGCATTTAAGTCTTTCAAAAATTTTTGGTTGACGGATGATTTCATTATATAGATTGTAGGGAAATTTATGAACATAGGATATAATTCTTATGTATTTACATATTTCACACCAAAACTCACTTTTTTTCATTCATAGCACTTTGGTGCTTTAAATCTATGCATGAGAAGTTGTATTTCATTTTTAAAAAGTGATATTAGTGTTATTTTAATGTGATATTAATGATTGGAGTGCTATGTTTGTAAATATGAAGGTTTGGGTGTGTGTGTGTGTGTGTGCATATATATATTAAAAGATTGACCAGAGACTATTAGACGTGCCTTTCAACCAGCCTCATGTGCCTAAGATTTACATTTGTACATACGTGCCTCCTGACCAACCTCATGTGCCTAAGAATTTGATTTCGTATATAGGCGGGATCGAACCTGTGACCCCAGGGGTTTTACAAACTCTGCCAACCAAAGAGTCACGGTAGGCGGCGATGGTGTGACATATATAAATGCATAAGAATTATGTGCTATTTATGTAAATGCCCCTAGATTGCATTGCTAGAGCATTTTATTTTGAAACCTTACTAGTGCCTTATTTCAATTAATCTTTGTTCAATTTCCTGTTTGCACACATTTTTAATTTTTTTATGGATTGAAAATGATCAACCCTACAGGTGCTATTCGAGTCATATTAACTGCAGTTCCTTTTTTTGGTTTTGTAAATCTATTGTTCCTTCTGTTTGTTTTCTCCTTTAACATTCAGATGTTCAGCGTAACATAAATATTAATGCTAAAACTTTTGGAGATACGAAAGTTAAATCAATGATATTACATTGGAATGAAGAGCTCCACTCAGAAATGCTGCACACCTTTGACATCATCATTGCAAGCGATTGGTACTTTTTTTTAACCTTGTTAAAGCAATCTGTCCTTGTAGCATCACTTAACACCTTTTCTATATTTGTGTGGAATTAATCAAAATCTAGTGTGATAATTTTGATATTATAAACTTTGCATTTTTCTTAGATATGCACTATTAGTATGTGTGGAGCTGAAATTTCCATATGCTTCTTTCGCAAATTTGCTTTCAAAGTCATTTTAAATCTATGAAAATTTTTAATAAGATGTTGACTAAATAGACTTGTGATTTCCATGTTTGGTGGCTACCAAACTCTATCAAATTCACATCTTATTTTGCTTCACTCCATTCCTCCTTATGATTCTTTGTGAGAAGGAGATATTCAAAGCGTTGCATGCAACACTAAGGGGCTGTTTGGTTGCAAGTAGGATTTAGTTGAATATGATTTGTCTAATTCATAATACTTATGAGGATCATCACGCTTAACATATCAGGAGCTCGATGCTTTGTATTTTATCAATGGTTATACCCATCTATAATGAATCTTTTGATTAAAAGAAAAATGATATGAGCATCTCAATTCTCACCTTTTACAATATGATCAGAAATCAATTTGGTGTTGAAAAAAAAAGAAAAAAGGTCTAAAAATGGCAAAGTTGACATGGGGCTTAGGCTGAACCGGGCGGTTTAGCAGGGCTAGTGTCGGTCCAGTAGAGAACTAACGCCTTCCCCACACCCCCTCTCCCATCGGTTCAGTGGAATATTTAGTCTTGATTTCTGATTTCAGATTTCTGCCTCCAGACATTTTCCCTTGCTAGGGTTGTATTCGAGTACAAGTGGTGCTTCGGCTATACCTTGCTTTAAGCTGGTGACGACCTCTACTTAATTACCCAACACAATCCTCCTCCAAGCCGCAGTCTTTCAGTCAGTGTCTGCCCTTCCTGCCACCAGCCGACGGCCACCCTGCCATCTCCTTCTTGCTCCTAACTGTCGATCGCCCAGCTACCTTCATGCTTCCAACCGTTGGCCACCCTACCATCTCCTAGCTAGGCGGTCGGTGGTTAGGAGCAAGAAGGGAAGGATATGACTGGGTGGCTGTTGATTGGTAGCAGGAAGGGCAGAGACCGACTGAAAGGCAGCGGCTTGGAGATGGATTGTGTGGAGGAATTAGGTAGAGGTCTTCACCACCTTGGAGCAGGATATGGCTGGAGTACCACTTGTCCTCAGATACAACCCAGGCAAGGGAAATCTGAAATCAGAAAACAAGAATAAATCCTAAGTCAACAAGTACTCTAGTGGACCCGGGAGAGAGAGGGGGGGGGGATGGCGGTTCTCTATTGGACTGACACTATCCTGCCTGGTTCAGCCTTAAGCCCCACATCAACTTTGGTATTTTTAGTTCTTTTTCTTTTTTATTTCAACATCAAATTGATTTATGCTCATATTGTAAAAGGCGAGAATTGGGGTGCTTATATCATTTTTCTGTTAATCAAGAGATTCGTTATAGATGAGTATAATCATAGATAAAAGAGAAAGCATCGAGTCCCTGATATGTCAAGCATAGAAGATGATCCCCATAAGAATTATGAATTACAGAAAAATAAATAAACTCAATATAAAATTAATAAATTTATGGTTTCAATATTAATTTATTTGAATAATAAAAAGAACAGCTTTGAAAATAATAATGGATGCGTGAATAAGAAATAAGTGTTTAAACTAGATTCTTTTTTTGTTGGATTTAAGATTTTCTGGAATGAGAGATAATACTGAAGGTTATATAGAGTTTTCTTCATTATTGGATTTTCTGAGGTTACTAGAAGTTATGCTTTTTTTAGCTATCCCAATCTTACTTTTTGTACACAATATTTTAAAGAAAAAGGCCTAAAAATAGTACGCTAATAAGTAAATAAAGCAAGAAAAAGTATTTAACAACTTTAATAGGATTTACTAAATCTCTCTCTTCCCACATGCTTCGACTTCTCTAAATCCCATAAATCCGACTTTCTACGGGATTTGAAGAATCCCAAATTTAAGGCAAAACTAAACTAAACGGGATTAAAGAACTTGTAGGATTTACACCATGGTTTTTGGCCGTATGGCAGGATTTAGGGTAAATCCTGGATAAATCCTGCTTAAAAGCGGCTATCAAACAAACCTTAAGCATCTCTTTGTGGATGCTATCAAGGGCAGTAAAAAACTTTCTAGATTTAACAAGTGAGCTAACTAACTCATCACATGAAGTCAAGCATCAACAATAATGCAACTCAAAATAAATAAAATCTCATATGCTTAGATTTGGAGTAAACAGGAGTGGACCCCACTCCAAATAATTGGGAAACAATGAGGGAAGGGCCAAGAATAGTGGCAACAACGAAGGTGGAGGGTCGGGACTGTGAAGGAAGCAAAAAGGAAGGAGAAGGCAATGGAGGGGTTGGAATGGTTGCAGAGGAGCTAGGGAAGGATAAATACTCCATCGGGAATAAGCTATACTCGGAGCACCACTTGATTCCTTGAAAGGAGATCACCACCTAGGATGAGTTATAGTCGATGCATGTTATAGCCCTAGAAGGGGAAACCATAGATGTCGACGGCCGTCCTGACAGAAAACTTGAAGGAAACCGGCCTTAAACATGAAAACAAAATATTTTTAGATTTAGGGTAAATAAGAGTGGACCCCAGTTCAAATAAGAGGGAAATCCTCATACTTGAAGTGTTGATCAACCCTCTTGGACCAGTCTAAGTTGAAAGTATCCCGCGGTACTGTAGTAAGAATCACGGATGGCTCCTCACGGGATCGGATCCATGCGAGATTGTAGGAATGTTTTTAGCTTGTAGGTTTTCATGAGCCAAATCCCGAGTGAGTAAATTTATAATATGCTTCTCCCACTTCTCATGCTTGGTTGGATGTCTAATAAACAAGTTTGTCAGGGGGGGTCAACTCTGGAACGACATCTTTAATAGGCAGGAGCACACTGAGGCATAACCACTCAAGAGTGGCATCTTCTTCTTCTCGGGAAGGATCTGGATCCCACTACAAATGTTCTTTCGCATAAAGATTCTGAGGTGATTTCCAACACTGTCGTTCATCCATCATGTCTGATCCTCTGTTGATGGGTACATTACTGAACTGATTTTAATACCTAAATGACTCTCTATTGTCTTCCAGAAAACTCAAAATCTTCTCATTTATGACAAGTTGAACTTCTCTCGATAAGAAGTTGAGGTAGGTTATATATCTCAAAATTTTGAAATCTTCTTATCTGAAGTTGCTCTGTGTCTAGTATCAGTTTCTCAAACTCAAGACCTTTTGGACATCCAATGCCAATCTGCTGATGCTCCTCCAACACTGGCAAAAATATATTTCTAGACACCACAATCTTTTAGTCTGCATCAACACCAATTACCTCAGACTCATTACTTTTTAGAACAACTATTGTCAATTTAGCTGGAGTCTCTCTCCTTTTTTTCATTTGGAATCGTTGGTGTCTCTTCCTCGTCGACTGGAAGTTAAGAATCCTCTCTGAAATCTTCTTCTCCTGGATCATTGTTTATATTTTTAACTGCTTTTTAATTCGTGAAAGAAATCATTCGTCTGATTGTGCAATCTGATTCGGTTTGCCCAAATCTATTACACTTGAAAGACTTCTTGGCTCGGACGTATTTGCGAATGGGGATTAGTCCCATTTGTTCTCTACTTTTACCTAGTACTTATTCAGGAAGGGTTGGCTTGGATGTTCCCTTGAGTGCACTCTTGTTGTAAGATTCTGTGATTGAACTCTGCTTGTAAGATGTGGTGGTCATCCGGTAACGTTTTTTATCTACTTTTGAAGTTAGGGTCTACACATCTTGTCCGTAATGAACTGGTAGGTACTGACGCTGCATCTTTGGTTTCATCTGTGAGCAATAGTGATTTTATTTTTTCTCTCATGTAGGCTTTAATTCAAATTTTGCTATCAAAATAATGCATTCTTCTTTAACTTGTTGGCGACTAGTTTCACAATTCAAAAGTACTTCAGTCTAGAGTGGAGACAATGAATTTGTCCGGATTCAAGTGGGCATCAAAATATGGCAATTGTATCTTTACTTCAAAATTTTGACTTCTTAAATATTTCAGGTCAAGTCTTTGGAGTAAAGGCTTTTAATCTCTAGAATCTATATTAGGCACTTCATTTCTCGATCTCTTATATTGTATCCCAAAACATTGTGTCCTATATTCTTTTCCAGTGGAATCTTTCTTATAGGAGGGATTCAGGTGTTCCTTCCTCTCTCTTCTTCAGATCTCGCTACCATACTTGTAGCTGACCTCTCATTGAGTCTTTTTCTCAATTTCATTGAGCCTCTCTAGTCCTCGACGGAGTTGCCACTGTATCTCTTCCACGGTGAACTTATAATCAGGTATTGATAATTGCCTCCTTGGCGGTATGATTCGAGTTTTGGGTGTGGGTATTTGGAAGAAGGTGTGTAGGAGTGATGTAGGGTGGGAAAGAAAAAAATTTGGTGGAGATGGGGTTGGGTTTGGACAGATGTTAGAAATCTTAGGATAGGAGTAGAGTTATATTAGTTATAATACCAATTGATATTGGAGTTAACCCAAACTACAATAGAAAAAATAAACATTATTTTTAAAAACAAAGATACTGTTACAAGCAAACACGCTTGAAAGGGAAATTACGACAAACCCGATATAAATGCACACTAGGGCTCGATCTGTGAAAGGTGGAGATCGGTTAGGCGGTCTGAGAGTGGTGGGATGAGGCTGAAATGGGTTGTGGGTTGCTGGGATAGCAAAAGGAGGGGTTGGAATTGTGTTAGCAGCGAAGTGGAAGGTCTTGAATGGCATTGAAAGCGAAGTCGAGGGCCGGGACAGCAAGGGGTAGCAAAGTGGAGGGCTGAGACAAAGAAGGGCAGCGAAGTAGAGGGGCCGTGGACTGCTGGACTGTAATGGGAGGGCTGTCTAGGGACTGCGGCAGCAAGGCGGATGGCTGGAATGACTGAAGTTGGTGGCTGGATGGCCGAGCAGCCGGGAAAGACAGCAAGGCTGCTGTCCTGGGCAACTGTAGCAAGTATGGAGGGTTGGGCGGCAGCCAAAACAGCGAGGCAAGGGAGGGAATAGTGGCGGCGGCGAAGGTGGAGGGTTGGGACTGCAAGGGAAGCGAAGAGGAGAGAGGGAAAGACATTGGCGGCAGCTGGAAAGGTTGGAGGAGTTGGGAAAGGATAAATACCACATCAAGAACGATCTACAACCAGAGAATCACTCGATCCATTAGAGGGAGATCACCACATTGAACGAGTTATAGCCAGAGCACCTTCTTGCCTTCGGATACAACTCTAGAAGGGGAAAACTTGAACGCAGGTGGCTATCCTGATAGAAAGCATGAAGAAAAACTGACCTAAAATACGAAAACAATATATTTATAGTCTTAGGGTGAGTAGGAGTGGACCCACTCCAAACAGGAGGAATAAAGTTTCGATCGGCCCTCCTGGACCAGTCCCAGCCGAAAAAATCCAACGGCTCTGTAGCAGGGATTGCGGACGGCTCCCTACTGGACCAGCTCCATTAGGTACTGTAACTATGTTCACAGCTTGTGGGGTGGGGTTGGTGGGGTGGGGTGGGGTGGGGTGGGGTCGCTCAACCCCTGATTGAAGCTGCCACATCAGTACGTCTTGTGTTTACAACTTATGAAGGAATGGAGTAAGCACAACGAACTAACAAAATGCTTAGTTAAGTTTTCTCATAGACTTGCTAAAATAAAAAAGTAAAAAAATCTCTCTTCTTTTTTTGGGTTTTTTTTCTGTTTGCAGCCACCTGGATGGTTCTTACTTGTGGTGGTACTAGTTAAATTTTGGTTTGTGTCTTCTCGTTCTAGCATGAAGACTGATTTGTTAATATACTAGAGATTGATCTCCATCTTGTTCTTCTAAAACGTGCCAAGAATGTTCACTCTACTTCCCACACAAAATGAGTCCTATGTTTCTCAACGAGATATATATTTTATTGTCTTTGTTAAAGGTAGGGGCAGTGATCTTGATGAACTTTTGTTTTCTCATTTAACTTCTGTAGTAAAAATAAAATTTTCAACTCTGCATAACTTGTATCTTTTCTTGTTCTTATTAGCACCTAGTGTCAAAGAAATTTGTAACAACGTGTGTGGATGACTGCGTTTTGTTTGTTAATTAATGACCTTTTTTTTTTATTTTTTTGGAATTCGACGTTATATACGGTTGATAATACTGCTTCTAATATTTAAGCCACTAGAGGTTATATTTCTATTCATTTTTCTGACTCAATGGACTACATTTTTTTTTTTTCCTTGCTTGATGTACTGTACTTATGCAGGCTCTATATAGTGTCTTTCATGCTTATTATTGTTAACGCTGCAGTTCTCAAACAACGCAAGCATTTCAAACAATTTACAAGACTTCCATTTTTAGCTTTTGCATGAAAATCACTCTCCATAATGCATAATAATTTAATTTCATTTTTCAGCACATTCTTCAAGGAATTCCATGAAGGCCTTGCTAAAACTGTGAAATCATTGTTGAAAAATTCCGAGACATCTGAAGCCATTTTTCTCAGCCCAAAGAGAGGCGATTCATTGGACAAGTTTCTGGTGCAAATCAAACATATAGGTCTAGAGTATGACCTGGTTGAAGAGTATGATAGTGAAGTTTGGAACCTTCATCAGAAATTTCAAAATAAAGATGACACCTCCTGGCCCAACTATGATGCAGATCACTGCTATCCCTTCCTCGTGAGGATAACCTTGCAAAAACCAAAAACCACTTGAAAGCCCTGAATTGTTAATGCCTTCTCTTGTTTGTTTATTTAATTTGTTTCATTATATTTTTATCATATTTTGAATCTAAAAAAAATGATTTGTGAGCATCAGGAGATCTCATATGGATGTGCTTGAAACTTTTCAGTTCTTTTCCCCTTTTTGGAGCAAGTTTTTTGATGGAATCTATGATTATTAGTTCGTCTAAGTCATCATTTTATAAACTAGACATTGATTTGTACCTTGAGCAAGCATTCAGGTTTTTGTGTATATAAACTTGTTCAAATTCAATCTCTATCCTTCTGATATTTAGAGTGAATTATGTGATAGTAATTCAGGAAAAAAATATTAAAATATAGAGCAAGCTTTATTTGTATCATCAATGATCTTTAATTTGAATATAATAAGGTCTTAGTTTTACGGTTTGTTTGAGATAGCTTTTTGCTTGTTTTGCTTTTCAGACCGCCGTCACAGTCCTATTTGAGAAATTACTTTTTTGCTTCTTTTTAGAACATTTTATGGTAGAAAATAGTTTTTTTTCAACCTGAGCTGTTAAAGTGTGGTGACTGCTAGAAAATTGCGGCCTGATTCTTTAAAAATAAAATAAATTTGTACTATAGCCACCATAATTTTTTTAAAAGCATTTTCTTTTGCAGCTACTTCACAGCTGCTTCTTCAAACAGTTATAGCTGCTCCAAACACATTTTTCTCAAGTGAATTTCATTATTCTAAAGCAAATCTTAATAATATTATAAAATTGAGCAGCACTTACAGATGTCTGAATACTTTAGAATTTGTTAGAGAACCTAAGATTTTTCACTTGAGAAATAGCCTTATATGCACAAATTGTGAGAAAAAGCCTTGTCGCAAAACTTATGTTATTTGTCAACATTGGGTGTTTGAAGAATAATTTAAGATTAAAGTGTCAAAAAAGTCCCCGACTATTTATATCATTTTAGTACCAGAATTTATAGAAGTGTCGAATTAATCTCAGACTCATTAAATTGAGATTAAAATAGTCCCCAACGAGGATTATTAAAGTTCAATTTCAAAGCAATTTGGTATTATTTTGATGTTTTTATAAACTCTTGGAAATTAAATGATTTCAAGTAAATAGTTAGAGATTATTTTGGCACTTTTTTTAATAATTTAAGTATATCTGAATTTTGTTTGATGTTCCTGTATATAGTTTATGGGTGTAATTGAGTGATTTTTACCTTGTTGAAAATTGATGTTAGTGGGATGAAGTATGTTTTGCCTTGGTCTTGAGCTATTGAACTATAGCCTAGACAACTACAGTTAGCCTGCCCCATCTAGACCCGCTAAGCTCAGGTGTTTTATCTTCTATGTAGAGGAGGGGTCAATGGGGTTGGTCTATTCTTTCACCTATAGAAAATGAAGGGGGTTCAATACATAACTGACATTGCTTTAGGGATCCTAGAAAGTGTTTTATAAAAAACCCTAATTCTAATTCAAGAATATAAAAAAGTTTGGCCCCATAAGGATTGATAATAATAATAGGCAAGAAATATTATTTTTGGATCTAAACAAAATGAAATCTCACTCAGTTCCTACTTACAAGGGAAACTATCACGGTTTAGGCGCGATTTGATCCCATGATCGCAATACTTGTAACTGTGGAATCACGAAGATACTGTAACCATGGAATTCTTTGCCTTGGGGCCGCAATCTCGTGACAGTCTCGTGTCCTGTGTCCCGTGTCATTAACTTAGAATTTTAGGGAAATGTGCTTCTGGTAAAGATGAGAAACATTCATCCAAGTAGCCGGTGAGGGAAGTTCTAGTAGGCATTGTTCAATCAGAATTTTTAACATGGACTTGGGATTTATTTAAAAAAATGAGGTCCTTTATCTTTGAGGATTGTTTTGAAATTATGAACAACAATGAATAGCTTAGATGTCAACTTATTTTGAGTGGAGCACCATTCGATGTGGTAATGAGGTTTTCTTATGATTTCGTTGTGAGGAGTGGCTGACCAAGGTTCTAAATGAGGGTGAGAGGTGTAACAAGATGGAAACACTTATGATGGTTGTGGTGGTGCTAGTTTGTGATGATAGTGATGCGGGGGTTGGGGGGACATGGACCATTCGGTCTATGTTGAGGGTGGGCCGGTCGGACCTCTCTAAGATTGGGGTTGTTCCCCAATTGGATTGGTCCTAATAGTATTATATTTATTTAAGTATATCTTTAATGTTAGGGCATAATTTTACTGTGATTTGCTTTGAGACATCCGTCGATGCGTCCTTTTCCCTTTCTAGGGATGTATCATAGGGTTTCAACTGGGGCTCTGACTATATCTTGGTTTTCAGGTGGTGTGTATATTGTTCCACCCTTTAACTACTCTCTCTTGCATTGATTCCCTTCACCGTTGCCGCTCTTGCTGCGGTCACTTTGATGAAACCCTTCCTCCTTGCTATAGCCTCTTAGAACAACCCCTTCTAGGGTCGTTTCTAGCTTGCTAGCCACCCCTTGCCACCACCATGGAAGTCCAAAACCTAATGGTACCTGACGACTCGAAAAATTACGGTGAAGCAAATAGGCCAAATCACGCAAGTATACGTGTCAAGTAATAATGCGATTAAAGAGTACCATGTATCGATCACACGAGAAAAGTATTATTCTAGAGGGTGAATCTCTAGTTTTCTACACTTTTAAACCTAGTTTAGTGTGATCACAAATAAGAGGTGGTTTTCTAAAATCTTACTCAAAAGCGAAAACAATAGATAATGGTTTGAAAAAGACAGAAAACAATGAAAAACGACTCTTACAATTCTTCAAGGTATGTGAGGCTTGCGCCTCTGTGATTTAGGTGATGTGGAGGTTCTTGGTTTTCTTAGACTTTTCCCTACGTGATAGTTGTCAACATGGATAAAAAATCCTCCTTATACCTATGCCTATGTCAAAAGACGGTTATAATCCATGAAGTTGAGGTTTTCTCAATCCTCGTGACATTCTGTAGATTTGTTCTGATCCCCTTACTAGGTTGTAGAACTATGATAAAATATGCCTAATTTTACCCGAATTTTGTAGTTAATCATGTCGTTCCTCTGTGCAATGGGTAGGTGTCATAGATCAAGAAATATCTTAACAATCTAATTGGCAAGATCATGTGTAAATGAAACTTTTGTTAACACAACAACAAAAAGCCTTGATTCCTCAAGAAAACGATATAGAGAAAGGAATCATTTGAGAAAACCACGAAAGCCTTTTCTGGGTCATAACGTTGTTATACCTTTGTGATGAGGCATAACTCACAAAGCTAGTCTGATCAAAACCAGATCCCCCTTTCCCCTTGGTTTTTGGTGCCATGAATCAACAAAAATGCCGACACGAACAGGTCAGAAAAAAATTGAATTGTGCCGACAAGATCTGAAAAAGTTTGGCCGAAAATAAGAGAAAGAAGATGGATAACTTGTGCTGACAAGCAAGAGGGTTGTGTATTCGGAAAGATGTGCAAGATCTATAAAAAAAACTTGGAGTAAAAATGGATCTAACTGTAAAAACTTAACATATTCTAAAGAATGTTGCCCAATCTACCCGCCACTCGACAGATCTGGCATGAGAAGCCTATGTCCAGTGACCTAAGGTGCTAATGAGTTGTTGTCAGGCTGCTTGGTTGAAGGAACATAGAGGAATGAGGTAAAAAGGAGCGGTTCAGTGGCTGAAATGCTCGGCGGCTTGGTCATACCTAGTTGTGGTGTGGTCACGCCTGGTTGTGGCGTCGTCATGCCAGCCAAACCATTTACTTTATCAATGATAAGGGCCCAAGTGGCATGGTCACACCGTTGGTTGGCATAGTCACACCGACCCCATCTCAACGAAAAAAAAAATTGTCACCTCACCTTCCGTGCGGACCATCCACTTTAGAGAGGGACCAGACATCCCAAAATGATGAAAATATGAAAATCAAACACTCAACACAGACATTGACTCGGAAGTCAAAATAAATGCAGAAAATCAAAGACAATAAGGTGAATCATAAGATAACACTTGGGTTGCCTCCCAAGAAAGCGCTTGGTTTAACGTCCTCAGCCAAATCGGGTCTCCAGGATCAAATTGTCAGTTCAATAATCCTTGATCACTCGTTTCAATCATAAGCTATCATAGAGTCTCAACAAAATCCTCGAACGATTATGTTCTCTCAGACTTCCAAAACAAAACCATCCTTTCTCATCCCTAAGTTGAGGTTCTGTAGATATTCATTGGCGCTCACAAACGGCGGGATAAGGTTTCCTCCTAATGGGTCTTGGCCTAATGTGTGGGCTTCCACTAAATGTAGAACAACTTTAGCATTAGTCAGATTCCTCAAGAATTCATCTATTATTGTTGTCTTTTATGGATTTAATTCATCTATTTCATTAGATTAGCTTTTTCACTACCCATGCCACCATATTTATTCTCTGGTTTTGATCAACTCTAGAGGCTTGGGAGAAGTCAAAAGATTTTAACACTTCAAATGTTACTTCTTGAGCGTTTTCTCTCATAATTATTTTCTCCTCTTAGAAATCGATAATTACCCTACTAATGGTTAGAAAATGTCTCCCAAAAATCACGTGCATTTCCTTATCCTTTTGTAGATCTAATACCACAAAATCAACAAGAAAGGTAAATTTATCTACATTGACAAAAAAATTCTGAATAATTCCTCGAGAATGGGTCACAGGTTGATCAGCTACGGGCCAGATTGATAGATTTAATTTTTCTTCTTTAGAGTTACTTAAAAATGTTCATAGGCATGAGATTAACATTAACTCATAAATCACAAAGTGTGTTTCCATGAAATTCCTTTTTTATGGCATAGGAATAGTAAATCTATCAGGATCTTTCCTAGGCTTTTGCAGTATTTTAGGGAATGGAGGTGGAAGTCTCTCATTTGGGTCAATTCGAATGATAGAGACTGTTTTTCTTAAGCTAGATTTCACACAAGAACTCTCACTCCTGTGGCTCTCTCCCCTTTCTTCTCCAATCCTCACTCTCATTACCTTACATTTTTCTAAATTTTGATCTTTTGAATTCACCTTAGTGTTGCTAGGTGTGCCCCAAGGGATTTATTGTTCATCGAATTCACTAGCTGTCCTAATTAAGTTTCAAGTTTCTTGATTGCTATAACTTGGCTCTATAATGTGTTACCCATTTGAATAACTAATTTCTTGATAGGTGTCTTTTTCTGGACAGGCTAGGAATTTGCTTGAATGCTTGGAGGTTTTGCTACCTTTGGGGTTTATTTCCTGTATTATTCTGGTTACCTACATGATTGACTTGAGGGTTCCCTCACTATTGGTTGTTATTGTTCCATGAAAATTTGGATGGTTTCTCCAGCTTGGATTGTAGGTGTTGGGATATGGATTATGACCTTAATTTTTTATGTCATTTACAACTTCTAAAATATCAACCGCAGGTCCGTACACCATTCCTTCACTTGATGGTGATTTTGACACAAAATTTACCCCCAGATTATCTAATTTCCTTAAAATGGCTGCTACTTAGGTTGCTAGGATGGTCAAGACATCATTATCCTGCAAACTAGTTACTTTCTTTCGCTTCACCCTGTCAAATGGCCATTGAAATCTATTATTAGCCATATCTTCTATTATTGTATAGACTTCATCAAATGGTATGGACGATAGGGAACCTTCTGCAAAATCATCTATTATGGATTTAAGTAAGCCTACCAGTCCATCGTAGAAAGTTTGGATAATCAGACATCAGGCAGGGCATAGTATAGAGACTTCCTAAGTAGTTCTTTGAATCATTCCTAAGCTTGATAGATGGTTTCCCCCCTCTGTTCGGATAAAATAAGTGATGCCATTTCTCAAATTATCTGTTTTCGAGGGTGGAAAATACTTGATTAGGAATTTATGTGCCAAGTCAGTCCAGATTGTAATTGATTATGGGGCTAAAGAATTAAACCACGTCTTGGATCCATCCCATAAAGAGAATGATAATAGCCAAAAACTAACAACATCACTAGGGATATCGTTATACCAGAATGTGTCACACAGTTCCAAAAAGTTTACTAAATGAAGGTTCAAGTCCTTAGATGGTGTTTCCCCAAACTGGCTTTTTTGTACCATTTGAATTATGATAGGTCTCACTTCAAAAGTGTTGGCTTCAACAATTAGGTAATTAATGCTAAGATAGATCTCTTCTACGATGGTTTGGTTTAATCTTTAAGGGGATCCGGAGGGTTAGCCATTTCTAAATGTGTATTGGTGGATAGTTGTGCTCTCTTAAAACTTCTATAAGTGTGATCAATCTCAGGATCAAATGGTGTGATGTCATCTTCAGCTCCCTTATGCATCCAAAAGGATAGACTCAACATACCCTATGCAGACATCCATCACAACAACTGACACAAGTCAGTCAATAAGCACACATGCAAAGTACCTAACACATAAAAATAAAAGTAAATAGATTTAAGAGCAAATATTTTTTTATTTTTATATTTTTGTTTTTTTATTTTTTAAAACCAGTAAGAAAACATGACAACAATACAAGTGCAAAAAAATATGAAATAACATAAACAAGAAAAAAACAAAAATTGCTAAATATTCTTAGCAATTTAACAAAGTTCTCCTAAAATCAGCATTCTTCTTAACGCCTTTCCTTGGTAACAACAATTAAAACTTAGCTCGAAAAGTTGTGGCAAGCAAATCGGCTGAATCATGTAAGTATACTTGTCAAATAATAATGCGCTTAAAGAGTACTGCATATCGATCCCATGAGGAATGTGTTAAGAATTATTCTTGAGGGTTAATCTCTAGTCTACTACACTTCCAAATCTAGTTTAGCGTGATCATAAACAAGAGCTGATTTTTTAAAATCCTACTCAAAAGCAGAAACAAAAGATATCCAGTTTAGAAAAGACAGAAAATAGCGGCAGATAACTCTTATGATTCTTTAAGGTATGTGAGGCATGCGCCCTTGTGATTTTCGTGATGTCATGGTTCATGGTTTTCTTAGACTTTTCCCTATGTGATAGTTGTCAACAGGGATAGAAAGTCCTCCTCATACAAATGTCTATGTCAACAGAAGTTTAGAATCTATGAAGTTTAGGCTTTCTCAATCCTCATGACATTTTGTAGATTTATTCTGATCCACTTTCTAGGCTACAAAACCCGGATAAAATATGCTTATTATTTCCTTAATTTTATGGTTAACTATTTTGTTCATTTGCACAACGAGCAAGAGTCACATATGTGAAATATGTTAACATTTTAATTGGCCAAATTAGGAACAAATAAAACTATATGGTTAACACAACAATGAAAAGTCCTGATTCCTCAGGAAAACGATACATGGAAAGAAATCATCCGTGAAAACCACAAAAATCACATACCATGAATCATAAAGATGAGAAAAGAAATTTAGCTACGCATGTTAGAAAGAATGCAGGACAAACATTTCATTGAAATCATCATTACAAGTAAAACTGGAAAGAAAAGACTTACAACATAATTCCCTCTTCCAGAAAAACCAATTCCTCTTTCATATAATAACATTCTCGGAGCATGTAAGAAAATACAAAGGGAAAAGGTAAGAAATGCCCATAGCACCTCATCCCCAAGAGAGAAAGAGGATCTTAAGGATAAACTCTCCAAAACCCTCTCTTTTTCTTTTTTAATCATCTCTACATCTCTCCTCTTTCAAAAGTTGCCTTAAGAGGAACATTTCTATAGCTTAATTCATGAATTTGGTAAGAATTTTTTTTGCCAAAACAAACTCTCGCTTGTTGGTGTGGTCACATAGAAATATGGCGTGGGCACACCAACCTTCTAAATCAGGTGGTGTGGTCATGCCTAATCCCGATGCTGTCACACAATTTCTTTGCAAATCTGGCGTGGTCACACCGGTTTGTGATGTGGTCACACCACCAGTGATGATAGTGTAGCATGGTCACGCTTCTTCTAGGCTTGGTCACACCACTTTAGGCCTCTTTTTGTTGGTTTTTCTTGTTCCAAACTGTACAACATTAAGTAAAAATACCAGGTAAAATGCAGGTTAAAAATAAGTTAAATCATGTAAATTTGACTCATGCTACTACCATCCACACCCAAGATCCAGACATAGTTCAAGCGTTGTTTTTTTTGCTATTTCTGATTTCCTTGTTGTTTGTTGTAATTTTAGACTTTGAATTCAGTAATAAAATTCATTTTTCTATGGTTATTTGTTAAATTATGTCATCATTTGGTATTAGAGACCGCCCAACCCTAGTTCCATCATAGTGACCTAAACCTGTTGAACCATAACCAACTCTTACCCTAACCATAATTTCGCTTTGCTGGTTTTCAAAATCAGCAACTTAATTTTTTCTTTTCTTTTTCTGAACCTAAATTAGTCTCATACATCCTCTTTCATCTCCCAGACCTAAACCTTAGTCATGCCACTGAGGAGACAAGTGTTGGAAGACGATCGGGAACACCATCGATCGTGATAGTGAGGCTCATAGGAGAGAGGGAGAAAAATCTAAATCCCTTTCATTGGGATGATTCCAGTGAATAGGAGGACAAGCCTCAGTCCTTTTTGATTCAATATCAGAGGGGGCCTAAGGATGGAGTGATTTTTGGAGGGCATGGAATCATGGGGGCGAAGGAAGACTTAATGGATTTCGAGAGGAGGTTGGATTCAGATGACTTCATTGAGTGGTTGCAAACTGTTGAGAAAATTTAGAGTATGAGGAGGTACTAACTGATAGGCGGGTGAGGCTTGTGCCATAAATTTGAATGTGCCTCTTTGTGATGGGAGAATATGAAGAGAGTAAGGCAGAGAGAAGGTAGGATCAAGAGCACCACTTGAGAGAAAATAACGAAGGAGAAATAGAGAAAGTACTTACCTCTACACTACCACCATAACATGTTCTTAAAGATTCACCATCTACAATAGAGAGAGTTGTTAGTGGAGGAGTTCACAACAGAGTTTGAGCAACTCATGCTGAAATATGAGTTGATAGAGTTAGAGGAGAACACCATAACCATATTGGAATGCCTGAAGCTAGCCATCAACCATGTCGTTTAGCTGGAGCCTTGCTGATCATTGAGTGGTGTTCAGACATTGGCCCTAAGGTGGAGAAACAACAGATGAATATGAGGATCCCATCTTCATTTAGATAGCCACCCACAATTGGAGCTAGTAGGAGTACACCAATGGAAGGTGTAAAAACTATCCAAAAAGATGATAGAGTTGATCATAGTAGGAAGATGCTCGAGAGGAACAATATACCAATCATAGTGCCCACAAGGAAGTATTTTTGATACGATGGATTTGGACACATTGCCTCTAGTTGCCCTACTGCCAGAGTTGTCTCTTTCACTAAGTCGGGAGTAGTAGAAGAACTGGATAGTGGTACTGGAGACATAGAAGATAGTGAGGAGGCGCATGCATACTAGTTTTCAACTAATATGGGTGAGATACTTGTGGTTCGATTGAGACTATGAGTGAGCAGCAATGGCTTCACCACATCTTTAATACTTGTTGCACTACGAAGGGAAATATGTGCATCCTTATCATCGATGAAGGTAGTTGTAATAATATGATGTCTACATTGATGTTGGATAAGTTGTGTCTCACTACTCAAAGACATTCTTAACCATATTTACTCATTTGGTAGAAGGAAAATATGGTTAGCATTAACAAGAGATATCTGATATAGGTTTCTTTTGAGGATTAGTTGTATGATTAAGTATGGTGTGATATGGTACCCATGGACACTTGTCACATTCTGTGGGGAGACTTTGACAATTTGATTACAAGACTCAACATTATGGGTTCAAGAACACTTACTCATCAAGGATGGAAAGCACATAGTTCACCTACCTTATGCGAAGTCCAAGGTTATATGTGCTCTTGTTAGGAGAGATGCACCATTAGAATCAATTTTGACGATGTTATAGGGTAGTGAGATAGAAGAATCGATATTAGACACAGGTCAGCCACTATAGAGCGAGGTTAAGAATATCTGGACTGACAGCTTACCGCCAGGTCTAACACTATTAAGTGAGGTTCAACCTATCTTAATGTTAGAAAAAAATAAGTCAACCTTGAGCTACTTTTGGAGGACTCTGTGGAGTACGCTTGACACAGTTTTAGTTTAGGCCAACAATGTACCCACAGATGTTCGAACAGATAGAGATGGTTACTTCCAATTTGGGAAACCTTCTTGGTAGAAGGTAAACACATGAGTAAAATGTCTAGGTTTAGGGTTTTGTAAAAAATGTCGAGGTTTTCTTAATGAATGTAATGACATTAGAGGTTTTGTGTAAAATGTAAAGACAAGTTTTTTGTCTAATGGTGTTGTAACTTGAGACGAAAGAGCTTGTACAGGTCATTTTGAAGACTTTGAAAAATTTTAACAAATGCTAATGTGGCATAGAAAAAATATATGAGATGGAATAATATTATCCACATCATGTATTTCCATAAGATCATGACCATGCATTATATCAAATTGGGTCCTTTCGATGTTTGCTAAAATAGTTTTATTTACGTAAATTCAGAAGTTTGAACTTGCTAGTGCAAATTTAAATTTTCTATGCTCTATGTTAATCAAACATCTAAGTTCTCAGAGTCTTATTTACTAAGATAGTTAATTAGTTTGTGGGTAAAAAACGGAGGAGAATTTTAGTTTTGTCCCAAGTATTTTTTATAAGGTTATTAAAAAATATGATATAACTTTGACATCTCTAGTGGCGATTAGTGAAAAATTGACTATGCAATTTAATAATTTTTCTAATGAATAATCTTGTCATGTGGGAGTATCGTTGATTTTGGAACAAGGTAGGAAATGCATTTTTTTTAAAAACATATTCACTATAACTTTTTTTTTTTGAGAAGTTGAGCTTTAATGGAAGTTAGGTTAAAAATTAGTGGTTAGAGTGTGCTTTGAATTTGAGTCTCCTAGTTGAAAAGAAGACTCTCTACTAACTCCTTTACAAGGCTTTTTATTTACTATAACTAAATGCTATGTGGGTAACCCTATTTAACATCTATAGACAAATCCTCCTAAGGACTCCAAGGTACTAGCATTGAATGCATCTTCATGTTTTTTGTTTAATGGTCTTAATTTTTTAGGTAAAAGACTTTGCCTCTCATATGTAAATATCCCTCTCTAAGAAGGGCAAAAAAAACCCACTTACAATTTACTTCTTTCCAATTGACCTACAACTCATCCCTAATGTAACTAAAAAAAGAGGAATTTTGTATGGGATGGGCTATGAATACACAATTGTTTCTTTTTTATGCAAGTAAGCTATTATTATATGTAAAAGAAATTTTTAGAAATAAAGGTGTCTCAACACTGATTGTAAATAATATGAAATTTATGACACAAAATATAGTCCTTCGTAAACCTACTAAAAAATCAAGGATCTAAAACTCCAATAAGGATAACATTAAAATCAATATGGATTATGCTTATTCATTATCTCGAACTTACATGCCAACATTCAACACATATAATTATCCTATAAAAATTCAATCCATTTTGCATGTCTATGATTAAGCTTTCTTTAGGTATTTATGCATCTTAAGGTATAAAGATTAAAGTTGAGGGTTAATTTATCATGCAATAGATAATACCTCTAATGTTTTAAATGTTGAATATAAAATTTTATATTATAGGAAAAGTGTCATTGCTTAACTTCATTCAATTTTTCATTGTGAAAAAAAGGAAATGTAGTGGTTCAATTGGCTTAAGGTTGCCTCTTATTTTTATCTCATTTGCATCATAATTCTCCTCCTTTGCCTTAAAGAAAAGAGGAAGTCTTAGTACTCGAGAAAGTTTCACGAGGACATTGATTTGAGTTAATACCTTTTGGAGCACTAGACATCTGATAATACATCTTTCTTAAAAGATTAGTATAAGGAGAGATAATTGTACTAATGCTTTTAATAAACTTCTTATAAAAATGTCTAATTCATGAGAACTCTTATACTATAAATCCTAACTGCTGACCATTTTTATATTACCTTAATCATACATAGTTTAAATTTAAGGTTTTGTGGAGAAGTCTAGAGGTTGTCTTAATGTGTTTAGTGGCTTTGGAGGTTCATGGTGAAATTCAAAGTTGTTTTTGAAGCTCATGGTGTCGTGATTTGAAAGGTCTTGTAAGGTTTGACTCGAATAGTAAAAAGAATAAAAAGTTAAATAAATAGAACCGTGGGAGAGAGAATTATCTCTTATTTCATATTCCAACTCTTCTGCTATAGGTTTACATACATGGAGAAATCAGTTCCTTGTACGAAATATATCTAGCCCATATATGTAAGAAAATAATTTTGAAATAAAAATAAAATTGAAAGATAATAAAACTAATATAGGAGGCCGATCCGCCTATATTTTCACAGTTAATGAAAACTATCTTCCCACCTAAAAACAATGGCCAACTATGAAGCCTAGAACTAAGAGAACATAATTTCTCTATTTTTTTGAATACTTCCAAAACCTCTTTTATTCCATATCCAACCATAAGTTAAAGCACTACACAATTATCCTAAGCATTTGAAAGATAAAAAAACCCCTCTACACATCAATCTATGCCTTCATGAAAATTCAAATCAAAGTATATCTAAGCAAAACAAATGGTCCAAAGCAACAAAAGTTCTAAGTTTAAAATTTTAAAATTAAAATTAAAATTATAAAACTCAAAATTTAAAGTTTAATTTCACATTAAACTGCTTCATAAATATTTCTAACCATTTATTGTGCTAGCATTATTTATGAATCTTTAATTTGTGATTTTCTAAACTGTCTTATATATGCCATTGAAATTTGGTTTCATTTCATTCAACTCCCCTTCAATCATAACAATGCCTAGTGTTTTTACATTGCTCATCATTCTATACATTATATAAAAGGAGGATTTACATACATACCACTAAAATCATATGCATTTACATACCTAATACCCTTGCTACATTTATACCACCCAAATTTTTGATCTCACGAAAAATAAATAATAATTTTAAAAAAATCACTTTTTATATATGTAAAACTGAAGTTTAGGTGTTAGATATGTAAATACATAAAAATGAGTGGTATGTATGTACTTCATATAGAAAATACTCTCCAATTATATGCAATCATACTCTAGCTATTAGAAGTTTCCTAAATCAAAATATGGCAAAATAGAAAATTTTGTAACAACTATTTTAAAGCCAAAACTAGAAATGTAAATGTTTATAAATAAAGGAACTTTGCATTTGGATTACATGTGCATGAAATAGCTATGGCCACAACAAAAAATAGGTGCCAATTAAGGTAAGATCCAGGGGCGACAAAAATCCCCCTCCCTTCAAATTTAGATTTTGTTCTTATATGAGAAGGCAATTTGGTCTTTTGACCCTCCTAAAAAATCAGTTTTGTCCCTTCTGAAATATTACTTTGCCATTTTTTTGTCATAGCCCCTCCAACGTTGGGAATAAGGGGACTGTTTGCTCCCCTAAAAAAAAAGGCTGGTTCCGCCCCTGACAAAAAGGAATACGTTGAAAAATTTAGTCCCTCAAATAAATTTTTGAAAATTCAAGGTATATTTTTGTAGTGTTTGATTAAAGTCCATTTAAAAGGATCAAAACACTCTTTAACATTGTTGGATTTGTTTTGTTAGAAATGAAATTTCAATAAATACTTTTAAGTGTTTTTTAGATCTAAAAATTTCACCTTAAGTTTTATGTCTTTACATTTTCCTATAAGAAGTCCACTCAATTTTTTTTATTCACATTTCTTACACCTAAACTTCAACATTTACATCCATGCCACCCTCTTTTTGCAAAGTTAAAGAGGTATTCTTGATGTGATAAGAAGGATTTGAGTGGTATATGTTGAGAAATTTAGGGCAAAGGAAAACGCAAATCCAAAAGAAGAACACAAAGATTTAACGTAGTTCGGCAAAGATACCTACGTTCTCGGGAGCAGAGCGGCAACATTCTTTTCACTTTCGGAAAAAGAGTACAAAATGTTCCCCTTAGGGTTACAATAGGCACATATTTATATCCCTGGTATACAATATGTAATTACAAAATTACCCTTGTACTGTATCGCTGGGGCTTTGCCCCTGCATCCCAAACTCACATAACGAAACTCCCTCGATTGAACAGATGCTTCCGCTCCACTCCATTGGCTCGCTCCATTCCGCTCCTGCATATATCCCTTATATTGTATATGAGTCGTACCTAACAAATCTCCACCTTAGCGAATATCCATCCCCTTAGGGGGAAAGATACCTGGGAGTTACATATGCACTAATGTGGGTTAGGCCACCATGGTTTTCTATCAATTGTGAATATTCAATAAGCTCAAGCAATACAATAGCTTATTGATAGTAACTGGTTTGATCAACATATCGGTTGAATTCCCATTAGTATGAACCTTCTACAACAGTATCTCACCAGAAGCAATCAATTCTCTAATTTTGTGATACCTGACATCAATATTATTGGTTCTCGCATGGTACACCTGATTCTTAGCCAAATAAATAGCACTTTGACTGTCACAATGCAATTGAACTCCACCTTGCTCAACACCCAGTTCTTTTACTAGCCCCGTATGCCATAAAGCTTCTTTAGCAGCTTCAGCTACTGCTATGTACTTAGCTTCAGTAGTAGATAATGTCACAATAGACTGAACTGTTGATTTTCAACATATAGGCCCTCCACCAAGAGTAAACACATACCAGCTGTAGATCTGCCTTCCAAATCACTTGCATAGTCTGAATCAACGTACCTTACAACTGAAGGATCATTCTACTGACTGCCAAAAATAATTTCATGTCTTACAGTACCCTTCAGATACCTAAAAATCCACTTGATTGCTTCTCAATGTCGTCTAGTTTAGACATATATGACTTGACTAACAACTTGAGCCAAATCAGGACGAGTACATACCATTGCATTCATCAAGCAGCCAACCGCACTACCATATAGAACTTTTGCCATGTTTTCAATTTCACTATCTGTCTTCAGACACTTTTTTGAAGAAAACTTAAAATGATTTGCCAATGGAGTGCTCACAGGTTTTGCTTTGATCATCTCAAACCTGTCTGACACTTTCTCCACATAGCCTCGTTGAGATAAACACAATCGTCTTGAGCCTTTATCCCACTGAATCTCCATTCCAAGAGTCTTCTTTCTAGGACCCAAGTCTTTCATGTCAAATTCTTGGCTAAATAAATATCACTTGTAAGAAATCTGAATCATGTAGGAGTCAAACTGCTTGTATAATTTTCTTGGAGACTGTTTCAACCCAAATAATGATTTCTTTAACCTGCAAACCAGATGCTCCTATCCAGGTTGAGTGAACCATTCTGGCTACTCCATGTAAATATGCTCCTCCAGATCACCATGTAAAAATGCAGTTTTAACATCCATCTGCTCCAGATGTAAATTTCAAATAGCTACTAATGCAAGCACTGCCCTGATTGAAGTGTGTTTGACCACTGTAGAAAAGATTTCATCATAATCTATCATCTTTTGCTATGAAAACCCCTTTGCTACCATAAGAGCCTTGAAATTTTCTCCTTCTTTTTCTGATACTGCTGCTTTCCTTTTGTACACCCATTTGCACCCAATAGCCTTCTTTCCCTCAGGAAGCTGAACTAGTTCCATGTGTGATTTTTCTGCAAAGACTTCATCTCCTCAACCATTATACCAATCCATGGTCCTGGCGGGTGATAGCTCCTTGAAAAGTGTCTAGATCATTATTGCTAATGAGAAGTGCATAAGAGACAAAGTCTTCATAACCTAATCTTCTAGGAGGCCTTATATTGGTATGACTATGTCTATCTCTGTCTAGATTTTAATTCTGCAAGCCATCTGTAGTGGAATCACCAGGTGTTGGATCTGAACCTTCAACTCTCTCAGTTGCTACTGGATGTTGTTCTAGATCCATCTGCACTATATCTAAACTAGAACCGTTCCCTGACACTTTGTCTTGATTTTGTTGCAACATGGACTTCTCATCAAAGATTGCATCTCTAATGATCACCATCTTCTTTGGAATTGGATCTTAAAACTCATATCCTTTCACATCTTTTTTGTAGCCCAAAAAGATGCGCTTCTTAGATTTTGGGTTAAGTTTTAATCTTTCATCTCCAGGTACATGCACATAAGCAGGACAACCAAAAAATTTGTAAGTAATCAAAATTAACTAGATTATTTGTCCCTACCTCTTCTGTAACCTTGCAACCCAATGATGCCCGTGGTGATCTATTGATGAGATAGCATGCCATATTCATAGCTTTGCCAGAAACTTTTAGGAAGCCCATCATTAAGTATCAAGCATCTTGCCCTTTAAGTTAAGAATTTGATCATCCTTTCTGAAACGTCATTTTGCTGTGGTGTCTTGCGCACTGAAAAATGACTTTAAATCACATGCTCCTCATAAAACTTCTGAAACTGTGAATTTGTGCACTCTGTGTCATTATCAGACCTCAAATACTTGATCTTTCTGTCAGTTTGGTTCTCCACCTCAGCTTTCCACAACTTGAATTTGGAGAATACTTCAGATTTCTGCTTCAAGAAATACACCTAATTTTTTTTGGAAAAATCATCAATAAAGGTAACGTAATACAAAGATCCTCCAATGAAGATTCCTTAGTAGGGCCCCATGCATCAGAATGAACATAATTAAGAATCTCTTTAGTTTTATGTTTTTCAGTCATAAAACTGACTATAGTCTGTTTTCCAAGAACATAGAAATTACGGAAATTGAGCTTATAGCTTTTAACACCATGTAACAATTTTTTTTTATGCAATTCAGCCATCTCACTTTCACTAAGATGACCTAGATGCATATGTGATAGCTTTGTATTATCATCATCTGACACAATAGAATGAACCCCACCTATAACTGTACTCTCCAACAGTTTGTAGATATTACATGCAGTTAACTTTCCTTTCATCACAGTCAGTGCACCTTTAACGATTCTGATAGTTTCTCTATCCTCATTTGCTTTAGGAATAAAACCATTTCTATATAGAGTGTCCAAGGAAATCAAACTCTTCTTCAAATCTGGAATATGTCTGACATCACATAATGTTCTAACAATTTCATCATACATCTTAATTTTGACTTCACAAAGACCAACAATATTATCATCATATAAGTAGATTGAGTCATAATTAGTTAACTTGTATGATGTAAACCACTCCTTGTTAGGTGTTATGTGATAAGAGCATCCTGAATCAAGAATCCATGCATCCATGAACTGAGTTGATGAAACTGAAAGCATATCACCATCACTGCAATCTGAATTGTCACTATGCATCACATTTACAGATTTGAACGACGCATCATGTTTCTCATCGGTCTGCTTCTTGAGCTTGGAGAATCTCTCTTCATATGACCCGGCTTCTTGCACTTGTAGCAATAAATTGTCCTTTTGCCTTTAGACTTTGATCTAAAATTCTCCTTCTATTTCTTTCTTCCACGATCCTGATTACCTTTAACATATAAACTGTTGTCATGAGAGCTTAACCCTGCATTCTGCTTTAGCTGGTTGTGAGCCAACAATGCTACAGTAACCTCATCAACTTTGATTGTTTCTTTCCCGTATGTAAGAGCAGTCACCAGGTGCTCATAAGAGGAAGGCAATGAACACAATAGAATCATTGCTCGGTCTTCATCCTCCATACTCACATCAAGCTGTGATAAATCTGTGATTATTTGATTGAAGATATTCACATATTGTGCTAGATCAGAACATTTTTTCATTTTCAGCCCATATAGCTTTTGTTTCAGATACAATTTATTCGTTAGAGATTTGGACATAAATTGAGTTTCCAATTTATTTCATATCTCTTATGTAGATTTTAGATCCATCGCGTGATACATAACCTCATTTGTCAGGCATAAATGTATGGTTGCTGCCGCTCGTTGTTGTAATTCTTCCCAATCTTCTTCTTCCATATTATCACGCTTCGTAGTTCGCAAAGCCTTCAAAATTCCTTGTTATGCCAAAAAATATTTCACCCTTGTTTGCCATAATCCAAAGTTACTAGCTCCATCAAACTTCACTACTTCGAATTTTGCACAAGAAATTGTCATTTGAAATCAATCATGCAGCAAACTTTTTTGCAAATTCCTCTGCTTCAGTTGTCGATTTGTGAGATTTGCTCGCCCAAATTTCTTCTCACAAATCCTTTGTCGGATCCACTGAACTGCTTGTTCAGATTTATGATTCACGGGAGAATCCCACACAGAACCAATCGCCTTTTCTCTATCTCAATCACTGAAGATCTTGCCCGGTAGCGAACTCCTTCCTAGATCGCAAGAGGTTTTCTTTGTCGCAGAAGAAGCCTTGCACGAACACATCTCTCTGTGTCGCGTAAGAACCCCCGAATGCTACAAACCGCAGCCCTCTCCTGTTCGCACTGAATTGTTGCGCGAACTGTCGCACTTGCTCGCAGAGTTCCTAGTTGCAGAACCCTTGGTCGCAGAATCAACGCTTGGTTGCGGGAACTGTTCGTGAATTCCTTTGTCGCGCGAACTCTCTGGTCGCAGGCGTAAGAAGCCCGCGATTCACGAAGCCCGCCTAACTGGTCGCAGGCATGTTCACGTCGAAAGTCACGATTTGCCTGTTGTTAATCTCCTCGAAGTTCGAAGCCTAGTCGATGTAGTGCCGCGAATCTTTGCTGAATGTCACGATTCTGACCTATGCCCCTTCGTCGGATTCACCTCTGTGTTGTCGAACTCCTCGATCGAACCCTAGCCGAACGTTTCTTGCCAAATCTTCTTCTTCCCTGCACCGAAATTTCTCCTCTGCCCTAGAACATGTCTCTGATACCACTTGTTAAGAAATTTATGATAAAGAAAAATGCAAATCCAGAAGAATAACGCAGATGCCTACATCATTGGGAGCAGAGCAGCGACTTTCTTTTCACTTTCAGAAAATAAGTACAGAACGTTCTCGTTATGATTACAATAAACACACACACACACACACACACACACACACACACACACACACACACACACACACACACACACACACACACACACACACACACACACACACACACACACACACACATATATATATATAGTCTTGGTGTACAATCTATAATTACAAAATTTCCCCTGTATTGTAACGCAATGCTTTGCCCCCGCACGCCAACCCACATAACAAAACTCCGCCAATTGGACAGATACTTCCGCTCTGCTCCGCTGGCTCGCTCCACTACGCTCGCTCTCTCCACTACGCTCGCTCGCTCCGTTCCGCTCAAATATCTATCTCTTATTTGATATATGAGCAATACTTAACATTATAAATGTAAAAGAGTAAAATTTAGACCCTTGAATTTATCAAAAAGTTAAAATTACGTTATTTTATGCAATTAACTATAATAAAAGTACCAACTACTAATTTATTTTTAACTTCGTTTTCATCAACGTTGAATCTATATACAGATATAGTCAACACACGCAATTTACTATTACAATTAAATTAAGGCTGCCATTTACGACTTGAACAAAACTCGACGCCTGCAAATTAAAGGCAAAGTTTGGATTGGTGTGATTTTTCAAAATTAAGTCTTCGCATTGATGACTAAATCTACATTAAAAAGAATATTAAGAATCAGTCTTTTGAGCATTCCAGAAATCTTCAGCGCATATATTTGTTGAAAGTCTAATGTTGGTTGGTATTCATAAAAGTCGGGTTAAGTTTTACTTCAATTTGCTTAATGGTACACAAATATGAAATAATATCAAATAAATTTAAAAACTATATACAATTTGGATTAATGCAAAAAATTCACATTTTTAATTGTATTAAATGTAATTTCAGGTAATTTCATCAAATTCTTTCTTTTTCTGATGGAAAAATAATATCATATGCATTTGATTAATTTTTCTCTATGATTACATTTAACATATTTTTATAGCTAGAAAATGTGTTAAAAGTAAAATTTAAGAATGAAATTTCTAATGTAATAAAATTAGAGAGAGTCTATTAGATGGTTTGGTCACATTAAACGTCGATCATTTGATGATCCGATTAGGAGAGCAGATGTTTTAGCTTCGACTTATGTTAAGAAAGTCAGAGGTAGACCAAGGAAGACTCGGGCATATTGTATAAAAAATGACTTTAGTTTATTAAAATTAAATGAAAATATGACACTAAATAGGACGCAATCGAGAAAAATGATTCATGTAGCCGACCCCACTTGGTGGGATAATGGTTTTGTTGTTGTTGTTGTTGTTGTGTATGTATCATCTTAAATTTTTGGATTAGTATTTATGGGAGGCAACAAAATGGTTGGTATGAAACTATTGGATATTGGCTTGAATAAGCGGAGAAGAAAGTAAAGACGAAGATCATTCGATGCCAAAGTAGCTATTAAAGCACGATGATGATTTGTTACCTAGTCAAAAATTCTATTACTTGAATTTATTAGATGTGTTTTTATGCATTTGTGAAGTTCTTACTTAATTTCTATAAGTGTGCTACTTATCACCTAATACTATTTACATAAGAAAATAAGTTTATTACATATCACCTTTAAGTATTATATAAGAGATGGTTGTTTGGTGTTGCAAGGGAATCCCTCATTCTTTCCCTTCATTTAGCCATAAATAGAAATAAAAATTATAGAGTTGGTATGTGCAGTGATAGAATATTATCAATTATACAGGAAGTTATCAGATAAAAGTTATTTATTTTTTGAGTGGTTGACATCGATTACTACAGGTGATGATGTTACAGTTGAAAACTTGAGACATTATTGAAGGAAAATCACTTGATAATATAGAGGTTGTTCGTTAATGGGTCAATCTATCAAAGTTGTGCTATGCTTGTTAATCTTCAAAGAAAACTGCTGGTGAAGGAATCAGGCTCAAGTTTAAAGTGTATGAACGGAGGCTATTATACGAGCACTCAACCACCCTCATGTGCCTAACTATTAGAGGACCGCCCTCACTGCCGACAAACTAGCTAAACCCGTGACTTGAGGGGACTTACGACCATCTAATCCCGGAAACCCGACGATTCACGGAATTTAGCAAATCTTGGATTTATCACGAATCAACGACATTTTACTGGAGCGGAGAGGATTTACGAAAGCATTTTTTGAGAAGATGAGGGATCCTAGACGATGAGATCGGTGACCTATATCCTCCCTCCGCCATTCTTTAAAAATTTCAGTTAATTTTGATTTGGCATTAGGCAAATTTTTCTCACGTTTTGATTTTACTTATTTTTCTATGCTTGAGATTTATATTATGAAGGTAAATAACAAATTTTTGGAGTTAGATATGTAAAAATGTAAGAATTGTGTGATATTTATGTAAAATTGTCTATTCTTTATTATAAAACTTTTAAATTATGTGGTTTCATTCCATTCATATGTTAGATGGATTATAGAGTGTATGTATTAAATTTGATTTGTGTAGCTTGCACTTATAGTGAACTATTCTATGCAAGGGCTTTAGTTCTATAAGCATTTTAAAAACCTAATTCAAGTTAACTCATTGATAGTTTTGAATGAGACCTCACCTTCCAATTTATAATTACTACTTTCTGTCATCATATGTTTTTAATTATGTACATTATTTACAATTTGTTGGATTTAAGTTGGATTGTCTTTAATTGTCAAACATTTATGTGGTTATGCTCGAAGCAGACGATCGAACTACCATGACGAGCACTACTACGCAACGAACTACTGCACGAAGACAACTAGATATCGAGAAACGAGAAAATCTGCAGTTGCTCCAAACAAACTGACATTCTCTTTCATCACTCATATATCAAAATTCACAATAAAATTTCAACTCATATTTTAAATTTTCTTAAATTGAGAATGATTTGGTCAGAGCACACATAAATAAATAAATAAATAATCTATAAATAACAAAATTATATATATATATATATATATATATATATATATATATATATATATATATATATATATATATATATATATATATATATAAATTCGGAACAACGACTGTAGTAATATATTGTGCACTGTCAAGCAGCAACTTTTTCAAGATTTTAGATTTTCATTATTTTAATAATTACAATTAATTTAATCTCGCATGCTCTGACAATCTGACCCTTTGGCCGCCGAAGGGCCACCTCACACAGGCAACCGAAATAAAAAGACCTTAATAACTATTTAATATTTTATCAACCAAGATTACATAACATATAAAATAAAGTATAAATTATATGAAGGAGCTCATTTAATGATCAAATAAGTAGTTGGAATACCCATAAAAATTTATTTAGGAAAGAGAAAATGCGGTGTGTAACTCGTGGCCCTTAGCTCACGGGATACACGCCCCCATGAGGGGCGAAGAACCACTTCACAATTCTCACACGTAATCTTCTTCGCTTGTTTCTTGCTCCCTCTCCTTTGTTTCGTTTTCTCCTTCCGTCGCTTCTCTTAGTCATTTTTAGGCAGTTATAATAGTAGTTTATTTTTTTCACATTTAATATTGTTATATTATTTTTTTTTAATATTATGTTGCTTATTTTATTTAAAATTATTTATGAAATACTAAAATGCTGCTCTTTTTCTTTTTAAATTTTTTTTTCACACCATAAATTTTTTATAGAATGTTGCTATAATGCACGTTACCATTTTAATTATTTATAATATACTGAAACTCTGTCAATTTTTTCTAATTTAAAATTTTGTCCCACGACGTTAAATTTCTTCAATTTGTTTAATTATTTTTCTATGTCGAAATGTAGTACGTAACTTATTTGAATTATTAAGAACACATCAAAATACTGTCTGAAACTATTATAAATTATTTTTGTTGTATCGAATTGCTATTCCTGTCATCAGGTTCTTGTCTTGCACATCACTGTTAACAATGTACGGATAATTTAGTTTTATATGAAGTTTATTTAAATCACATTGCAACTTATTTATTTATTTTTTTATCGTGGAACACTTCTTATCACGAGAGCACACTGGAATTATCTATAGACTAAGGTTAGGTGTATATAAAATGCAGTGTCTTTAAAGGTATAAAGTACATTGTTAAAAAAAAAACTAAATTGTCTAAGAAGAGCTTGGAATGTAAGCGGTATTTGTACCCTCCTCACCTGAAAGTTCCTATAACTACGATTCATTTTTTTCCATTGCATATACCAGAACAATTAGTATTTTATATTACACACCTTATTTTCTATCGTTAGAATTGAAATAATTTTAATTATATTCAAATAAATATAAATTAAAATGCTAATATTGTATGTGTCTATATACATCTGGGAACATGATGGTGTAGAGTTACTGGTCCGAAGGAGGTTGAAATAATACCTCAATTGTCTAGTGTAACAACAACCTATATAGATCTTATAGAATTTTTAATATTTTAAAATTAGTAACCTACTAAAATTTTTAAATTAGTTCGTCTGCGTTGGAATATTCATAAGTTATATATATATATATATATATATATATATATATATATATATATATATATATATATATATATATATATATATATATATATATATATATGAAATACAGTACTTTTGAAGCTATAAAGAACTCTGTCGGAAAGGTCTAAATTTCTACGAAGTGCTTAGAACGTAAGCGGTCTTTGTACCCCTCTTCTCACTTGAATTTTATAGCTACGAATACAGCTTTTTTATTACATATACCAAGACATTTAGCCTTCATATTGCCAAAATCAAAATAATTAGCTCTTTGTCTTTCAATCAAACACAAATGAAATATGAATTAAATTGAAAATAATTATTTTTTATTATGCAAAAAGAAGTTTGAAAAGACTTTCTGTTAGGGTTAACATGTATATGAAAATTGTGCTTTCGAAGCTATACAGAATTTTTTCGAAAAGACCTAATTTGTCTAGGGGGAGTTTAGGATGTAAGTGGTTTTTGTACTCCTTCCTGTAAGTTTTTATAGCTACGAATCCATTCTTTTCATTGCATATACCAGAACAATTAGAATCTATAACGCACATATTTCTGACTTCCCATCTAGATTTTTGCTTTTACGTTTAGATCAAGTCAATTGTAGGATTAGAACTAATTTGAAAGTATTAGTACATGCATGTTACACTTGTTAATATGTTTTGATGATGAGTCGCGATTCACAGAAGACTTCACTCCCACTTATGTTAGTCGACATAATCGTTCCGTTCAAGTCCTACAGCTCATAACGCTAGATGAATTAAGAGAAACATACTTCATTTATTGTGTAATGATAGTTCAACATATATCGTTAATATACTATGTCATTTGTCGGTGAGTGGTCATTTTATTGTAACTTCGGTCGATGATGATGAATTATATTATTATTTGTAGTGGTATTGATTTTGGGTGTCACTCTACTTAGCGAAGCCTCCAACTCAGCCTCTTGATACCTATTACGCACAATCAACAATAAAGAGAGTAGTGCTAAGTATTTGCATTTTTTATATCTACAACTATTTTATAATAATAATAATAATAATCATAATAATAATCGAAAATTAGTAATCGAAAATTAGTAATCAGGTAGCTGGATTTCTTTATTTGTTTCAAGAATCTCGCTTTAAAAGTTTGGAGGGGATCGTGGAGCAAGTGCTAGTTCCATGAAACAAGGTTACGACGAGATTCTAGAGCTATCATATAGAGTGGAAGAATCAGTGCACAATGATTATTAAACATTCGATCAGTCTAGTCGACATGATTTTGAAGCAGGGTGGTCTCATAGCACAGATAGCAGACCACAAGGCTCCTGTAGATTAACTTCTGATGCTCCACCTTGGGTTTTTTCTCTACTGCGAGGTGATCAACAGTAGATGCTCCAAGGAGATCTTTGGTTAGCAGAACACAAAGATCTTTGTTTCCAGAAGCACAAGAATAACAATATCCAGAGACATCTACTTATCCTAGACAATTAGTATTTGCGGTACCCTCCGATTATGTAAGACGGTCAAACTATGTAGGATCATCAAACTATTGAGAACGCTTCGAATATACAATACCCTCAACATAAGAGATTCCATCATTTGACCTGCGTGAACAAGTAATGGTAGAGACTCGGATTTAAATTTTTAGAACATTCCAATGTTTGCCCTATTTTTAATTTAGGCATGGATTTCGGGACACCACAATTTTACTATGCCCAAAATTTCAAGGAGGAAATTTGTTGGATGCTATGGATACTACGAATGACAACTAAAAGTGATGATATTGAAGAAATTCAAGAATATCAGTTGTGTAATTGACCGTTATGACCACCATCTCGATAAATCATCGAGCTTAGGCTCTCTTCCACCACTACTGAGAAGATAGTATTTTTTGTATATTATGTTAGTCGATATAATTTATTTAATTTTATTTTTTAAAAATTAATTACAATTTATTAATTTATGTAGAAATTAATTTTAATATTTGTTTTAATGTGTATAATAAATAATAATAATATTTAAAATAACATGTAATATATTATCTATTAATAATATTATTATTTGTAATAAAATTTTAAAAATAATTAAAGAATATGTGCCCTCATGGGGGGCGTATCCTCTTTAGCTATGCGCCACATCACGGGCGCAAATGCTCTATTTATTTTTTTATTTTTATTTTTATTTTTTTGCTTCAGTTGCTTATCGGAAATTTTAGGTGCTCCTATTGATAATGAAGCCAAAAAACAAAAAAAATTAAAATAAAATAAAAATCACTTTCCAAAGACATATATTCATGAATAATCTTTAATCCAATCCAATACACTACAATTATCAATCATGTATTACCCTAATCTATTCCTTCAAAATAATAATAAAAAAAAGAAAAACTAATAGAATCAATACATTAATCTTCTAAGCAAATCACGCCTAAACCTACCAACGCCTCACACACCACAATAAATTATCAGGCTGAAAATAATATATATATATTTATATATATTTATATATATATATATATATATATATATATTTATATATATTTATATATATATCATATATGTTATATACAAAATATTTTAATAAATATTATGTATAAAACATATAAACTTAAAAATATATATAGCGTTGAACAAGCCCAATAATAACTTGCTCCATAAGGAAGCCAGTGGGGGGCACCCATAATGATGATCTCTTTTCTCCATTTAGTAAGAATATTATGATCAATTTCGATTAATACGAATCTTAAAATTATTATTATTATTTCTAAAATGAGTATGAAAGATAAAGTGATATATTGACATTTATCTTATACTCATTTTAAAATTAATTTAATAATTTTAAGAATCATATTAATAAAAAAATATTAATCAGAATATTAAAAATCAAAATTTTTTTTTCCTTTGCCTATATGTCATTACTTAGAAAAAGATGGAGTAGATATGATAGCCAAAATGTAACAATGATGGGGATTGCCGGCCACATGTGTTCTTTAATGGAGTCATTCGTGTCCACTACACCCATAAACACCATTGTGTCGTTAATTAATGGCACCCCTCCGGCTCTCGGAATATTCTCCCCTGCTTTCTTGCTGCAATGAGAGCACAAAAATATATTACAATATTAAAAAAATTCATAACAAATTATAAATCTTAGTCACAATTATAATTAGCAACTATATATATATATATATATATATATACTAGAATGACTAAACCTCCAACTATCCTCATAAGTCTAGCTATTCGAAAACCGCCCTCACTACATGCAAATTTGTAAGAGAGAATTCAAACCCATAACCTTAGAGGATACGATCTTTAATGAGGTTACTTCTATCAACATATCACAGCTAGCAACATTATATATATATATATATATATATATATAATCTTTTATTTTCCTTTCTAGAGAAATTGGGATCCGACAAAGACAGTATGTATGTATGTATCTAACTATGTATGTATAAATACATACATATATACATATATACATACATATACATATATACATACATACAGATACACATACATACAGATACACATACACATTGATAATGAACATATAATTTTTATTAAAAGAATTTTGATATGAATGATTTAAATTATTGTATTATAATATTTAAATTTAAATACACAATAATATATTGATTTTTACTTAAAATTTAAGAAAAATGAGCTAAAATTTTATGCAATGAATATGAATAATGAGCCTATCACATGTGACAATAAATAACACAATTTAATGCATGAAGCTAGCAACATGTATATAGGATAATGTAGGGTCTATGAATAGAGTTGATTTTATGAAGTGATACAGTACAGAGATAATCGCAACATAATCACTACTTGGGGCCCACATGACCGAACATTATGAATGCTTATTAATGAGAGGCTTAAGCTATTATTATTAATCAAGTGCTCATAAGTTAATTTACGGTTAAACCCTTTTTTTTATGTAATAATTACAAGATTAATAATTGATCAATAAGTTCCCAAATTAGTTTTTTAAAAAATGCCAATAATTTTATTATCAAAATAGGGGTAGAATCAACATTATTTTTTAAAAATGTATGAAATCATCAATTGGCTAAAATTTTTAATTATTATGCCAAAAAATGTAACAAGGAGAGTAAAAATTACTAAATTTGATTGTAAATTTTAAAGAGGTCAATTGCCCAATCTAAATATTATTAATGTTATCAAATAAGCTCGTTATTTGTGAACAGTTTATGTCCGGTTCGCCAGAGAGTTCGTGCTTGACTCGTTCGATAAACAAACGAGATGAACACGAACAATTTTATTTCATTTGATTTATAGGCAAATCATACACAAACACTCATGTGTTCGATCGTTTCGAAATTTAAAATAATTATATATATATATATATATATATATATATATATAATTTATCATAATTTAAAAAATAACTATATACTAAAAAAATTTATCATATTTTAAAAAATTAAATATTATAAATTATTAATAATAATATACTAATATTAGTTATAATAATAAAATATTAATATATTAATAATTATAATATCTTTTAACAAATCAAACAGTTTAAAAAATACAAATAAATTTGAAACACTTCAAACAATTAAAAAATTCAAATAATTCAACCAATTTGATCAATTCGAATATTTCAAAATTTTCAAACAATTCGATTTAATTTCAAATTATTAAAATCGAATACGAACAATAACTTCACGAATAATTTTAAAAACAAGTATATTTCAAACAAATAACAAATACTCAAGTGTCAATTTAATCGTAAACTTTTTAAACATTGTTAATTATTTCACCTCCTATTAAGGAAATTTAAAAATTAATAATTAAAAAAATTATATAAATAATTAGAAAAATATTTTGATATCTCACTTTATTATAAAATAAACCCTGAACAATTGGAAATCCAGCAAAAAAGTTAATAAATCCTACGTCTGAATTGCTGGCTTTCCAGTAAGCACTGACCAGATATCTCCCAAAAACACTGAAGCAAAAAGAAGAGTAAAGTTAGCGGAAAAGAGAAGCAAGAGCTCCTCTGTTACCTCGTTGTGGTCGGACAGAAGCTAATCTCATAATCCGTTCCCATCTCGCAAGTGAATGTAGAGCTCGAATCGTCATAAGCGTAACTGTAAGCTCTCGGGCAAGCATTCTTAAAGAACTCCGAGTAAGACGACGGCTTGCAGGTGTTTGGGTTCCCATACTCCCCGCTGCAACAAAACTCCGGCTTTCCGAACGCCTCGCACGCACTCCGGCAGGCCACACTCTTCCCCTCCTCGTCGTCGGCGGAGACTCGAAGGTCCGATGGGCAGAGGCCGTTGAGATCAACCGCGCACCCGGTGGTGCTGCATTTTCCGCCGACGGAGCTTTTAGGGACGATGAGAATGGGGAGATTGTAGCCGTCGACGAGACTGACGTCGAAGAAATCCAACCCACCGCTGCCGGCGAGGGTGAATTCGGCGAGGGTGGCGGGTGGGGTGGCACCGCCGGAGCAGGCGATGGTGCCGGAATTGCAGTCACCGGTGGCGCAGGAGAATTGGGATGTGGAGGGGTTGGTGGAGCAGAGAGTGCGGCCCCAGAGACGTCCGGACCAGGAAGACGGCATAGAGAATGAGCGAGATTCGCCTTGGGAGAGGGAGAAGCCGGTGGTTGGAACCGGAGGCGTGCCAGCGCCGGAGAGGATGCCGGGCCAGACGGTGTAGCCGCAGTTGTTGGTGATGGTGAAGGTTGTGGAGATTGATACTGTAAATGCATAAGAAAAAAGACAACTTTGTTAGAAGTTGAAGCAGGGGAAAGCAGGGGAGAGCAGGGGAGGATTCTCACCGGGAGATAGGAGGCAGAGAAGAGTGAACAGAAGATGAATTTGTGGGGATGAGGAGGAAGGGGAAGCCATTGGTGCGCTTGGAAGGAAAAGGGAAGAAGAGAAGTGGGAGGAGATTGGGGATTTATAGAGGGAGATTGTGTGAGGAAGGAGAAGGGAAATGGGACCGTGTTGCTCGCTGTTGCTTATGAGTCATTGAGTTTGAACACTAGTTATGTGGGCAGATATGTTGTGGATAATTTGAATTTCTAACTGTTACTTTTAAAATCAAAATATAATTTTTTAAATGTCGGCAGCTTCTTCATGCATAAATATTTTCAGTAATAGTAGTTATTATATAAGGCTCTTTTGTCAAAGATAAGACTCCTGAAAAATAACTGAGCGCAAATGATTGATGGCAGAACAATAGTATCGAATTCATGGGACAGAACTAGCAGACATTCGACAAAGCCACCATTTCGTAAGCGAGGGAGATCCTTGAGGATGGCTGAGGTGGTCTTCCTCTTGGAGGTGATGGCAACACATTCTTTGGATTAAAGGCTGTTTGGGGCAGTTACAATTATTTGAATAAGTAATTGTGCGACAACAAAAGTTCAAAAACTTATCGTTTTGGTTGCTATTATAATTTATTTAAAAAAAATTAGATCGTAGTTTTTTAGTAGCCACGACATTTAGTCAGAACAGGTAGCAAAACTTTCAGCTGCAGTTTTTTTCTTTTTTTCTTTTCGAAAAGTAGACAGATATGTTTTGCTAATAAGAAAAATCTACAATGCAGTATTGCACCGCCTGCCTAAACCCAAGAATATATGACATGAGGAGATTTTAGAGGCTATTAATCATATGGATCATTCTATTGGAAGTGAAGATGACATGACCTTGGAGTAATGCATGATGACATTTATAGGCCAGGGAGGCCATGAAGATGAGATGACTTTGGAGCGACGGTTATGTCAGGGCTAAAATGTTAGGGGAGCCACTATTGATGTAATGGAGGTGAAGGTAACAAAATTTAGTACAATGAATGGGTTAATCCAAAAAAAGTCTTAGAAATTACTATTAGAAAAAAATAATAGAATAAATCATTATTTCAGAGATTAAGGTAAAGCAATTCGAGAGAGATAGATGATGAAACACAAATAGTGAAAGAGATAATAGGCCACTTAGAATGTAGGGAAACAAAGCCCTTTATGCTTGCCAACATAAGATAATGATAAAGACCAAATGAAAGAGCATTGATATAGCAATTATCTTCCAATAACTTCAGCACTAGTAATAACCTAAAAGGAGATGGGATACTCCGTTCTCTCACACATCTAAAAGCTACCTAGCAAACTCAATAGTTATGATGCACTATTGATATTCGCTCATAGAACATAAAACATTAAAACATTAGAAGTACTGCATGCAAATAATTATCCCGAGTATGCTATGGACACCTTAGGACAAATGCTCATCGAGCTGTCTGAAAATTTATAAGCAAATATAATTATAGCAATCAAAATTATTATTCATATACAAGATTATTATTCTAGCGGATCAAACTTATGCTCCTACATGCATCTCAAACAAACAATTTGACCAATTTTTATGGATGTTTATTAACATAAAAAATAATTTATTTATATTATGGGTATATGGGTTCAAAACCTACTTCAAATATAGCAATACGTGATAAATTCATATAATAATACTTCATGCTTATAGATTCCTCTTATGATTTATGAGTGATCATTTCAATTGCCTGTAGTTCCTTTTATATGTGATAATTTCACTAGCCATTTTGATTCTTGTCAATGCCATCTTTTGAGCTATCGCTCAACTACATATAGCAACAAGAAAATGCATTATACTCTTCATTCACATTTATAACCCCCACATATAGTTGCTGTATTCAAAGTTGCTGGTTGTCATTACTGCAAATAGATCCGTAGCCTATCACCATCATAGGCGTCTTAATATTTCCTTTATCTCCATTATGTGAGTTAAAATATCATTTTGGATCAAAACTTGTCAGTGCTGATACTTGAACCCTGATTATTGGTTCCATAACCTTTAAAAGAATCTCAAATAAGTAGAAAAAAAAGATATATAGAAGGAAATAGAGTGACAGAAACTCAAATAATCTTTATTTCCTCGTGCTAAAAAATTTTAAGTATTTTTTTTTCCCTTCCTTAAAATAGCCCGCTGCCCCTTTATTTGTAAGGTTGCGCACTACTAATATAATAAATAGTGATTCCTCCTCTCAATTGATAGATTTCTTCTTTAATTAAGACTTGAAAGAGTGTCTCTCGGGTGGTGCCAATGCTCCTTGAACATAATGATTAACCTCAATGCAAATGATTTGGGGAGACATTTTGCTTGGGCACATTATATCCTTTAGATTGCTAAAAAAAGATAACATTTTTATGACTTTTATATCTTTGCCAAACAACCCCCTATAGTTTTCTCATTTAGCACTATTCTCATAAAAAAAAACCACTCCTTTAACAGTAATTCTTTGCTCTCATGCTTCGTAAACGTGACATCACAAGAAAATAATGAACACTGCATGTATATTGCACGAGCAAATCATTTAACAGCACTATACACTTTTTCTGCATAAAAAACAAATAAAATGAAGCAGGGGGCGTTGTTGTATTTTGACTATAGCGGGCAGGCCCGCCAACCCGGAAGTCGCGGCATTCAAACCGGCCGCCGGCTGAGCCGCCGCCGACGGTTGAATTAAGCCACCAACACGTGTTCGTTTGACTCGCCAACAGCCAAACCAGTGGCTGACGTTGGCTGCAAAGTCGCGATAAGTTTCTAAAATGGTGTCTAAACAATGACGAAATATTAATATTAGTTATATAAATATTAAATATCTTAGATTACTATAATGAAAAAATGTTTTGTCGTATTTTTTAATATATATATATATATATATATATATATTTTCTAGAAGAAAATCGATATTAATGAGAGTATCGCGCCATATGTCTATAATTCGATCACCACACACCACGGCGGCGATCGAACCCTTGTCAGAAGGGACTTACAGTGACCCCACCACCAGCTAGATAAGGAATGTGGCTCACACACACACCCAACCACTCACCTAGGCGTAAGTCCTATCTGTCACGGATTCGAATCCCCCCAGTATCGAATTAGCACATATGGGGAAACCGATATATTAGGGGATGATTTAGTCCAATCTTAAATATCAATTTCGTTTTGAATATATATATATATATATATATATATATATATATATATATATATATATATATATATTATATTATATTTTAAACTTTATTAGTATTTCTTGTATAAGAAGCTTTCCTTTAAAATATAGCTAAATAATAAAATATTAATTCTCTGCTATGGATTTTTTTTAACTTTAATAGTAAATTCATCAAAAACTAGAACACAAGCAATGAGTCGAAACTGAGAAAGAGGTTGGGTGGTAGGTAGTATTCGAGTAGGTAATGGACTGAGTGCCTAACTTATACTTTTTTAGTATGATAGTGATGTGAGGAATTTATGGTTAGTTAAAATGTTAAATTCTTTCACATAATTTGTTTTACTATACTATGTGGGGATTGTTAATAAGTACTTTAGCTTAAGTTCACATTTTACTAGAGAAGTTAGAGAAGAGTTATGGTCATTAATGGTGACCATTGAAATGAATTGGTTGGTTTAATTTATGTTGGTGGATATTGGATAGATGAATAAATCAATCGAGTTGTGGTTGAGTGACAACTAACCTGAACTTAGTTGTCTTGCGGTAAGCCTAAACATGAATTGGAGCTTGAGTCGAGCACTTATATTGAACTCAACCACGGCTCATTTGATCAAGAGTAAGCTCGCGAGCTCTTCATCTCCAAAATTCTTATAAACATGATGTGAAATAGAAGCTCATTGGGAATACATCGACTCAAGCCTGAACTCGGACTTGAGCTTGAGTCGAGCGCTTATACTGAACTCAAACTTTGCTCATCTTATCAAGAGTAATTTTAAGCTCAATTAACAAGCTCAAGTTCCGTCCCCAAAATTCTTAGAAACACACCATGACAAAGAAGCTCAAGGAGAAAGGCATTGAATCAAGCTAAATTCACAATCCAAATTAAACCTAATTATTACATATCCTTGATAACATGAGCTCTACATGCGTTCATTCGCCTAATAATACCAAATAATTAAGTTTGATATACCCGCTAATATAGAAAAGCCTAATCATAACTTTCTTCTAAATCTAATAAGAGCTTCTAACATTGATAGATCAAGATAATAGTCACATACTTCTGAAATTATAATTAATTATTATTTACGATAGTTTAAAGAACTTACATTAATAGATAATATAATATAAATAATAAAAATCAATATGAAATATGTTGTAGCATGAGATATACCCAAAATTGTTGAAATAACATGCAAGAGTTCTGAAGCAAAACTTTGAATTGAAGTGCATAAATAATAAATCATGGAAAAATACTAGAACATCAAAATTTAACATGAAAACCCCCCAAAAAAAGATAAAAGCATGGAGCCACACCACACAAAGAAATTCATTATGAAGAAATAGGAGAAATGTATATATCATAGCACACTCAAGCTTCTTTAATTCTTAATAAGAAAATTATAAAAACCAAAGCCTTTGAAACGGATGCTTAAATTTGTGCAAAAAAAATGAAAATTTAAACATCAAGGTGTAGAATTTTGATTACATGCACCTAGGTGCCACCCCAAGGAGTTGGATTCTCAGGCACTCTGGTTCAGGAAACGATCTAGGTACAAATGAGCCCCTCCTAAGTACCACAATTCCAAAGGCACTTTCCTTGATGCATGGTGTTTGACTCATTGGTGCCTCCCACTAGCACCAGAGCATTACTTCAGGTGTTGGTGCTAGGTGCTAGATTTTATTCCATGTGTCGTGTTTCCTTTGAACTCCATAATTAGACTTCACATATAAAAAATTCTCACTTGAAAAATTTAAAAAATCTTGCATCTTCAAATCTATATCATCTTCATAGTCTTGTACATTGTTTCATCCCAACGTAAGTTTCAACCTTTCTAAACTCCAACTGCATAAGCATGGCTTCAATTTCTCAATTGTAACAGCCTTACTAAACATATCTATAGGATTTTGAGATGTGTATATCTTCTCCAAAGATAATAGGACATCATCTATGAGTGAATGAATGAAATGATACCTTAGTTGAATGAGCTTTAACCTGGTATAATATGTGATAGCCTTAACGTGATGAATATCACAATATTATTACAATGAAGTTTTTCATTCTCTTGCTCCTTATCCAGTCTGCCATAAAGCCATGCAGCCAAATCATTTCTTTGCTAGCCTTAGGGATAGTAATATACTTAAATTCTATAGTCAATAGTATAATAATGTTCTATAATCTAGAAACTCATCTCACTGTTGTGTTCTTTAAAGTGAAGATGTAACTTATTGTACTTCTTCTACCATCAATATCTCCTGCTAGAACAAAATCTACATATATTTGTAAATCAATCCCTACACTTCTAAAGGAAAGTACTTTGTTGACTGTTCATGTTATGTATCTGAGAATCCACTGCACCCCCCTCCCCCCCCCCCCCGAGTAATGTTTACCTAGATCAACCATGTATTGATTGACCACTCCAACTACATGTGCAATATCATGCCATGTAAATATCATCACATATACTAAGCTTCCAACTGCTGAAGCATACAATGTTCTTCTCATCATTGTTTTCTCTACTTCAGACTTGGGCGATTGTTCCTTTGCTTAAAGTGACTACCTAAGGGAGTGAAAACTTATTTTTCTCATTCATATTGAATTTGTGTAGGTCCTTCTTTATATATTCTACCTAAGACAACTTTAATTTCATGCACTCATGTCTCATTTTGACTTTCATACCTAGACTTTCAAACTCCCTTGATAATTTCTCTTTCAAGTCCCTAATTATTTTCATATATGCTTCTATAATAAGTATGTCATTAACATATAAAAGATAGACAATATAAACATTATCAACATGTTTGATGAAACAATAATGACCTGTTTGGACTTCAAATACTTGTTATCTGACATAAATTTGTTAGATATCTTATACTACTATCTTGGGGATTACTTCAAATTATAAAGTCTCTTCTTCAATTTATAGATCACATCTTCTCTTCTTGAAACTTGATATCCATATAGTTGCAATATATATTGGTTTGCTCATATGATTCTATTGGACCTTCTAAATTTTTTAATATCTATTTGAGAAACTTCCCGTGTATCAATTTCAACACATTTCCTTTCTCCATTTTCCTAATCACCATTAAGTTCTATTTCAACATATTTAGAGAAATTTTCAAGAGTAACTGATGGATTATCTTCAATTTGGTTTTTCATTGTGCATCTCTATTTCATTGAAAGTGACATCCTCACTCGTAATGATTTTTTTATTCTGATAGACCTAGAATTAGACCTAAATTCATTTGATTCATACTCAATGAAGTTACACTTTACATATTTTGAATTAATCTTATTCATGAATATTGCATCAACATGAACATAGATGAACAACTAAATGGTTTTAGGTGAGATAGAATTTCCTCTTTGACACTCCAAGCTTATTTAGATAAGCGTTCATTCAATGATACTCATTGACCTTGATTAATAGATAAACAATAGTGCTCATTATTTATGCCCAAAACTATTTTGGCATCCTTGCATGCAACCTTATATTCATGGCATGCTCTGCGATGGTTATATTCACTTGCTCTACAACATAATTTTACTGTGGTATCCTTGGAATGGTGAACTCATGTATGATCCCTCTTGAAGAACAATAACTCTTGAATATCTGACAGTGATAGTTACAACCATTATCTTATATGAGATACTTCAACCTCAAGTTTGTCTCATTCTGAAAGGTGGCTTTTCACTTATTAAACATCTCAAATACATCAGATTTATATTTCAAGAAATACACTCATACCTTTCTTGTTTTATCATCAATGAAAGAGACACAGTAATTGAAAGCTCTAATGGGTTGAACTGGAGAAGGGCTCCATACATCAGTATGCACTAACTCCAATTTCTTGAACTATATTTGTGACCCACTTTTTGGGTAACTAATATTATTTTGCTTTTCATAAACACAATCTTAAAAAAAATAGATATATAAATTTCATAATAGAAAGTTTTTTATTAAAAGGTAGAGACTTCATACGTTTCTCATTTATATGACTAAGCATACAATGTCATAAACTTGCTTCACCTTTCATTTCAGCAACATTAATGGATTCATATATCTTTATGATCCGATAAAGAATACCTTCAATGTTATCTCAATCCATAAGCATTGCTTCTTTGGTCACTGACCCGATATAAATAAATGTGTACTAAAATCTTCTTCCCCGGCTACGGTGCCAAAAACTTGACTCGAAGTCCTCTGAAGATCAACGTACTAATTAATGCTTTCAAAAATATATGTTATAAATAATAATAGCGACTAGTGTATATAAATATAATTTTATGGAAAATATTTTACACACTAGGGGTTCTACGCAAGTATACGTATCGTTTCAAGTAATATAGGGCTTTGAAACAAAGACCCCTATATCGATCCCACGAGGAGAGAGTTATAGATCTTTAAATATTTTTATTTTAAAGTATTTCTTTTATAATTAAAAATAAAATATCTTTAATTTACTAGATGCAATAATAAAGCAGAAATAAAATAATTGATGTAAATAACAATAAGAAAGCAACTTTCTCCCTTTCAATTAATCCAAGATTTTCTAAGATAATGATAATATTCGTGGAGAATATAAATTTATGGTATTGTGCCAAATAGAAGCATTCATATTCTTTACCCTTTGATCCGAGTGCAAAGAACATTGGCTAGCTTTATAGATCGAGTCCGGATGTATTGTTAGTAGAATGGGTTAATCGTAGACTCACACTACTTAGATGTCCAAGGGTGGCTATGGTCGGCCCTACTAGTGACCCTTTCCTTTTCTATAAACCAAATCATAAGATTTTAGTCTGTCACTCTAAAAACTTATCAATTCTACGCCATTTATATAATATCTTCCTATTTATTTGCACTTCACCTTGAATAACCCGCACAAGGCCTTCGACTACCCAAGGATTCATGTGATATCTACAAGTGAAGAATTTATCTCCTTCTAGGTCTCAAAACTCTTAAACAGGTTTTAACAATTTAAATGGCCAATGTAAATAGTAAAGTAAGAACCGGTATTAATATCATCACATTGTTTTGAAAATATATGATTTTTAATTCTCTTACGAATTTTGTATTATCTTATTTATCTTTTCATAATTGAAAGGAGAAAGTAAAGTAACTACTCAGAACACATTGAAATTAAATAATAAAACATAAAAAAAAACTTTGAATCAAAATAAAAGTACTTATCTTAGATGTTTCTCATATTGAACTTCTGATTCCTACTGACTCCACAGCGTAATGAACTAGAGATGCACCAACTCTTTCAAACTCTGAATACAAATTCTAAAATAAACTCACTAATTTATGAAGGAAAGTAAAAAGGTGGCCCTAATATGATCTCTCTAATTCTCTCCCTAGATTGGACTCTGGATAGGGAGGGGTAGATGGGGCGTTTTTCTCTGAAGGAATACCCTCCTATTTATAGGCTTCAAGGGTTACCTCGAGGCACCTCTTCGAAATGTGTCCACATTCGATGAATCTTCTAGAAGGTGTGTACGGCGCATAGGCGCTGGAATCTGGCGCATAGGCGCCGGAATCTGGCGCCTAGGCGCCGGACACAACGTCCAGTTCTTCGCACCTCTTCATTTTGGATCATGTTTTGAAGCGTCCAAATACATTGTATCACATGTCCTATAAATCAGGAACAACTGCCAGTCTTCAGAAGGTCCGATAACCGCTCACACGAGTCAAAATAAGCGCCCAAAAGTCATCGAAAACTTAACGGTTTTACGTATCGAGCTGGCGCTTAGGCGCCGGACTCTGGCGCCTAGGCGTCAGGCCAATAATTTCAAAAATATTGCATTTTGGCTCTATTTTTGCTCCTTTTTGCTCATTTTTACTCATTTTTCATATTTTTCTCCTTCTTAAAAATTTTTGTATCACCTACATCCAAAAACACAAAAATACCTTTCATTAAAGCATAATATCCTTAAAATTTAATAAAAATCAAGGCATAAAAATAGGTATTTTTTGTTGGATCAAAATCCCCCAAAGTTAAACGTTACTTGTCCTCAAGTAACCCTTTTTTCTATATAAAATGTATAACATTTGGAATAAAAAGGTAAATATTTAAGACTCCTTATGATTTTTAATTTTATAAAGGCTTTAGTAAATCCTTAACTAAATTTCATTAACTAAGTTTAATTTTAAGAATTTAAAGAATATTCTAACTACCAAATCATAAGACTTCAAAAATTTTTCATTCACTTCGAAAATAATTGTTTATGATATTAAGATCACATAAATTATTCACAAGAAAAAGATCTTCATGAAATTCTTTTCTAATAAAAATACATGCATAAAAATTAAGTAATAAATGTAATCAGTTTTCTTTTTATAAGTTAATTCAAGTGAAGTCAATTTTTGATTAGGCATTTCCTCAAGCTTCTCCTCTCTTTTTCTTTTTTTTTTAACTAAAGAGAGGATTAATGTATCTGTATAGCTTGTTAATGGTTTTGAACTTCACTATCCTTAACTTATATTTTCAAACTTATACATTTTCACTTAATTATTATAACATAAATAGATTTCAAAAGAATTTCAATCTATTCTTTTTGAGTTATAATTTTTTATTTCTTAATACTTCTAAAATTCAATTATCTCTAATATGAATAGAAAATTTTCTTAATCTTATTCTTCTTTAAGTTGAATAATTCTATTCTTAAAATCAATCAAAGTTATTTAAATTTTTTATTAAGTCCAGTAAATTATTTATAATTTCAAAAAATTTAAGTGATCTTAAATAGATTCTTCATTCCTCATGTTATGTCTAAAAAAATTTTATTTTAAAAAAATATTAGTTCTTTAAGGACAAATAAAATTTAAATTTGAATGTATTTTCCCTTTTCCCCAAACTTAAGTTTTGGTCTATCATAAAATTTTTTTTTTAAAGTACGAGAGAAAGAAAAACATAATTTTAAAAAGGAATTTTTATAAGTATGTAAAAAAACATTCTAGAAAGAAAAATTTACTTCTACACATGCTTTTATGAATAATACTGAAATAATGAAGCAGGTATAAAAGTAAGCAGACTCATTAGTAATTAAATTAAATGACTATACTACTTATAATAACAGAAATAGAACAACAATACTAACTACTAAACAATAAGCTGAAACAGAAATAAACATAAATTTATCCAAATTTCAATCTTAAACACAATAAAAATACTCTAACAACAGTCTCAACACCCAACAATCCACACAAAGTACATAAACAAATCTAAACTAGCAAACAACAAACAACAATCAATACTAGCAAACAAACTAATCTAACAACAGACTTAGCACAATTCAGAGGTAAATCAGGCCTCTAATCATTGTCTGTAGCCTCAACATCGTCATCATCACCAAAAGAAAACTCAACATCCTTAGGGTCAACATATGGTGAGAAACTAGAAAAGGTAGGAAACTGAACATCATGCTCTCCCTTTAGGAATCTAATGAGAGCTTCATCATACTCCGCATCGTAACTACTCTTCCTCTGGGTATACTCAAATAAATGATCAATTTTCTTATCAATAGAATCAATTCTGTAGTGAGTTTGAAATAACTCATGCTGTTGCTCTAGAAACTGATCATGCATCGATTCCCAAAAACTAGATGGTGGCTCGGTAGTAGAAGTAGAAGGTCCGGAAGTGGAAGGTCTACCGAAGTGTGTGCGAAGTAGAAGGAGCGGTTGATCTCTTCCCTCGAAGACGATCATATATACTAACACTCTCCTCGCCCAATTGACTTGGTAGACTTCGACTTCTCCTCGGAAATATCAGACGGTGACTCCATTGCTAACACATAAAGAATAGATCAAAGATGGGAATCCCAGTCCCACAGAAGTGCTGGATCTAGCAGTAGACTCCACAGAATCATAAGTAATACTGCCGACATCTATCGGCTTCCTCTCCTGAATGCAGTAGTTCAGGATAGTTCTTTCTCTGGTGACTTCACTCAGGTGGTTGGAAGATAGAAGTCTAGCAGAAATAAAATAATGTCAAGCCTTTGAAACACCATTTAGCTTAGAAGATTTGAAATTTACCCGTTTGTCATTCCAGATCTTCCAGGCTCCAGTGCCGTAAGTCAAATAAGCAATAATCATCTCAAGATCTCCCTCAGATGGAGATAATCCAGAATAGTGGCATAAAACACATTGATCCTCTCCAGAGTAAATCATATTCCAATACCTCTGATGGAGACTTCGTAGTCTTCCGCATCTAAAAAGTTAGCATAAAATTCTCGAATGACTGGAATAACAACAATAGTAGTGAAATAAAAGAATCGTTGCCAGTTGTGCGCAACTTTGTGTTCTCGATCATTTCACCCAGATTGTAAAAGCTTCGCTCCGAGATAAACTTTCTCGACGTAGCAAATTCATGATATCGAAAATGCGCTGCCGCAGTCGCGAACTTGCTACTGTCAAAATTTTCTCGTCCCTTCCCTCACTTAGATTTCGATGCCATCTAAACGTGAAAGAAAACAAGAACAAATTTAGGAATCAAATATTTAAACTCTTTTTAAGTTTAAGAAACTTAAAATAAGTTTAAAAATCCAAATAGAATACCTAAAAATCAAAATTTTTCTCAAAATTTCGGTTTTTAGCAAAACATAGGAAAAACTATGGTGAAAATCAAAAATAAATGGATTAGAGTGTAGATCTGACCTCGAGACAAAGAAATCATGTGATTTTGAGCCCAAATACTTGATGTTTTGACCTCAAAATGGATCTAAGAGGTGTATTTTCACGAAAATGGGGAAGGAGATGAAGCTTAGGCGTCATCCATGGCTAATGGGGTTTATATGGTGTTTTTCGGGTAAGCAGGCCGAACCGGCGCTTAGGCGCCGAATTCAGGCGCCTAGGTGCCAGACTCGCCTTTCACAAAAATCACTCTAAAAATTTTATTTTCTACCAAAATTCATAAATTCAACTTCCAATTACTCATATTAGAGTAGGGCTTCAGTTTCTAACTTCCAAACATTTTCCAAAATTTTTAAAAATTAAATATTAAATCCACCAATCGAACACAAGGTTTAAATTAAACTCCTCTAATTTCCATTTATAATCTTCAATATTGGCATAATACACTTCAGATAAGTATAATATAATGATTCAAGTCCTAACACACAATCAAACAACACAATTTGAAAGCAAATACAACACACATTGAACATGAAAGCAAATACACAAACAAACACAATCGATTCACTAAATCGATACAACGACTCACTAGATAAATCACGATCTCTCCAAATCACTATCTAATTTCCATTATCTAGGCAAGGAAAACTATTCAGCCCACTTGGGAAGAACATTAATGCTCTTGGAAAATCCGTAGCCATTTTCTCGTCGATCCACTTGTTCTTCGCATACATCTCCACTTCAGCATCTTGATAAGCCGCTAGATGATCAAATTGGATTTTTGCTTGTCATTCTAGATGCTCAATCTGATAATACATCTCATGAAGGTGATTTCCAAGGCTTTTGAAATCCGCTTCAAATTTATCAAGATGACTAGAAATTTTCTCCAAACTTACAGCGATGAAACCATTGAAGTAGGGTTGAGGATCTTTTGGACCTTTGTCTCTAGCCTCTTCTCCAAGATTTCTCCTCTCCATTTCTTCAAAATCCTCTCTAATCTCTCAAGAATGGAGTATATGGGTCAAAATAATGATTGCATAGGGATTGGGGACGAAGATGGGTTAATTTAAAGGTGAAAATCGTGTGAAAAACTGAAAATTTTTTGTTTTTACACGACCCAGTAACCGTGGCGCTTAGGCGCTAAATCTGGCGCCTAGGCGACGGACCCATCGACACACAGCTTATTCTGGCACTTAGGCACCGAATTCTGGTGCCTAGGCGTCAGAACCATGTTCAACTCTGTTTCGCCTAACGTCAAATTTCAAGGTTTCGTTCTCAAAAAATAGGTAAATTATAATGGTAAGATCAGAATAATCTCAATAACACAATTATACATAATTTCAATGAAGATTAACTTGATCTCCTTTTTACTCACATATGAAATGGAGTGATCCAAAGTCCAAACTTTATATACTTCAAGATAATTTTTAATTTTCTGATGTTATATAAAATTAGTCAAGACCGAGGCATAACCATAAATTAAAAATGTAAAGCACACTAAAAATAAAATCTATGGGTTGCCTCCCATTAAGCACTTGGTTTAACGTCATCAGCCCGACCTAAGTAATTCTTTAATCACGTTGACTTAATTCATAAGCCTCTTTATAAATCTTTTTAATGTCTCCCAAATAAGGCTTTAATCTTAATCCATTAACTTTAAAAAATTTTCCCGTTTTGGGGTCTTTAATATCCACAGCTCCATATTGGTATACTTTTTCAATTATATATGGTCCTATCCATTTTGATCTCAATTTTCCAGGAAAAAGTTTTAAATGAGTATTAAATAGTAATACTTCTTGTTCAGGCTCAAATATTTTTCCTGAAATCTTTTTATCATGTAATACCTTCATTTTCTCTTTATAAATTTTTGCATTATCATATGATTCATTTCTTAATTCTTCCATCTCATTTAATTGCAATAATCATTTTTCTCCTGCAGTAATCAAATCAGAACTAAAATCCTTTATCGCCCAATAAGCTTTATGTTCAAGTTCAACAGGTAAGTGATAGTGTTTTCCGAAAACTAACTGGTAAGGTGACATTCCAATTGGTGTCTTATAAGCTGTTCTATAAGCTCATAATGCAGAATCAAGTCTATCAACCCAATCAGTTCTTTTAGGATTAACAGTCTTCTCTAAAATTCTTTTAATTTCTCCGTTTGATACTTCGACCATTCCACTTGTTTGTGGGTGATATGCGATTGCAATTTTATGTTTGATTCCAAATTTTTGCAACAATGATTGAATTCTTATATTTCTAAAATGACTTCCACCATCCGTGATAATTACCTTAGGCATTCCAAATCTTGAAAAAATCATCTTCTTTAAAAATTTAGATACATTTTTGGAGTCACAGTTAGGCAAAGCTACAGCTTCAATCCACTTTGAAACATAATCAACTGTTAATAAAGTATAAATTTTTTCAGAAGATGGTACAAATGGTCCCATAAAGTCTAAACCTCATATATCAAAAATTTTAACTTCTAATATATAGTTTAAAGGCATTTCATCTTTCTTGGATATATTTCCCATTCTTTGACATCGATCACATGTTTTAAAATAATGTCTCACATCTCTGAATAAAGTGGGCCAATAAAATCCTAAATTTAAAATTTTAAATGCAGTTTTATCTACTCCAAAGTGTCCTCCAAAATCGGAATCATGAAATTTTTGAATAATAGCATAAGTTTCTTCATAAGGTACGCATCTTCGAATTATAGAATCTCTTCCTAATTTAAATAAATGAGGATCTTCCCAAATATAATATTTAGCATCATTTTCAAATTTCTTAATAAATTTTTCATCCAATCCATAAGGTAGAATATTGCTAACTAAATAGTTAACTATATCCGCATACCAAGGTGTTTGGTATCCTTGAATAACATATAAATGTTCATCAGGAAATTTATCATTTATGTTTTCTTCAGTAATAACATCATTCTTAATTCTAGATAAATGATCAGCAATTTGGTTGTTTGTTCCTTTTCTATCCACTATTTGGAAATCAAATTCTTGTAGAAGTAAAACTCATCTTATTAGTCTAGGTTTAGCATCTTTTTTTGACATTAGATATTTAATAGCGGAATGATCAGTATGAACTATGCATTTAGTACCATGAAGATAAAGTCTAAATTTATCAAAGTTATATACTATAGCTAGAAGCTCTTTCTCAGTAGTAGTGTAATTTCTTTGAGTTTCAGTAAGAGTTTTACTAGCATAATATATAACTTTGAAAATTTTCTCATATTTTTGTCCCAATACAGCTCCAATTGTAAAATTACTTGCATCGCACATTAATTCAAAAGATTTATTCCAATTAGGTGCAACAATGATAGGTGCAGTAATTAATTTTTCTTTTAAAATATTAAAAGCATTAACACAGTCTTTGTTAAATTCAAATTTAGCATCTTTTTCCAATAAATGACAAAGAGGTTTAGCAATTTTAGAAAAATCATTTATATATCTTCTATAAAATCTAGCATGACGTAGAAAACTTCTCACATCAGTAACAGTAGTAGGTGGTTATAATTCAACAATAATTTTCACTTTTGCTTGATCTACTTCCATTCCTTTTTGTGAAATCTTGTGACCATGTACAATGTCTTCTGTGACCATGAATTGACATTTTTCCTAGTTAAGAACTAAGTTTGTTTCTTCACATCTTTTCAAAATTTTGGAAATATTTTCCAAACAAGATTCAAAAGAAGTTCCAAAAACTGAAAAATCGTCCATAAATATTTCAATTCCTTTGTCAATCAAATCACAAAATATTGACATCATACATCTTTGAAAAGTTGCACGTGCATTACATAAACCAAAAGACATTCTTCTAAAGGAAAATGTTCCATAAGGACTTGTAAAATTTGTTTTCTCTTGATTCTCAGGAGCGACATGTAATTGATGATAACCAGAATATCCATACAGAAAACAAAAATATGAGTGTCCAACTAATTTATCAAGCATTTAATCCAAGAGAGGTAAAGGAAAATGATCTTTTCTAGTGGTGTCATTTAATTTCCTATAATCAATGCAAATTCGCCATCCAATAACTTGTCTTGTAGGAATTAGTTCATTTTTATCAGTGACAATGACAGTTACTCCTCCTTTCTTCGAAACACAATGAATAGGACTTACCCATTGGCTATCCGAAATATGATAAATAATACCAACATCTAATCATTTAACAATTTCTTTTTTAAAAACCTCTTTCATGATAAGATTTAATCTTCTTTGCGGTTCAATAATAGGTTTAAAATATTCTTCCATTAAAATTCTATGCATACAAATGGACGGGCTTATTCCTTTTATGTCAACAATTGTCCAACCAAATGCTTTCTTATAATTCTTTAACACTCCTATCAATTTTTCTTCTTGCTCTTTACTTAGCTCAGAAGAAATAATAACAGGTAAAGTTAATGAATTTCCCGTAAATGCATACTTTAAATGTGAAGGTAACATTTTTAATTCTAGTTCAGGGGCTTTTTTAATTGAGGGTAAAAGTATATCATTTTGAGTTATGTCCAAAGTTTCCCAATTATCTTTAATATAATGAGTTTCTTCTTCATTTAGTTCTTCATCTTCATCGGTTAATAATTCAAATTTTTCTTTAGAAATTACTTTACATTTTTCTTGATAATTTTTCTCAATTAAATAATCAATTATATCCATTCAATAACATTTTTCTTTGTCAGGGTACTTCATTGATTTAAGGACATTAAATTTAATCTCTTAATCATTAACTCTCATGGTTAATTCTCTATTTTTCACATTAATCATAGCTCGTCCGGCTGCTAGAAAAGGTCTCCCTAAAATAATAGGTATTTCTTTATCTTCTTCCATATCAAGTACGATGAAATCTACAGGGAAGATAAATTCATCTACTTTAACAAGAACATCCTCTATAACTCCTTTAGGGTAAGTAATAGATCTATCAGCTAATTCAAGGGTTACAGTGGTGAGAGTAATCTCTCCTAAATTTAACCTTCGAAAAATAGAAAATGGCATGAGATTAATACTTGCTCCTAAATCGCATAAAGCTTTTCCACAAAACTTTTCTCCAATAGCACAAGGTATTGTAAAACTTCCAGGATCTTTAAGTTTTTGAGGTAATTTCTTTTGAATTATTGCACTACATTCTTCACTTAATGCAACAGTTTCAAAAGCTTCAAATCTTTGTTTCTTACTTAAAATGTCTTTCATAAATTTTGCATAAGTTGGCATATGTTCCAAAGCTTCAGCAAAAGGTATGTTTATATTAAGTTTCTTAAAAATTTCAAAGAACTTAGAAAATTGATGATCAAGCATCTGCTGTTTAAGTCTTTGAGGAAAAGGTGGTGGTGGTTTTTCAACTTTCATATTAATAGAAATATCAGTTTGATCTTTATTAGGAGAAGGAGTTTCTTTAGATTTTTCAATCTCTTCAACCTCAATCTCATTTTCAATTTCATTTTGCATTCTTTCTTTTAATTCCTTTCCACTTCTAAGTTGTACAGTTTTAACATGTTCATGTTCTTTTCCAGTTTCTTTTGGATTAATTTTAACATTACTAGGAAGTATTCTTGGGGGTCTATAATTAATTAAATTAGCGATTTTTCCCATTTGATTCTCAATATTACGAATAACAGTGTTTTGATTTTGTAATTGATTACTTAGTTGTAAAATTAATTCTTCTATAGATAACTTTTCTCGTTGATTGTTAAATCCAGGTGGTTTATAGTTTGAATTAACTTGATTATTCCAATTTTCAGTGGGATGAGATTGATTATTACCCCATTGTTGTGAATTATTCCAGTTAAAATTAGGATAATTTTTCCATCCAGGATTATAATAATTTCAATAAGGATTATTCTTACTAGCAATAGCTTGTAAAGTGTCAATAGTTTGAGAATCTTCAATATTAGCAGAGTTATTATTTGATATATTAATAGCAAAACTATCTAATTTCTTAGACATTGCTGCTACTTGTGAAGCTAAAATAGAAAAGGCTTCATTATCATGAATACTTGCCATTCTTTTAGGATTAATCCTTTCGGAAGGCCATTGAAAATTATTGTTAGCCATTTCTTCAATTAAAGTGTAAGCTTCTTCAAATGATTTAGACATTAAAGAACCTTCAGCAGCAGCATCAATAATTGATTTTAAAGATTCAATTAATTCATTATAAAATGTTTGAATAATTAACCAATCAGTAAAGCATGATGAGGACATTTTCTTAATAGTTCTTTAAATCTTTCCCAAGTTTCATAAATTGTCTCCCATCAAATCGACTAAATGAAGTAATATCATTTCTTAATTTAGCGAGTTTTAGAAGGAGGAAAATATTTAGCAAGGAATTTTTGTGTCATTTCGATTCCATGTTTTAATAGAACCCGTTGCTAATGAGTTCGACCACATCTTTGCTTTATCTCTTAAAGAAAAAGGAAAGAGTCTAAGCCTAATAGCATCATCGAAACATTGTTATATTTAAAGGTAGCACAAAGTTCTAAAAAACTAGCAAGGTGTAAATTTGGATCCTCATTCGGTGTTTCACCAAATTAATTGTTTTGAACCATTTGAATAATAGACGGTTTAAGCTCAAAAGAATTAGCATCTACAGGTGGGTATTTGAATACTACTATGAAGTTCATCAATTGTAGGGTTAGCATAACCCCTTAATGGTTTATAAACATTTTGATCATTAATTTCAATTGGATTTTGTAAATTGTTATGTAAATTAATCATTTCTTGAAATTTTTGAATTTGTTATCCATTTTTAATTCTTCTAACAGTTCTTTCTAATTCAGAATCTAAAAGTAATAATCCTTCAGATCCAGAACTACACATAAAAAGTCAATTAGCAAGAAAAAAATAATTATTATTATTATATATATGTTTTTTTTGTTTTTTTAATAAAAAAATGAATAAAATAAAAATACTTAAAATCTAAAAAGTTTGCCTCTGCTCTCCTGAGCAACGACGCCAAAAACTTGACCCGGTATAAATAAATGCGTACTAAAATCTTCTTCTCCGGCTAAGGTGCCAAAAACTTGACCCGAAATCCTCTAAAGATCAACGTACTAATTATTGCTTTCAAAAATATATGTTATAAATAATAATAGCGACTAGTGTATATAAATATAATTTTATGGAAAATATTTTACACACTAGGGGTTCTACGCAAGTATACGTATCGTTTCAAGTAATATAGGGCTTTGAAACAAAGACCCCTATATCGATCCCACGAGGAGAGAGTTATAGATCTTTAAATATTTTTATTTTAAAGTATTTCTTTTATAATTAAAAATAAAATATCTTTAATTTACTAGATGCAATAATAAAGCATAAATAAAATAATTGATGTAAATAACAATAAGAAAGCAACTTTCTCCCTTTCAATTAATCCAAGATTTTCTAAGATAATGATAATATTTGTGGAGAATATAAATTTATGGTATTGTGTCAAATAGAAGCATTCATATTCTTTACCCTTTGATCCAGGTGCAAAGAACATTGGCTAGTCTATAGATCAGGTCTGGATGTATTGTTAGTAGAATGGGTTAATCTAGGCTCACACTACTAGATGTCCAAGGGTGGCTATGCTCTGCCCTACTAGTGACCATTTCCTTTTCTATAAATCAAATCATAAGAATTTAGTCTGTCACTCTAAAAACTTATCAATTCTACGCCCTTTATATAATATCTTCCTATTTATTTGCACTTCACCTTGAATAACCCGCACAAGGCCTTCAACTACCCAAGGATTCATGTGATATCTACAAGTTAAGAATTTATCTCCTTCTAGGTCTCAAAAGTCTTCAACAGGTTTTAACAATTTAAATGGTCAATTTAAATAGTAAAGTAAGAACCGGTATTAATATCATCACAATGTTTTGAAAATATATGATTTTTAATTCTCCGACGAATTTTGTATTATCTTATTTATCTTTCTTAATTGAAAGGAGAAAGTAAAGTAACTACTCAGAACACATTGAAATTAAATAACAAAACATAATAAATAAACTTTGAATCAAAACAAAAATACTTATCTTAGATGTTTCTCCTACTGAACTTCTGATTCCTACTAACTCCACAGTGTAATGAACTACAGATGCACCAACTCTTTCAAACTCTGAATACAAACTCTAAAATAAATTCACTAATTTACAAAGGAAAGTAAAAAGGTGGCCCTAATATGATCTCTCTAATTCTCTCTCTAGATTGGACTTCAGATAGGGAGGGGTAGATGGGGCGTTTTTCTCTGAAGGAATACCTTCCTATTTATAGGCTTCAAGGGTTGCCTCAAGACACCTCTTCAAAATGTGTCCACATTCAATGAATTATCTAGAAGGTGTTTCTGGCGCCTAGCCGCCAGACATCGCGTCCAGTTCTTCGCACCTCTTCATTTTGGATCGCACCTCTTCGCGATTAAAACCATTTTGAAGCGTTCAAATACATTGTATCACATGTCCTATAAACCAGGAACAACTGCCAGTCTTCTAGAAGGTCTAATAACCGCTCACACCGTCAAAATAACAGCCCAAAAGTCGTCAAAAACTTAACAGTTTTTTGTATCGAGCTGGCGCTTAGGCGCCGGACTCTGGCGCCTAGACGCCAGGCTAGTAATTTCGAAAATTTTGCATTTTGGCTCTATTTTTGTTTCTTTTTGCTCTTTTTTGCTCCTTTTTCATATTTTTCTCCTTCTTGAACATTTTTGTATCACCTACATCCAAAAAGAAAAAAATACCTTTCATTAAAGCATAATATCCTTAAAATTTAATAAAAATCAAGGCATAAAAATAGGTATTTTTTTCTTGGATCAGTCACCTTCCATGAATCATCTATGAAGGTAGTCACATACCCTGACCTTACAAGCTGACAAACAAAATTCAATTTTTTCTTCAAACTTGGAACATATTTAACTTCATTGAGCTTCCATGATGATCCATTTGATAACCTGATTTCAACATCATGTTTCTAAAAATAATGCAGACATTATTTTTTTATAAATACACCTTTCTTAGATCATCTTAAGTGTAGTTTTAAACAAATCTTTGTTGGGGAAATCACGAAAAAAGACACTTAAATTCATTATCCATGATTTATTACTATCTAGGCATAAACTAAGGGAGTCACCTGAATTTTATTTGAAAATATTTATAGATTACTTTCTATCTAAACTTCCACCATTGACAATCTTAGGAGTTTTTGTAGTCTTTCTTAAAGTGACATTTCTTTGTGTAGTTTCAACATTCACCTCTGCCTTTTTCTTATTGACCTGAGCTTTTATCTCCTAGACTTAAATTTTTTCCTACCTAATTTTCTATCTAGATTCCTTCAACTAGTTTCAACATTTAGAGCGGAATTCGAAGTTCCACTACTCGCCTTTTTAAGTACTTCTTTGTTCAACACAAACCTTATAATATTATCAACGTTTAAGTTCATGTAACCTAATGAGTTGCTTCCTGTAGTGACTAGTATATCCCAACTTTCTGAAATGAAGATAAGTAACATTGTCCTGACCTGTCGTTGAACTTGTTGCCAATAGAGCACAACTGATTACTCACACTATTGAAGTTATTCAATGGCTCGGCCACTAAACAACCATCCACCATCTTCATATTATATAAAATGTTCATCAAAAGGACATTATTTGGACTCGAAGGCTTCTTATAAATTTTTGTAAGTGCAACTATGAGATTAAACATACTTTTCTCATTTATAATATTAAAAATTGCAGATGAGAAAAGTGAAAGAAGGATAAAACCAAAAGTTGTTCGATTGAGAACTTCCCATTCTTCCAGAGTCATTGAGTTCGACTTCTTGGTCATTCCTTTCAGTAGTTTCATTTGATATAATAAATATTCAATTTATATATTTTAAAAAGAAAAGTTCAAACCATTTTCTCCACCTTATACCTCACTTTATCAGCCACAACTCTCACTCAAACCAAATATCCTCAGCAGACACTGCACTGCTATCACTATTCTGGTGAGAGATATTCATATAAATGCGAAAATATTATTTGAGAGATCTAAAGAGAAATTTTGAACAAAACCATAGAATAAAAAATCATGGAAAAATATAAGAACAACAAGATTTAAAGTGAAATAACTTAAAAAGAAGAAAAAATCACAGAGCCACACTATACCAAGAAATTCATTCAGAAGAAACAACGAGAAATGTATAGATTAGCCTCTTTATAACTGCCAAACTCAAGAATGCTCATTTATTCTAACCAACACTTGAAAAAATTACAAAAAACAAAGCCTTCAGCACAACACATACATTCTCACAATAAAATGAAATTTAAACATCGAACTGTAAAATTTGATTACATATGCTTAGGCACCACCCTTAATGTTGGGTTTTTGGGCATCTTGGTTCTGAGAATGATTTGGGCATGATAGAACCCCTCTTAAACACCACAATTTCAAATGCTTTGCTTAGAAAGCATGGTGATGTGTGCTTAGGAATCCCCACTGGCATCGACGCACCACCTCAAGCACTAATGTTAGGCGCAAAGCACCATTATATGTGATGGGTTTCCTCCAAAATCAACAATCATACTCCACATTTAACAAAATAAACCCCTTATGATGAATGCCAATTATCTTAATCTTCGTTTCAATGTAGTCAGAGACATAATATTTAAAAAAAAAAATACTTGCCATAAATATATGGTAAATACGTTTTGAATTTGTCCAATAAAATTAATAATTTACTTGATTATTTCAAAAATTTTAGGTTTTTTAATATATTTTAAATCTATTTGGATAGTTGTGTTCTATAAATTCGATTAAAAAATGAAATGATATTTCAAAATTTTAAATATATTTAAATATTTTTCTTTGAGAGTCAAACTATTCTTCAACTCTTAATCAAGATATTAGTACAATATTATCTTAATTGAATCTTATTGATATATTAATTTAATTTAATCTTCTCTTGTACATCAGAAATGCATCAGCATGAATCTCGAGGAGATCTAACAGACTAAGAGAGAATAAAGTATGGCCAGGGATGACCCACGGAAGGGGGATCAAAGATCCCATCATTGAAAGATTAATGTCCTGATTGACCAAGTACATATTTTTTTTTGTCTGGACCTGAAAGCCGATCGAAGGCCGGTTGAGCCTAAAACCAAGATTGAATGAGTCGAGGAAGGAATTAGCCCAACTCTCATCCCGACACAACCATCTACCTCATAATAGTCACCTGACTCTTCATCAAGAGACCAAAGGTTCTCATCACGATAGAATCTGTAAACAACCTAAAGGAACCTTGTATCAAAGGGTGAGTAACCTGCCAAACTATGATGATTCACCATCTACTCGATAACTTAGTCATATCATGATAATATGGGAACCTCATCAAAGCTTTGATAATCGATAGCCGAACCAAAGTAGTTGGCCAACGACTTAAGCTGTCCGAGAAAAATATAGGTGATCGACGATCAATCGGAGTTGATCAATAACCCAAAATCACCATACTTGACCAGACAAGCCATGCCAACCCAAGGAACAACAATCATAGCTGATCGAGAGATAAGGTAGCTGAACCATAAACTTATTTATGTAAATACCTATAATACCCTTTAATCCCCCCATTAAAGTAGGGGTAAGCATATAATTATGCATACAATACCCCCTCTCTTGTAAATAAGGGGGTCATTTCTATAGTAAAAGCTAAAAAAAGAATCAATTGAAATTCACTTATTCTAATGTTTGTTACTGTGCTCTCTTTCTCTTTCTCTCTTTCTCTCCTTTTCTAATTTATTTCATTGGGTTTGATTCATAGAATAAATTCAAATTCAACATCAGTGAGGGTAGATTATGCCAATAATTTGAAAAGAAGCACCAAAAAGAGAAGAAACCCACCAAAGAGACACTGGAAACATTGTGTGCACCATAGAGTTTATGTAATAGTAGATCCAAGAGCTGAAGACCAGATGATGGTTTAGATGTTAGAATCCATTTGAGAAGCAGTCACAAGGTGAAAGGAGCGGAACTCACAAAAAGAAGTGTCAGTGCACAATTACTAAAATGCAACTCAAGCCCCTTATAAAGCAGGAGATTCTCAATAGCAAGATAGGGTTGTGTCTGTGTTGATGGATAAATAGTGATTTCGGCGTACTAAGGTGTCCCCACAGTGAGAGAGTGCATTCCCTCGGTAGATTTTTGATGTTGAGCTGCCAAAGAAGTTTAAAATCCTATTGTTTGAGTCCTACAAGGTTAGATTGATCTGATCGACCATATTACCTCCTTCGAGTTGACTACCTATCTACTAATGATCAACGATGCTCAGAAGTATTGTATATTCTTCATCACATTAATGGATTGGGTCCTCGGGTGGTTCAATTTACTACTGGCTCGAGTGATTATATCCTCCACTAACATCAAGAGAATGTTTGTGACACAATTTGTCAGCTCTCAAAAACCCTAGAAGAGTTTACAAGATCTACTATAGAGAGGGCAAGGGAAAGAAGAGATCCTTCAATTATTCATCACAAGATTCCAAAAGGAGATGTTGGAGGTGTGAGATCTTGAACGCACAATCACACATGCCACTCTAGCTCTATAGCTGAAGTGGGGACCCCTCCACTATGCTCTTGGTCTTTAGCAAATAATGACTTTAGCTGAATTGTTAGAGTAAGATGACAATCACATTTTACAAAAGAATACAACTCCTCTCGTGCACCTGATAGAGTAAAAATCTGCCACACATTATCTCTAAAGGAGTGTCCTCAGAGATGATATATCAAGGCAAAGAGAAAACTCACATCCTTCTACTCAGCAACAATATGAAGATATCTGGCTGCCCTCAAACAATAACAGGTTGAGAAGAATCATAAGCAAGGAGATCAAGTGTGGTACCGTGCTAACAACCAGCTCATTTCCATTAGCACCATCAAATGATCATGATAATTCGAAGGCCACTCTGCTAAGAGTCTTGCTGAAAAATCTAGTAGTCAACATCCAATAAAAGGAATATTTCAAGAACTCACCTCCAATGAAAGCCAGAGCTATTCCCCTGGACATAATGAACTAATGTGCATACCACAACAATCTTGATCTCGACATAAACGAATTAAGACAACTCATGAGCCTGGTTGAGGAGTTGATAAGAGTTATAAAGCTTAAAAAAATTGTGGCATCGAGAGCAGTGACTGATCCACTTTTTCGATATTTATACTTACAACTATGATATGAAAATTAGCAACGACACCAAAAACTTGATCCCGCACTGAATATATATATACTGATGATTCTATTATGGAATTTATGATTTATATTGTGGATACTACACAAGTATACATATCGTTATCAAGTAATATAGGGCTCTAATGGAGTTCTAGATATCGATCCCATAAGGAAGTTAGAGAATTTTAAAGACAACTTAAAGTAAATTTACTTACTAATCTAGTATACAGAAATTAAGAACACTTAGACTATAATAAACTAATGCTTAAAAGGTTGAATATAAGATTTTAGAAAAGTATCTTTCTCCTTGTTTGAGAGAATTAAGTGAATGAAGAATTAAATGAGTTTTTAATTGCATTGTGCCAACAGGAGCATTCCTATTCTTTACCCTTTAGTCTAAGTGCAAAGAACATCGACTAGTCTTATGTTTGGTTACCGAATCTGCGGCTAGGCTGGGAGGATACCGACCGCCACTTCGAGCTCCCACGTTCCCCTCGCCCGAGAGCTAACATCTACACTTCGGCTCCCAAACAATAGGACCGAATCGAAGATTTTAGTCCGTCACACTAAAATGTCCAATTCTACGCCCGATAGTTAATATTTCCCTATTTATTTGCACCCTCCTTCCAAGGCTTTTGACTTCCCTAAATCTTGGATGTAATCTTTACTATAGTTGATAATTCAACATATGCTAACAAATCAATTGGCCATATTGAAAGTAAATTAAGATTTAAGTAAAAGATTAGCATAATTTCTATTTTTATATTTTTAGGCATAACTACTTTAATTCATCATTTCACAAAATCTCGATAACAAGGAGAAATACTAAGGAAACTACTCAGAATCCATGAGAAAAATAACACAAATCATGGATTTCATTAAAGTTAACAAACAATAAAAAAATATACTTATCTCAATTCTTCTCCCTGCAGTACTCCTCGAAGTTCCTTTCGACTCTTCCTTCTAGTACAGCACACTTAATTAATCTCACCAAGACGCTAAACACTCTATCTACACACTAGAAAGACTCTATATAGAAACTAAAAGACTCTAGGATGACACACAACTGACTAAAATTCGTCTCTATTTATAGGAGTCAAATCTCCAAAGATTTCTTAAGCACCTCTTCAAAAAGCGTCCAGTTTCAATGTATCTGACTCAATTCAACTATCTCGCCGTCGGCGGGCTCGATCTCGCCGTCGGCGGGCTTCTAGAAGATGTATAAACTGCGAGATCTCGCTGTCGGCGGGCTCGATCTCGCCGTCGGCGAGTTCCTTATAATATATTCAAAAATTTCAGGAAAAACTCGTCGTCGACGGTCTTTTCCTCGACGTCAGCGGGATAGTTCACTTTTCATCTATTTTAGTCCTTTTTGCTATAAATTTGCTTCTTTTCGTGTTTTTTGCTTTCATTACTTATAAATCTTCATCCCTGCAATAAAATAAAGAAAATACATTTCTTTAAAGTGTAATTTCATATAAAATTAGAATAAATTTCTCAATACATTTTTCTGTGGTCAAAATCCCCCAAACTAAACTATTACTCATCCTCAAGTAATTTAGATACTACATAAAAGTAATGATTATTTGTAGTAAAATTTTAATTCAGAATTATTATGAATTTGATTCAAATAAGTATTATAGTAAAGTTTTCTAGAAATATTTTAAAATAATTAAACTAATTTATAGATATAAGGCTATTTAGTTCTCAAGTTTAAGATTTCTAGTCTTCTATTTATTTCAAGAATGACTATACTTTTCAATATTAAATTACTAAAGATATTAAGATGATAGGAATTTCATGAAAGCACTACTTAGTAAAATACTAATCAATATACATAAGTTCAACAATGTAATTGAAGTTTACCCTTTAGGTTGATTCAAATGAAGCCAATTTTTTTTAAGGCATCTCCTCAAGCTTCTCCTCACTTTTATATATATATATATATATATATATATATATATATATATTCTTTTTCTTTTCTTTCTGGATTGATTTTTAATCCTTTTTTTCTTTACTTTTTTAAGTGATGATCATTATTTTTGGTTAGCTCGTTAATAATTTCGAACTTCATTTTCCTCTTCCTAAATTTGAAAACTGGAAACATTTACTTTTCTTATATGCATTTCAAAATTTTTTACTTCATTCAGTTTCAATATTTTCTTTCTCAACTAAATACCTAAGAATTTTATATTTGAAAATATAGTTTTCTTTACTATAAATAGTTAACTATATTCTTATTCTCTTATACTAAATATCCTTAATCTAAAAAATTAGTTAATCATTAAAAGTATTTCTCTTAACTTTCTATAATAATTAAATAAATCAATTCTAGCTTACTAAATTAAAATTACTATAGAAAATCATTTATAATAATTTTTTAAAATATAAATTGAGAACAATTTAATAATTAAATTTGTGTTTTTCCCTCCCCAAACTTAAATTTTTCTATCTATCTATATAGAGTAAAAAGGAAATAAACTGTAAATTTAAATCATACATTCATGCTTTAGGTATTTCTTCTTCTTGAAGTTCTGCAGGTTCTTTTCATCACTAAATTACATGTACTGTTAATAACTTTCTACACACATAATATTAAAGAAATTGCTGCGTAAAAAAGTTAAACACAATACTACCACATTTTATACTAAAATATCACACTACATCCACATACATTTACTAATCCAATCCAAGGTTACAATAGCAGTCTGAAAACATTAAAAATTTAAAAACTATATAACTTTAACAACAATGTTTAAAAAGATCTACATCACATCATAATCAAGTTCATAAACTAAACATTAATACTAAAATTTTAAGAAAAACATACAATCAATCATAACATCAAAGTTTATAAGTCAAATAACTAAACAAATAAACATAGAATCTAATCTTCCGCATCAAGGTCCCAAACTATATCGTCGTTTCCTTGATCAGTGGGTGGAATAGGCTGGTAATGACTGTAGCGGGGGCATTCAGGGAATATAACATCAAGCTCTCCTCTCCTGTAACGATTCTCAGCATCATAATAAGCTATTTCAAACTCTGAATGTCTCTGGAGATATTCACTGTCATAATCATGCCTTCGCTCTAATCCTCCAATTCTCTGATCAATATGCTCCAGTTTTTCTTCAATCTTTTCAAAGCTCTTCCGCTGCAGGGTCATTTCATTCATCAAATCATGAAGGGTAGGGGTACTATAGGGAGGAGGGTCATAACTGGTAGAGGGAATATCTCTACTTGAAGAAGGTACATAACTCTTAATCCCAGATCTCCATCCTTCGTGGGATTCATATTTTTTTATATTAGCCGGAGTAATGGGTTTCATTGGCTGCACCCATTCATCATTATCTCTTGCTTCAACTCCAGATAATTGGCAGAGTGCAAAAATCAGACAAGGGTGTCCTAGTCCTCCTCCACTTTCATTTCTTGCAGTGGCTAATATATTCTTATAAATTATACTTTCCACATTAATACAGAAATTCAGAACTGCTCTATCTCTTGTTACCCACTTATTTGCCTCACTATGATGATAAGTGGGTAACAAGGTAGAACAAATAAAATAGTGTCAGGCTTTAGATAATGCATTCAACTTTGAGAGAGGAAAGTTTATCCTTTCACAGTGCTTAATCTTCCAAACTCCTTTCCCATCAGTGAGAAAGTTGATCACTTCTTCAAGTGATCCTTCCATAGCTCCAAAGGTATCGTACTCATTGGTGTATAAGTCTCTTACTTCATAAAAAGAATTGATTCTTGCAGCATTGAAATCCACCAAAAATCCTCTCACTTGATTGGTGCATCTTCGATCGCAGTCAGATTGGCATAAAATTCTTTTACCACTTCCACAGCAGCTCTGTTGGTTATGTAATAGAAGTTTTCCCATCCTCTTTCTTTTATTATTCGCTCTACTTCTCCTCCAGGATTTTTGAAAACTCGATCTTGAATACATTTCCTGGCTTGAATGTTGTGAAAATGCCTTGACTGTGCCCTTGCATTCACAAATCGAGTTTCATCGTAATCCATTCTTCTCTTTTGTCGTGGAGCCATTCTTCGATCTATGAAATTCACAAAAAATCTTAACTAAACTTCTAAATATTACTAAGATGGCTTCCAATAGTTACTAAAATCAATCTAAATCAAGTTCCATGAATTTCTTCCAAGTCTTTTCTTCTCATTTCAAATTTTTCCCAAATTCCTCAATGAAGAAGAAATTCATGGTAAAAATAAAAAAATTTTACATAGGAGTGAAGCTCTTACCAAGGGAAGATGAAATTCGGCGTCAAAATGTGTTGAAATCGCTCCAAATCCTAGATCTATCAAGCCCTAAGTCGGTTTTTCAAAATTTTGAGGAAGGGTGTTGACCTCATTTCTGATGAGGTCTTCTCCTCTTTTTTCTAGTACTTAGGATCTAGCCTTAGGCTTTTCCTTTGACTATGTTAGAGGATTAGAATTGGGACCCACCACCTAGAAATTCAAACCACTTCTTAACTCCCTGAAAACTCCACAAAATTAACTGTTGACCCCTAATCACCTAGAGGGTTGAAATCAAATGTGGAAGTTTAAAGGATGAGTTCCTATAGGACTCTTTGGCCCAAAGCCCACATGACAATCCTCTATCATCACCCATTTGATAAAGCCATCTCCTAAGTTCTAAATCCATGATAAAATAAATCCAAATCAAGCCATATGCCAATTCCCATTAAAATGCCAAAATTCACAAAACCCTTTTTCATGAAATTGACCAAACTTTTCTCCAAGCCAAAGGTGAGCCATGAAGCCATGCATGAGCCCCATGGGAGCCATGAGAGCCATGGAATCTACTTTCCACCTCATCAAACCATTAATGGCAAGAGAGGGGATCTCTTTCTTAAACCCTTTTAAACCCTTTTTTACCTTAAGCATGTCACACACTAAACCATGCTTAGCCACCTCACCATGGATGGAAACTTTACCACTCCTTCTAAGCTGACCTAGATGATTCCCTCAGCTCAAAATCAAGTCTTGGGGAGGTGCACCAAGCCTATTTCCATGGGTTGACCCAAACCAAGCCAAAATGAGCCTTCTCCCATACCATTTTAATCCAAGCTTTTGACACATGGCAAAGCCCAATCGCCTACACTAAACCCCAGCCCTGACCCACCTGAACATGAGGGTGACCCATGCTCGCCAGGCCAGCCACTGGATCGCCGGAAAACACCACACCCGAGAGCTCACATGTGAGCCAACATTGAAATTCTCCCTTGCTGAGCTGCCCCATGCCCAGTGGCCACCATGGTTGTTCTTCTCCTCACCAGAGCAGCTGATCCCCAGCTGCTTCAAGACGAATCCATAGAGCACAAGAACACGAAAATCCGTTAAGTATTGAGTGAGATATTAAGGATTTAGTGTGGACGGTTCTCGGGCTAGGAGGCTTGGGGACGATGAACGGATGACGTTCATTTAATACACGTGCGGACGGACGGCCAGGATCGCGCCGGATGAAGAGACGGAACGATACAGCGGGCCCCTGGAGCGCCGAGTCGGATGGCGGCGCCGAATCGAACACGCCGCGCGGCCTTTCGGAGACGCCGAGGTTGAGTCGAGCCGCGTGGATAAGTAGAAAAATAGGTTATTTTTCTATTTATTTAATTCCCTAAACTTCAAAAATGCATAACTTTGTGTAGGAAAATCGGAAAAATAAAATAAAAATACCCTCTCGCTCGGTGAACGAGAGGAGAATAATGTGGAAAAGAAATCATTTAATTTCATCAAGTATTTTATTTTTAATAATTTATTACTCTCTGCACATTTTCAATTCTCCATGCATGTATACAATTCACCATGGCATGAGACCATAGGGCTTTTGAAGCCTCTGAATTTGGGAACATTCTCTGAATTTTCCAAAGTCAGAGGCCATCCCTATGAAGAATTATTGATTTTTCAACTCTAGTTGCTAGTTTGAGTATTTTAATTCCAATAATTAGCATATTGTGAAATAAATTCTAGGAAAATTTGGTGATGTTTATTATGACCAGAGGAACCTAGAAAAAATAGGTTTTGAATTAATCCACTTGGAATAACCCTAATTGGCTTAAACACCCAAAATAGGTCTTTAATTAATTAGAGCTAATCATACATAAAATTGACTTGAAATCAATTCTCCACTGACTTTTAGGATCAGAGGAACCCACCATAAAAATTTGAAGTCAATTGGACTTGGTTAGCCCTACTAAATGGGTTGATTAAGCTCATTTAACCAATTTAAACTTTAAAAATTCATAACTTTCAAAATACTTTTCAAAAATTCACTAAATTGGTTTTGGAGCCTCTCTCGATATCAGGGGAATTTAACAAAAAAAAATTGCAATTTTCTAAAAAAGTTAATTTTTTGCATTATTTTAATATTTTAAATAATTAAGAAATAATAAAAATCACAAAAATAATAAAATTCACCAAAATGTCACATTTTTAATTTTAATCACTTAGGAACAAATCCCATATTTTTTGTAAGTTTCTATAATGAGATATTAAATTTTAAAGCCATAAGGTAATTTTAAAATTAAAAAAATGTATATTTTTAGCATTTCCACTAAAATAATTTTAATAAATCAAAGAAAAATCAGAAAATTATAAAAATTAATTCTCTAGTTTCCTTGATATCAGAGAGATTTTTGAAAAATATAAAATTCATTTTTCAACCTTTATTTTATTTTTAAATTAATTAATACCCCAAAACTCAAAATAATTATAATAAAAAGAATATAATTCAAAAAATCACACAAATTGGTCCAAGTGGTCCTCTGGTCATTAGCAATGTCCCATAATTTTCATAAGGACAGAAACTTTCCCTTGGTCATATAATTAAATTTTCCTTGGAAATCCCTATTTTCCACCAAAAATAATTACATAAATAAATTAAATATAGAAAAATCACATTTTCTCCTCTCATGCCTTTATTGACATATAAGTGAAGTTACATAAAAATTTCAAATTCATTTGAGCTCAACTTAGTGAATTATGAAATTATTAAGCTTGAAGGGCAAAATGGTAATTAAAATTTTAACCTTTAATTAAGCTTTAGGCTTAATAAAATTAAAGAGTAAAATATTTGATCCTAATCTGATTTGGATGATTGAAATTTAAATAATTAAAGGGTAGAAACCTACTAAACAATTTAAAAATAATTAAAATAAACCTTAATCAAATAATTAATTAAATTTGGAAGAATAATAAAATTGGAATTATTAAAATAGGGATATTTTTAGGAAGAGATTTGTTCTTTAATTTAAGAATCCCTAAATTAATCATCTCTATAATATTTAATTCCTAATTAAAATGATAATTCAAATTTAAGATTTAAAATGCTAAAAGACTTAATCATTAAATTAAATTAAAGTTAAATTATTTAAATTAAACCCTTTTAAAATTTCAATTAAATTAATACTTTAACAATTACAATTAAATCATCTTTAAAACATAAAAAATAAAATATTAAATTAAAATTAAAAATAAGATAAAATTTAAATTTAAATTAAATTAAATTAAATTAAAACAAATTAAATTAAATTAAATTAAATTAAATTAAATTAAATCAAATTAAATTAAATTAAATCAAATTAAATTAAATTAAATTAAATCATATCAAACCAAATTAAATTAAATTAAATAATAGAATCAAGTTAAAATTAAAATCAAATTAAATTAAATTTAAATTAAAACTAAACCAAATTAAATTAAATTAAAGTTAAATTAAATTGAATTAAAATAACATCACCTAAGACATAAAGAAATTCAAAAATAAATATAAAGCAACTTGAACACTATTCCAAATTTAAACCCGTTAATCGAAATTAAATTAAATCACAAACCATTCGAACATCAATTCGCCTTCGAAAGCTTTTGTTGTCATAACTCCTAAACGGAACGTTAAATGAAATGTTACTTCCCTCATAGGATATTCAAATGTCCTAGTTCACTGAGTAAGATAACAACAAAACTTGAATTCCCGGACGATTAATCTATTTGTATGATTAAATTCATTTGGACTTAAAACAATTCTAGCAATATTGAAAAGATGTTTGAGATTCTTCTTAAACACTTTCTCAATATGATAGGATCTTTATAAGAACAACTGAACTTAATTATTCTTTGATGAAAAAAATCGTCCTCAAACCAAAACACAAGAACCTAGACGTCATAGGAGATGACTAGCTATAGGATTAGGAACTTGGTAGAAAACCATAACCCTTCCCTTAGTTTTACCTAGGAACTTGTTCTAAATGCTTAAATATTCTAAATTGTGTTTAAGTGCAGCTTGGGATGACGGGAAGACCCTCCGAGTACGCTTTTATTTTGTTGCAATTTACTTTTTGCAATTTACTTAATCGCATCGCACTTACTTTTCTTGCATGATAAACAACTCGTTGCATGAAAACCCACACTTTTAGGATAGTCCCTAAAACCGAAACCAAAACTAAATTAAAAGTCATTGCAAGATAAAATTCACCGCCACAACATTTCAAAATATAAAACAACTCAAAATTTAATCACAAACGAACACAAAACTGTAATTACAACTAAATTAAAACGTCTTGTTGGATGATCGGGAATACCTCGGATGATGTAACCTACGTGTTGCTAACGAGATTTCCCACGGTCTAAATGAAAGTGTGGAACCCATTTAGTTGAGTTTATCAAATTCATCTGGACTAAGTGAATCCGATTAAAATAACGATGTCGGAAGGATGGAACCGTGGGATCTTAACAGCTGTTGTTATAATCAACTTTAAGATTTGTTTTAATTAAAACATAAAAAATACTTGGAAATTAAGAATTTTTCTAAACCAAAACACTTTTCTCATCTCCTGATTTATGACTTCTAAAACTAAACCTCTGCAACAACAAGGAGCTTAGAGCATGGTGGGCAGCACGACCATCGTCATCAGCAAAACCTGAATCTGCTTCAGCAAAACTTTCTTAAGAATTAAATAACTAAGCCATAGGACATCGTGGAATTGAAATCGACTCAGAAAAGATTAAAGCTATCTTAGAAATGCCGCCTCCCAAAACCTTAAAACAACTACGATCTTTTCAAGGGAAGTTGGCATATCTTCGAAGCTTTATCTCAAACTTGTCGGGTAGGTGTCACCTTTCTCGGCACTAGTTAAAAAGGACGCCAAATTTATTTGGGAAGAGAAATGCCGGAAGGCCTTCGAGGACATTAAACAATATTTAATGACACCTCCTGTCTTAGCGACCCCGGTCTCGGGTAGACCGTGATACTTTATACCGCGGCTTTAGACGACTCTCTCGAGCTCTGTTAGCTTGTAGTCAATGATGAGGGTAAAGAAAATGCTCTTTACTACCTAAGCCGTCGTTTACTTCCGACGGAAATAAGGTATCCCGCAATCGAAAAGCATTGTTTGGCTCGATCTTCGCCGCTCAAAAGCTCGAGCACTACATGCTTTCTCATAAGGTCAACTCGATCTCGAAATTTAATCCATTGCAATACTCGATGACTCGTCCAACGCTTTCCGACAGACTTGCCAGATGGTCAATGATATTATTGCAATTCGATATAGCTTTCGTGCCTCTTTGTGCCGTAAAGGGACAAGTCTTAGCAGACTTCCTCACAACACACCCTTTGCCGGCAGAATCTCCTCTCAATGACGATTTGCCAGATGAACAAATAATGAGCCTAGAAGACCCTGATGATCGACGTTTGGGAATTATATTTTGACGGAGCATCTTCAGCACACAAAGACGAAGAATCACAAGTGATAGTGCCCGGTAAGGCAGGGATCGGATTAATCTTTATAACACCGGAGCGGGGGATGTTAAGATACTCCTACCACTTGACAGAGCCGTGTACAAACAACAAAGCAGAATACGAAGCCCTCATAACAGACTGGAATTAACTATTCAAATGGGGATAACAAACATCAACATCTACGGGGATTCGCAGCTAATCATTCAACGGATCGCCGGACGATGTAGAATTTTAAAGCCAAGACTCGAGCAATACTTCAAGTATGCCATACGGTTGTTGGAACAGTTACGAATGTGACGATCTACAAAATTCCTGAAAAGAAAATGCTTTAGATAGATGCGTTAGCTCGCCTCGCAAAAGAATTTGCTCGCTCGCAAGATGAATCGATGGAAGTGTCGGTTCACGGACGTCGGGTCCTATCACGACTCGACATAGACACAATACACAAATCGAAAAAAGAAAAAGAATCGATTGCAGCAGTGAAAGAAAACACGGAAGATTTGCGACGACCATTAATGACTACCTGCAAACAGGAAAACTGCCAGACGATAGGTCGCTAGCCCATCAGATCAAGAAAAGAACTCTGTCCTACGCATTAATGAACAACACGTTATATAGAAGGTCTTTCGATCAAATGTGGCTAAGGTGCCTAAGCGGGTCCGAGGCTCGTGAAATTGTTAAAGAGGTCCATTCAGGACTCTGTGGCGCTCACCAGTCGGGTCCGAAGATGAAAATGAAAATTAAAAGATTAGGGTACTGCTGGCCCTCGATGATGACCGATTGCATGAAAATCGCCAAGAGTTGTCATCAATGCCAAGTGCAAGTGTTGACCTCATTTTTGATGAGGTCTTCCTTTTCTTCTTTTTAGTGCTTAGGATCTAGCCTTAGGCCTTTCCTTTGACTATCTTAGAGGACTAGAATTGGGACCCGCCTTTTAGAAATTCAAACCACTTCTAAACTCCCCGCAAACTCCACAAACTTGACTATAGACCCCTAATCACCTAGAGGGTTGAAATCAAATATGGAAGTTTAAAGGATGAGTTCCTATAGGACTCTTTGGCCTTAGGATCGCCCAGGTGGCTCGGTCCGGTGAAGGGGCCGACATACACTACACTTACACACTACATTTCCACACACTTCCTAAAACCACACCCATACCCAACTTGACCTCCTGACTCATGTAGGTGATTCACATGGATGGTCCTTAACCCCTAAGCCCTTGGCTGAGAGGGTTAGGAACAACATAGTGAATGCCTCAAATGAGTCCTTTCATGGCTCATATGGGCTTGAAATGGCTTCATGGCTCAACCAAAATGATTTCACCCCACCCAAATTCACCCAATCTTCAATTTCCCAAATTTTCAATTTTTGACCCCGGGACCCTACACCTACTAAACCTACCCAAAACCCTTGAATTACCCAAATTTTGGTAAAATCTCCAAATTACCTAAAATTTTCCAAAATCAATCCCAAACACCTCCACATCACTCAAATTGATCATCCATACCCAAAAATACCAAAAATTCCAAGAAAACCCCTCAATACCCTCCAAATACCCAAAATACCCTTCTTGGCCTAAAAATCCAAAAATTCAGAAAATTCCCAGAAAATTCCAGAAAATCCCAAATATTCCCAATTTCATTTTGTCCAACTACACCATGGGCCAATTTTGTCAATTTACCCTACTTTTGTCAAAACCCCCAAATCGACCCATTTTAACCCAAAGTGAACCCAATGTCAAACCAAACCTACCCAATTGACCCCAATTTTGGTCCAATTCAATTCTAAACTTCAATTCAACATTCCCAATACCAATTTAGACCAAATCCAAGTCCAATTTGATTGACATTTGGATCCAATCTCACTTTGGGCCTTAAAGCCCAAATTTGGACCCATGACCCAAACTTAGCCCAAACTAACCCAATTCAACTCCAATTAACCCCAAATCTTTTCTAAACCTTCCTTAACATCCTCATAAACAAAACACTAACATGATTTGCCCAAGATTTTGACCCAAACCCCTCTCAAATTCAACCCAAAATCAAAAAGCCCAATTTCGACCTAAACCCAAATCTAACCCAAATAGGCCCAAACCCCAAAATTAAAACCCAACCAAAGCCAAAACCTTTTTGAAACACTCCCATAAACATTTCTTAATATTTATTTTACATCAATTTCAACCCTAGCCCAACATTGGCCCAAGTTAGCCCAATTTGACCTACATTGGCCCATTCACCAAAAGAATTCAAATCCAACCCAATTCAAGTCCAAACTACCCCAAATTTGCTTCAAGTCACTCATGACACATCCATGAGCTAAACCCAATAATTATTTGGCCCAACCTCTTTACAAAATTTCATCCCAAAATCCATTTTAAAATTCAAGAGCCCACTTTCCTAATCCATCTTAAAAGCCCATCTAAAACCCTTTCAAAAAAGCCCAAAATTCTTCCAAGGCCCATATGACATTTCCCCTCATCATACTTTCAATTAAAATCATCCCTAAGTCCTAAATTCATCATCAAATAATTCCAAATCAAGCCTCATGCCAAATCACCCCTAAATACCAAAATTTTCCTTAAATCCATTTCCATGAAATCGACTTTACTTTTCCCAAGCCAAATGGAGCCATGGAGCCATGCATAAGCCATATGCAAGCCATGAGAGCCTCTTTACATGTCACCATGCCATTTTGGGCAAAAGGAGGAGGCTCTTTCCTTAACTCCTAAAGGTGGTTAACCACTTACATGATTCCACTAAACCATGCTTAAGCCTAATCGTACTTGGATCGCGACTTGACCCCACTAATCAAGCTGATCCAAATCACTTTCTCCTCAGCCTAAACCAGGCCTTGGGTGGTGCACCTAGCCCAAATGGGTGGGTTGACCCATTTAGGTCCAAATCTAGCCATGCCCCATTCCACTTTGGATCAAAGCCTTTACACATGTCCATGGCCAATCGATTGCACAAACCTCCAGCCCCGACCCACCCGACCTCGAGGGTGACCCATGCTCGGCCGGCCGGCCACCGAGCCGCCGGAAAACACCATGGCCGAGAGCTCACATGTGAGCCAACATTGAAATTCTCACTCGCCGAGCCGCCCCATCCCTAGTGGTCACCATGGCCGATCTTCTCCTCACCAGCAGCAATCGATCCCAAGCCCTAACTCTCCCGGGAGGCCCCCACCAGCCTCTATTTAAACTCCACCCCTCTCGGCCATGAGGGGAGCCAAGCACAAACCTTGCCGAAACTCGCCAAAATTGTTCCAAACCCTTCACCATCCTGAGAGCAGCTTGATCCCCAAGTGTCAATTTGCCCTAATCCCCACCAACGAGCCCAATTTCTCAACCGAAATTCCACCCAAAACCAGGACACTTTGCCACAGTGAGCCAATCCTCAAATTGACTGGTCCTACACCTTCACCGGACCAAGAGGAGAAGTTTCCCACCGAAAGCCCCATCTCCGGAGCCACCCAGCTTGCTCCAGCCCTCCAAGCTTTGTGATCGGCCGTGGTCACTTTCATAGCTAGGCAATTCACTGCACCAGGAGACTTCATCCGGAGCTTGCCGGGACCCAATCGAAGGTGCAACAACTCTCGGATTGAAGCCACACTTCTCCGAGCTAAGGTATGAGTTAACTATTCATCCCGAGCTTCCGGAGATTCTCCATTTCAAATGCCTTAGTTTCAATGCATGTTAGCCGTATAGATGTGTTCGTCTCTTCAAGACGAATCCATAGAGCATAAGAACATGAAAATCCATCGAGAATCGAGTGAGATCTGTAGGGATTTAGTGTGGACGGCTCTCGGGTGAGAACACTTGGGGACGATGAACGGATGCCGTCCATTCGATACACGCGCGCACGGACGGCCGTGATTGCGTCGGACCGAGAGACGGTACGAGAACCGCGGGGCCCGGGCCGCCGACTCGGGTGGCGGCGTCGAATGGGAGCGCGACGCGTGTGCGTTCGGAGCCGCCGAGGCCGACGCGGCGCCGCGTGGATAAATAGAAAATTAGGGTATTTTTTCTATTTATTTAATTCCCTAAACTTCAAAAATTCATATCTCTGTGTAGAAAAATCACAAAAATAAAATAAAAATACCCTCTTGCTCAGTGAACAGAGGAGAATAATGTGGAAAAGAAATCATTTAATTTAATTAAGTATTTTATTTTTTATGATTTATTTACTCTCTGCATACATTTAATTCTCCATGCATGTATACAATTCACCATGGCATGAGACCATAGGGCTTTTGAAGCCTCCGAACTTGGGAACATTCCCTGAATTTTCCAAGGTCGAGGCCATCTCTGTGAAAAGTTATTTATTTTTCAAATGCATGTTCGTCGTTTTCGAGTATTTTAATTCCAAAAATTAGCATGTTGTGAAATAAATTCTAGAAATATTTGGTGATGTTCCTTATGACCAGAGAACTCTAGGAAAAATAGGACTTGAGTTAATTCACTCGCATTAACCCTAATCGGCTTAAACACCTAAAATAGGTCTTTAATTAATTAGAGTTAACCAGGCATCAAATTGACTTGAAATCAATTCTCCACTGACCTTTAGGATCAGAGGAATCCACCATAAAAATTTGAAGTCAATTGGACTTGGTTAGCCCCACTAATTGGGTTAATTAAGTCACTTAGCCATTTTAAACTTTAAAAATTCATAACTTTTAAAATATTTTTTAAAAATTCACCAAATTGGTTTTGGAGCCTCTCTGATATCAGGGAATCTAAGAAAATTAAAATTTCAATTTTCTGAAAAAGTTGATTTTTAATAATATTTTAATATTTTTAATAATTAAAAAATAATAAAAATCACAAAAATAATAAAATTCACCAAAATGTCACATTTTGAATTTTAATCACTTAGGAACAAATCCCACATTTTTCCTAAGTCTATTTAGTGAGATATTAAATTTTAAAGCCCTAGGGTAATTTTAAAATTAAAAAAATGTATTTTCTAGCATTTTCACTAAAATAATTATTATAAATCATAGAAAAATCAGAAAATTGCAAAATTTGATTCTCTGGTTTCCTTGATATCAGAGAGATTTTTGAAAAATATAAAATCCATTTTTCAACATTTATCTTATTTTTAAATTAATTAACACTCCAAAACTCAAAATAATTATAATAAAAATAATATAATTCAAAAAATCACCAAAATTGGTCCAAATGCTTCTCTGGTCATTAGGAATGTCCCCTAATTTTCTTAAGGACAGAAACTTTTCCCTTGGTCATGTTATCAAATTTTCCTTGAAAATCTCTATTTTCCACCAAAAATAATTATATAAATAAATTAAATACAGAAAAACCACATTTTCTCCTCTCATGTCTTTATTGACATATGAGTAAAGTCACATAAAAATTTCAAGTTCATTTGAGTTCAATTTAGTGAGTTATGAAATTATTAAGCTTAAAGGGTAAAATGGTAATTAAAATCTTTAATCCTTAATTAAAACTTTAGGTTTAATAAAAAATCAACAAGTAAAATATTTGATCCTAATCTGATTTGGATGATTGAAATTTAAATAATTAAAGGGTAGAAACCCATTAAATAATTTTAAAATGATTAAACTTTAATTAAATAATGGATTAAATTTGGAAGAATAATAAAATTGGAATTATTAAAATAAGGGATCTTTATTAGGAAGAGATTTATTCTTTAATTTAAAAATCCCTAAATTAATTATATCAACTAATACTCAATTTTTAATTAAAATGATAACTCAAATTTAAAATATTAAAAGACTTAATTTCAATTAAAATTAAAAATAAAGTAAATTAAAGATAAATTAAGTTAAGATTAAATTTAAAAATTAAATTAAATTAAATTAAATAATTAAATTAAATTAAATTAAACAATTAAATTAAATTAATTAAAATTAAATTAAATTAAATCAAACAATTAAATTAAATTAAATTAAAATTAAATTAAATTAAATTAAACAATTAAATTAAATTAAATTAAATAATTAAAATTAAATTAAATTAAATTAAATAATTAAATTAAAGTTAAATCAAATCAAATTAATTAAACACCAAGTCAAATTAAATTGAACTATGTTAAACTAAATTAAAACTCAATTAAATTAAGTTAAATTAAATATAACATCACCTAAGACATAAAAGAAATTAAATATAAAACAACTCGAACACTATTCCAAATTTAAACTCTTTAACTTAAACCAAATCATTTGAATACTAACTTACCCTTGAAAGCTTTAGTTATTATAGCTCCTAAATAAAACATTAAATGAAGTGTCACTTCACTCATAGGATATTCAAATGTCCTATTTCACTGAGCAAATTAACAAGACTTGAAAACCTCGGACGATCGATTCATTTATATAATTAAATTCATTTGGACTTAAAACAATCCTGGAAATATTGAAAAGATGTTTAAGATTCTTCTTAAGCACTTCCTCAATATGATAGGATATTTATAAGAACAATTGGACTTAATTGTCCTTTGATGAAGAAAATCGTCCTCAAACAAAAACACAAAGAACCTGAGACGTCATAGGAGTTGACTAGCTATAGGATTAGGAATTTGGTAGAAAACCATAACCTTTCCCCTAGCTTTACCTAGGAACTTGCTTAAATATTCTAATTGTGTTTTAAGTGCGAGCTTGGGATGACGGGAAGACCCTCCAGGTACGCTTTTATTTTATTGCAATTTACTTTCTTGCAATTTACTTTATTGCAAATGCATTTTACTTTTCTTGCATGATAAAACAACTGTTGCATGAAAACCCACACCTTTAGGATAGTCCCTAAAACTAAAACCAAAACTAAGTTAAAAGTCATTGCAAGATAAAATTCACCGCCACAACATTTCAAAAGATAAAACAACTCAAAATTTAATCACAAACAGAACACAAAACTACAATTGCAACTAAATTAAAACGTCCTGTTGGATGATCGGGAATACCTCGGATGATGTAACCTACGTGTTGCTAACGGGATTTCCCACGGTCTAAATGAAAGTGTGGAACTCATTCAGTTGAGTTTAGCAAATTCATCCGGACTAAGTGAATCCGATAAAAATAATGATGCCGGAAGGATGGAACCGTGGGATCTTAACCGGTGTCGTTATAATCAACTTTAAGATTTGTTTTAAATAAAACATAAAAAACACTTGGAAATTAAGATTTTCTCTAAACCAAAACACTTTTCTCAACTCCTGATTTATGGTTTCTAAAACTAAACCTCTGCAATAATAAGGAGCTCGGAGCATGGTGGGCAGCACGACCATCGTCATCAAGCAAAACTCGAGTCTACTTCAAGAAAACTTTCCTAGAATTAAAACAACCAAGCCATAGGACTTCGAGGTAGCTTGCCTAGTGCAACATAAATCCTCAACTCTTCGTTAGGCATTTGCATTGCAAATTAAGCCCTAACCGGTCTTAGGATTCCGAGGTAGTCGTCCGATACGACAATAAACCCTCACATCTTCTAGGCTATTTGTTTGATTTTATCATACAAATATAAGCCCTAATTAATTGAAATTGGCAAGATCGAAATATCAAATAAACATTAGGACTTTCCTAAATTCAAGCCAAACGATAGGATAGTCGGGAAATTATCGAAGTTCACTTCGAATCAGTGATTTCTCCTACCTTTCTTCCTTTGGATTCACAAAAAAAAATGTTCCAAATTTGATCCATTCTCTATTGAAATTCCAAAATTCAATCTTTGAAAACCTTAAACTTTGAAATTCTTGAGAGCAGTAATCATTGATTATTATCGAGAGTTTTCTTAGGTGATTCCCGTCACTTAAGATGTAATTAACTATAGGGGCTTGCCCTTATAGGGAATTTTAAAGAACCTGAGTAATATAAACCCCGTTTAATGTTTTCATATTAAGCAGGGGAAACTTATCGGCTTATAAAATTGGTTCACGGACCAAACGGATGTCACTAATCTTCTAGTTTATTTAATCAAGCCCCACCATCGATGCGTGTGTCTATCCTTAGGGATAGGTACACGGTTATGGTGCGGTGCTCGTTTATATAAACTATTTGGGATGTGAGATCGGTTTGATTTCATATCTTAAAATCTTCAAATTTAAAAATTATTTTTAAAATCAAATACTACTTTTCAAATTATTTATTTAAATTAAATTAAAAATTCGCCGACAGATTTCTGTTAGGCGACCCCTCTTCAAAATAAAACACGACCTAAAAATAAAAAAAAAAAATAAAAAAATAAGCCGCACAGCAAGGAGTGGTTCTACACCAACCTCCAAATGTGCTACATCCGACAATTGCGTCGTGGCCATTTGAATGTTGGGGCACAGATATAGTGGGTCCATTAGAACCACCGTCTTCAAAAGGACATCGCTTCATTCTTGCGGCTATAGATTACTTCTCCAAGTGGGCAGAGGCAGTTCCACTCAGAGAAGTGAAAGCACACCACATGCTACAGTTTTTCAAGAACCAAGTTGTCTACCGTTTCGGAGTGCCGCGCAGGATCATCTCAGATAATGGGTCGGCATTCGAAGCACACAAATCAACAATTTCGTCAGGAGACACGGAATCGACTGGCGATATTCAACAATTTACTACCCAAGAGCAATGGCCTGGCTGAGGCTTTTAATAAAACTCTCGTTCAAATCTTAAAGAAAATTTTGGACGACAATAAGAGAAATTGGCACGAGAAGTTATTAGAAGCCTTTTGGGCCTACCAGACAACCTTCAGAACTCCTACTCAAGCTACACCTTACGCTCTGGTGTATGGGTCAGAGGCAGTGTTACCCTCAGAGGTCCAGCTTCTTTCACTCAGAATCGCAGTGGCAAACAAAATCACGACATAAGAGAATGCCAAATTACGACTAGAAGAATTGGAAAGCCTGGATGGGAAAAGACTTGCAGCACAGCAGAATTTAGAACTATACCAAGCTAAGATGGTTTAAGCCCATGACAGACTAGTCCGCCCAAGAACCTTCAAAGTTGGTGACTTAGTTCTCGTTCTCAAGAGACCTATCCTTGCACACCGCAAGATATGAGGAAAATTTGAACCCACTTTGGAAGGGCTGTTTGTGGTTGAAGCAGTATACTCAGGAGGCTCCTACCAGCTAGTGAATTGCCAAGGAGAACGACATATGCTTCCGATCAACGGACGATACTTGAAGAAGTATTACGCTACATGATGTTTCGAAGGAATGAATTCTTCATCCCTAGAAGCACGGGCGAAGTAGTTACTTATGACTGGGTCCGAACCCAAAAATAATAAAAATGTGCTAAAATAAATAAAATCATGGTAATAAAGTTTTCCCTGTTTTCTCTTCCATATCAAAATCTCTTTCCTGATCTTATCCCACTTCATTCCTGTTAAATTTAAAAATACAAAAAGTAATAAAAAAATTGTCTTTAATAAACATTTTCTTAATGTTCTTGTTCTTAAGTACGGCCCCCGATCCTTTTCCTTGTTTTTTCGCAGGAAATGTCGAACGGGCGGTTGGTCCTGAACTTTAGAAATGGCGTAAGCCTTGCACTCGACGAAAAGAGGGTGAAAGATGGAGCGATAATAGAGATGGACTCAGACTTCGCACCAGCAGGCCTGCAATACGAGGAAGGTGACGGGGTCCCAATTGACCGAGAGGAACTGCTTAGTCAAACAGTAATGAAAGTGGGTGGCCCAAGTCACCAATCCAGCAGTAAGAAAAGGAAAACAAACACAGAAGAAGACAAGAGAATCAAGTCTGTAGTCGCTACAGCAGAAGGCAGGCTTGTCAGCGCCGCGCCCACAGAAATTCAGGAAGTACGAAGAGCTACTCTCACAGCAACCCAGCGAAGAAATAAAAATCGCCGTATCCGCAAGATGTTAACTAAACTAGCAGCGGACCAGCACGACGAGGCAGTTGCTACTGCCAGTACATATACTTCAAGGACGCCAGTTCACCAGGAACCTGAAGAAAGGAGGCCAGCTCCGAGGATAACAGAAGAGACCATGGAAATCTTAAGAAGAACAGAAGAAGGAAGGCTACAACGCCACCAGATAAAGCCACCAGTAATGCATAACCTTGTTGCAGAAGCAACCTTAGAGGATGTCCCGACGGACACCATCCCCGAGGAGCCGAGGTATGCAGGAGAACATGAAGGGATTGAGCCATATATCCCACAATACATCACCAGGCCTCGCCATTTGCATATTATTCCAGAATACGAGCTAGAAAGAATGCAGAATGTCGAGAAGAAAACTTTTGAATACTACGAGAGAATCAGAGGTAGGAGGATCAATATACTAGAAGACCTGAGCTACATACAAACGTGTTCTCAGAATACGAACAACAACAAATCGTGGACTGCATCCGGGATTTGAAAAGAATGGGCCGAGCAGGCCGCCTAAGAGAAAACACTTACTCGGAACCTCGGAGGTGGATGCCAGGGAAAGGTAGAATTACAATACAATGTGGATGCTGCTACAACTTCGCAGAAGACAGGAAGAGAAACCCACAGGGAATACTCCGTCATGGCAAGGTAGATCCAATGCCATTAGTCATCAAAAGGATGGTAAAGAGAATGATAACATGGAGGGTACTGCCGGCAAATTGCATACCCAACAGTTGCATCATTAACATTTACAAGCAGGGTGACTGCATACCCCCGCACATAGATCACCACGACTTTGTCAGACCTTTTCGCACAGTTTTTTTTCTGAACGAGTGTAATATCATGTTCGGATCTGACCTCCGGATAGCAGGCCCAGGAGAGTTCCGAGGGCCAGTAAAGATACCATTACCGGTAGGTTCCGTCATGATACTAAAGGGCAACGGAGCAGAAGTCGCTAAACATTGCATACCGGGAGTACCAATGAAGCGAATCTCAGTTACTTTCAGAAGGATGAATGACAGGAAAGCACCTTACCACTTCCAGCTAGACCCGGAGCTAGAAAGCCTCCGGCCTTACGAGCTGTGAGTTACATGGAAAATATCACACCTCCAACGTACATCCATACGACATCCTTGCCAAGGATGGCTTGGAAGGTGATGTTATTGACCATGTACCTCACTATTCGTACATGGATTTCGACGGATACCTTTTTGGATGGATCGGCAAAGATCATACATAGTCCGTTTTGAGTCTATATGGATTGTATGAGATGTATTCCAGATCGAGTTGTATGATGTATCTTCAACATGATTGGAATGAAAGTGATTGTGTCACATTTTTGGCCTTCACCTCTTTTGTGCAAGTTGACTGAGAAACGCCATTAAAGTTAAATAAACTTCGAACAAAGAACAGAAAAGAAACAAAAAAAGAATAAAAGAAAACTTTCCTTAAAAATCTAAAAAATGATGAACACCAAATTCACATGAACATTAAATAAATGATAAAATAAATTTGAATCGTTAAAAGACAAACAAAATGAACATAAATTTCAAATCAAATCTCAATCAAAAATTCAAATTCAACCTTCCAGATCTCAAATCAAATCTCAATCAAATTCAAACTCAATCTTCCAAATCTAAAATCCAATCCATTCTACTCTCTCCCTTGTCTGGGATGGAAGCGGTTGATTCCATTGACAAGGATCAAATCTAGTGGCGAGGAATTATATCCAATCCAAACCAGCAACTCTCAATCAACTCTTTTGAATGGGATATGTAGTATTTACATATTCCCTCCTAATCTGTTTCTTTCCAAAAAATCTTTTACAACTTTCATTAAATTCTCGAAACACCAAAATTCCACACTGCAAATCTTTGCAAAATCAATTACATCAAAATCAAATTCTTGGGGTTGAGGATTTTACATTCGAGACTGCATTGCTTTAGGATTCTTTCCCTATCGCAATGAAATACATCATATTCAAATTCTTGGGGTTGAGGATTTTTTTACATCCGAGACTGCATTGCTTTAGGATTCTTTCCCTATCGCAATGAAATACATCAAAATTCAAATTCTTGGGGTTGAGGATTTTTTTACATCCGAGACTGCATTGCTTTAGGATTCTTTCCCTATCGCAATGAAATACATCAAAATTCAAATTCTTGAGGTTGAGGATTTTACATCCGAGACTGCATTGCTTTAGGATTCTTTCCCTATCTCAATGAAATACATCAAAATTCAAATTCTTGAGGTTGAGGATTTTACATCCGAGACTGCATTGCTTTAGGATTCCTTCCCTATTGCGATGAAATACATCAAAATCAAATTCTTGGGGTTGACGATTTTACATCCGAGACTGCATTGCTTTAGGATTCTTTCCCTATCGCAATGAAATACATCAAAATCAAATTCTTGGGGTTGAGGATTTTACATCCGAGACTGCATTGCTTTAGGATTCTTTCCCTATTGCGATGAAATACATCCAAATCAAATTCTTGGGGTTGAGGATTTTACATCCGAGACCGCATCGCTTTAGGATTCTTTCCCTATCGCAATGAAATACATCAAAATTCAAACTTTTGGGGTTCAGGATTTTACATCCGAGACTGCATTGCTTTAGGATTCTTTCCCTATCGCAATGAAATACATCAAAATCAAATTCTTGGGGTTGAGGATTTTACATCCGAGACTGCATTGCTTTAGGATTCTTTCCCTATCGCAATGAAATACATCAAAATCAAACTCTTGAGGTTAAGGATTTTACATCCAATACCGCATTACTCTGAGGTCTCTCCTCATTGTAGTGGTTTAATCCAATCAATTCAATTTTCTTTTGAGGTTGAAGATGTTACATCTAAAACCACAAAATTCCAATTCTCATTTCAAGTTCGAATCTCTTCAAATTAATTTTAACAAAACTTCAATCTAAATTGAAACTCAAACTAAAATCTAAACTTATACATCAAAACTTAAACTGAAAAAAAATAAAATCTAAATTGAAATTCCCCCAGGTCATGTGATTTGGGATTCACCACCTTTTCCTTTCCCCAGCGAGAGTTCAGGAATCTCCAATCTTAGAGATATACTTGACACTCCCCAGCGGAAACTCTTCTACTTTGTCCCAAGTCTGTCACTTGGACTTTTGTGTTGGTTTTGTTGATCGCTTCGGTCAACACCAATACGCGCGGTGTGCTCCGTCAGCTCACCACACCTATTGGGGTCCATTTGTTGACCTCATTTCGATGAGGTCTTCTCCTCTTTTTCTAGTACTTAGGATCTAGCCTTAGGCTTTTCCTTTCGACTATCCTAGAGGATTAGAATCGGGACCCACCACCTAGAAATTCAAACCACTTCTTAACTCCCTGCAAACTCCACAAACTTGACTGTAGACCCCTAATCACCTAGAGGGTTGAAATCAAATGTGAAAGTTTAAAGGATGAGTTCCTTTAGGACTCTTTGGCCTTAGGATTACCCTGGGTGAATGGCTGACTTACACACACACTACACCTATACACTACACTTTCACACACATCCTAGAAACCACACCCATACCTAACTCGACCTCCCGACTCATGAAGGTGATTCACATGGATGGTCCTTAACCCCTAAGCCCTCACTAGAGGGTTAGGAACAACATAGTGGATGCCTCAAATGAGTCCCTTCATGGCTCATGTGGGCTTGATATGGCTTCATGGCTCAACCAAAATGATTTCATTCCACTTACAATTACTCAATCTTCATTTTTGCAAATTTTCAATTTTTGACCCCCGGGACCCCGGACCCGCCTAGCCTACCCAAAGCCCTTGAAATTACCCAAATTTTATCAAAATTTCCAAATCACCCAAAATTCTCCAAAATTAACCTTGAACATTTCCTCACCAATCAAGTTGATCATCCATAGCCAAAAATACCAAAAATTTCAAAAATACCTCCCAATACCCTCCAAATACCCAAAATACCCCTCTTGACCCAAAAATCCAAAAATTCAGAAATTTCCTAGAAAATTCCAGAAATTCCCACATATTCCCAATTTCATTTTGTTCAACTACACCATGGGCCAATTTTATCAATTTACCCCACTTTTGTCAAAATCCCCAATTTGACCCATTTTAACCCAAAGTGAACCCAATGTCAAACCAAACCTACCCAATTGACCCCAATTTTGGTCCAATTCAATTCTAAACTTCAATTCAACATTCCCAACACCAATATAGACCAACTCCAAGTCCAATTTGATTGACATTTGAATCCAATTTCACTTTTGGCCTTAAAGCCCAATTTGGACCCATGACTCAAACCTAGCCCAAACCAAACCAATTTAACTCCAATTAACCCCAAATATTTTCTAAACCTTCCCTAACATCCCCACAAACAAAAAACTAACATGATTTACCCAAAATTTAGACCCAAACCCCACTCAAATTCAACCCAAAGCCAAAAAGCCCAATTTTGACCTAAACCCAAACCTAACCAAAATAAGCCCAAACCCCAAAATCAAAACCCAACCAAAGTTAAAACCTCTTTGAAACACTCCCATAAACATTTCCCAACATTAATTTTACATCAATTTGAATCCTAGCCCAACATTGGCCCAAGTTAGCCCAATTTGGCCTACATTGGCCCATTTACCAAAGGTCCAAATCCAACCCAATTCAAGCCCAAACCACTTCAAATTTATTCCAAATCATTCATGAAACCTTCCTAAATTAAATTCAACACTTATTGGATCCAATCCTTTACAAAATTCTCATCCTAAAATTTGTTTTGAAATCTAAAAGCCCACTCTTTAAACCATCTTGAAAGCCCATCCAAAGTGAAATCCAAAAGCCCAAAGCCCACATGACAATCCTCTATCATCACCCATTTGATAAAGCCATCTCCTAAGTTCTAAATCCATGATAAAATAAATCCAAATCAAGCCATATGCCAATTCCCATTAAAATGCCAAAATTCACAAAACCCTTTTTCATGAAATTGACCAAACTTTTCTCCAAGCCAAAGGTGAGCCATGAAGCCATGCATGAGCCCCATGGGAGCCATGAGAGCCATGGAATCTACTTTCCACCTCATCAAACCATTAATGGCAAGAGAGGGGATCTCTTTCTTAAACCCTTTTAAACCCTTTTTACCTTAAGCATGTCACACACTAAACCATGCTTAGCCACCTCACCATGGATGAAGACTTTACCACTCCTTCTAAGCTGACCTAGATGATTCCCTCAGCTCAAAATCAGGTCTTGGGGAGGTGCACCAAGCCTATTTCCATGGGTTGACCCAAACCAAGCCAAAATGAGCCTTCTCCCACACCATTTTAATCCAAGCTTTTGACACATGGCAAAGCCCAATTGCCTACACTAAACCCCAGCCCTGACCCACCTGAACATGAGGGTGACCCATGCCTGTCGGCCAGCCACCTGGATCGCCGGAAAACACCACACCCGAGAGCTCACATGTGAGCCAACATTGAAATTCTCCCTTGCTGAGCTGCCCCATGCCCAGTGGCCACCATGGTTGTTCTTCTCCTCACCAGAGCAGCTGATCCCAAGCCCTAACTCCCCCTGGGAGAGCCTCCAACCAGCTCTATTTAAACCCCACCTCTCTCGGCCATGAGAGAGGTGCTGAACCAACCTTAAGGAAACTCTGCCAAAATCATTTCAGGCCACTCTCTACACATAGAGCACTTGATTCCCACTGGATTCCAGCCCCAATTCCCTCTAGCTGAGCTCAATTTTGAGTTCAAACTTCAGCACAAAACCAGGACACTTCTTCACAGTGGACCAATCCCCAAATTGATTAATCCTACACCTTCACCGCACTAAGGGAAGAAGTCCACCAGAAAAGCCCCTCTCCGGGCCACCCATCCGTTCCGGACTCCAAGCTTTGTAATCGGCTGTGGTCGAAATCCTACCTGGACAATTCACCGGACCGGGAGACTTCATCCGGAGCTTGTCGGGACGCAATCGAAGGTGACACAACCCTCGAATTGAAGCCACACTTCTCCGAGCAAAGGTATGAGCTAACTCTTTATCCCGAGCTTCGGAGATTCTCCATTTCAAATGTCTTAATTTCAATGCATGATCACCGTATAGATGTATTCGTCTCTTCAAGACGAATCCATAGAGCACAAGAACACGAAAATCCGTTAAGTATTGAGTGAGATATTAAGGATTTAGTGTGGACGGTTCTAGGGCTAGGAGGCTTGGGGACGATGAACGGATGACGTTCATTTAATACACGTGCGGACGGACGGCCAGGATCGCGCCGGATGAGGAGACGGAACGATACAGCGGGCCCCTGGAGCGCTGAGTCGGATGGCGGCGCCGAATCAGAACACGCCGCGTGGCCTTTCGGAGACACCGAGGTTGAGTCAGCGCCGCGTGGATAAGTAGAAAAATAGGTTATTTTTTATTTATTTAATTCCCTAAACTTCAAAAATGCATAACTTTGTGTAGGAAAATTAGAAAAATAAAATAAAAATACTCTCTTGCTCAGTGAATAGAGGAGAATAATGTGAAAAAGAAATCATTTAATTTCATCAAGTATTTTATTTTTAATAATTTATTTACTCTCTGCACATTTTCAATTCTCCATGCATGTATACAATTCACCATGGCATGAGACCATAAGGCTTTTGAAGCCTCTGAATTTGGGAACATTCCCTAAATTTTCCAAAGTCAGAGGCCATCCCTACGAAGAGTTATTGATTTTTCAACTCTAGGTTGCTAGTTTGAGTATTTTAATTCCAATAATTAGCATATTGTGAAATAAATTCTAGGAAAATTTGGTGATATTTATTACGACCGCAGGAACCTAGGAAAAATAGATTTTGAATTAATCCACTTGAATAACCCTAATTGGCTTAAACACCCAAAATAGGTCCTTAATTAATTAGAGCTAATCATACATCAAATTGACTTGAAATCAATTCTCCACCGACTTTTAGGATCGTAGGAACCCACCATAAAATTTAAGTCAATCGACTTGCTAAGCTCCTACTAAATGGTCGATTAAGCCATTTAGCCAATTTAAACTTTAAAATTCATAATTTTCAAAATACTTTTCAAAAATTCACTAAATTGGTTTTGGAGCCTCTCCGATATCAGGGGAATTTAAGAAAAATAAAATTGCAATTTTCTAAAAAAGTTGATTTTTTGCATTATTTTAATATTTTTAATAATTAAAAAATAATAAAAATCACAAAAATAATAAAATTCACCAAAATGTCACATTTTTAATTTTAATCACTTAGGAACAAACCCCATATTTTTCTTAAGTCTCTATGACGAGATATTAAATTTTAAAGCCCTAAGGTAATTTTAAAATTAAAAAAATGTATATTTTTAGCATTTCCACTAAAATAATTATAATAAATCAAAGAAAAATCAGAAAATTATAAAAATTGATTCTCTGATTTCCTTGATATCAGAGAGATTTTTGAAAAATATAAAATTCATTTTTCAACCTTTATTTTATTTTTTAAATTAATTAATACTCCAAAACTCAAAATAATTATAATAAAAAGAATATAATTCAAAAAATCACCAAAATTGGTCCAAGTGGTCCTCTGGTCATTAGGAATGTCCCATAATTTTCTTAAGGATAGAAACTTTTCCTTGGTCATGTTATTAAATTTTCCTCGAAATCCCTATTTTCCACCAAAAATAATTACATAAATAAATTAAATACAGTAAAAATCACATTTTCTCCTCTAATGTCTTTATCGACATATGAGTGAAGTCACATAAAAATTTCAAGTTCATTTAAGCTCAATTTAGTGAGTTATGAAATTATTAAGCTTCAAGGGCAAAATGGTAATTAAAATTTTAACCTTTAATTAAAACTTTAGGCTTAATAAAATTAAAGAGTAAAATATTTGATCCTAATCTGATTTGGATGATTGAAATTTAAATAATTAAAGGGTAGAAACCTACTAAACAATTTAAAAATAATTAAAATAAACCTTAATCAAATAATTAATTAAATTTGGAAGAATAATAAAATTGGAATTATTAAAATAGGGATATTATTAGGAAGAGATTTGTTCTTTAATTTAAGAATCCCTAAATTAATCATCTCAATAATATTTAATTCCTAATTAAAATGATAATTCAAATTTAAGATTTAAAATGCTAAAAGACTTAATCATTAAATTAAATTAAAGTTAAATTATTTAAATTAAACCCTTTTAAAATTTCAATTAAATTAATACTTTAACAATTACAATTAAATCATCTTTAAAACATAAAAAATAAAATATTAAATTAAAATTAAAAATAAAATTAAATTAAAATTAAAATTAAATTAAATTAAATAAAATTAAATTAAAACAAATTAAATTAAATTAAATTAAATTAAATTAAATTAAATTAAATTAAATTAAATCAAATTAAATTAAATTAAATTAAATTAAATTAAATTAAATTAAATCATATCAAATCAAATTAAATTGAATTAAATTAAATTAAATAATAGAATCAAGTTAAAATTAAAATCAAATTAAATTAAATTAAAATTAAAACTAAACCAAATTAAATTAAATTAAAGTTAAATTAAATTGAATTAAAATAACATCACCTAAGACATAAAGAAATTCAAAAATAAATATAAAGCAACTCGAACACTATTCCAAATTTAAACCCGTTAACCGAAATTAAATTAAATCACAAACCATTCGAACATCAATTCGCCCTCGAAAGCTTTTGTTGTCATAACTCCTAAACGTAACGTTAAATGAAATGTTACTTCCCTCATAGGATATTCAAATGTCCTAGTTCACCGAGTAAGATAACAACAAAACTCGAATTCCTGACGATTAATCCATTCGTATGATTAAATTCATTTGGACTTAAAACAATTCTAGCAATATCGAAAAGATGTTTGAGATTCTTCTTAAACACTTTCTCAATATGATAGGATATTTATAAGAACAATCGAACTTAATTATTCTTCGATGAAGAAAATCGTCCTCAAACCAAAACACAAGAACCTAGACGTCATAGAGAGATGACTAGCCATAGTGATTAGGAACTTGGTAGAAAACCATAACCCTTCCCTTAGTTTTACCTAGAACTTGTTCTAAATGCTTAAATATTCTAAATTGTGTTTAAGTGCAGCTTGGATGACGGGAAGACCCTCCAGGTACGCTTTTATTTTGTTGCAATTTACTTTATCGATTTACTTTATTGCAATTTACTTAATCGCATCGCACTTACTTTTCTCGCATGATAAACAACCGTTGCATCGAAAACCCACACTTTTAGGATAGTCCCTAAAACTCGAAACCAAAACTAAATTAAAAGTCAATGCAAGATAAAATTCACCGCCACAACATTTCAAAATATAAAACAACTCAAAATTTAATCACAAACAGAACACAAAACTGCAATTACAACTAAATTAAAACGTCTTGTTCGATGATCGGGAATACCTCGGATGATGTAGCCTACGTGTTGCTAACGAGATTTCCTACGGTCTAAATGAAAGTGTGGAACCCATTTAGTTGAGTTTAGCAAATTCATCTGAACTAAGTGAATCCGATTAAAATAACGATGCCAGAAGGATGGAACCGTGGGATCTTAACCGGTGTTGTTATAATCAACTTTAAGATTTGTTTTAATTAAAACATAAAAAACACTTGGAAATTAAGAATTTCTCTAAACCAAAACACTTTTCTCATCTCCTCATTTATGACTTCTAAAATTAAACCTCTGCAACAAAAAGGAGCTCGGAGCATGGTGGGCAGCACGACCATCGTCATCAAAGAAACTCGAATCTACTTCACAGAAACTTTCTTAGAATTAAATAACTAAGCCATAGGACTTCGGAGGTAGTTTGCCTAGTGCAACATAAATCCTCAACCTTTTGTTAGGCATTTGCATCTGCAAATTAAGCCCTAACCGGTTTTAGGATTCCGAGGTAGTCGTCCGATACGACATAAACCCTCACATCTTCCAGGCTATTTGTATGATTTTATCATACAAATATAAGTCCAAATTAATTAAAATTGGCAAAATCAAAACATTAAACAAACATTAGGACTTTCCTAAATCCAAGCCAAACAATAGGATAGTCGAGAAATTCCCGAAGTTCGCTTCGAATCTGTGATTTCTCCTACCTTTCTTCCTTTGAATTCTCAAAACAAAATGTTCCAAATTTGATCCATTCCCTATTGAAATTCCAAAATTCAATCCCTTGAAAACTTAAACTTCGAGATTCTCGAGAGCAGAATTATCGATTATTATCGAGAGTTTTCTTAGGTGATTCCCGTCACTTAAGATGTAATTAACTATGTGGGCTCGCCCTTATAGGGAATTTTAAGAACCTGTGTAATATAAACCCCGTTTAATGCTTTCATATTAAGCAGAGGAATTTGTCGGCTTATAAAATCGGTTCGCGTACCAAACGGATGTCACAAATCTTCTAGTTTATTTAATCGAGCCCCATCACCAAACAAAGGTGTGTCTATTCTTCGAGATGTATACACGCGCTCGTGATGCGGTGCTCGTTTATATAAACTATTCTGAGATGTGAAATCGTCTTGATTTCATATCTTAAGACCTTCAAATTTAAAATTATTTTCAAGAATCAAATACTACTTTTCAAATTATTTATTTAAATTAAATTAAAAATTCACTGACAATTTCTGTTAGGCGACCCCTTTTCAAAACACACAACCTAAAAATATGCCGACAAAGGGGATGATGAATAGTGTCGGTTGACCGGTCAAAATATAGTACATTTCACGATCTCACTGTCGGCGAGCTAATTAATTCACCAAGGCCAAAGTTTCGGGAAAATCTCGTCGTCGGCGGGGTCGATCTCGCCGTCGGCGGGATTTCCAAATTTTTAAAAATTTTAATATTTTCAATTATGTTTAATTTAATTAAGCCTTGTTCTGTTGTTCGGTCACTTAATTTGACATATTTTGTAAGATTAGATACTCTACTGACTCATATAAGGTTTACACAACACAAACATTATAAATTTTTATAAATGAAATCCATGAACTTACAAGTTCAAATACCATAAAACTAACAATTGACTTAGCAAATTAACCAAAACACATCTAACTCAGCATTGCAATCCACACCATGATACTTAAAATGTTGAGACTAAACAAACAACATACAATCTCATCTATACTGAGATTATCTACGTAAAGTTCAAATTATATCAAAAACTAAATTCAAATCAACACACATACATATAATATGAATAAAAATTTCTGCTACTCATCAGAATCTAAACTGATCTCTTCTCTGATGTTTCTAATAGAACGCAGGTGCACAAACAAATTATAGAAAGGTCTGAAAGGGAATTCTGTAGTAGAATCTTCTTCAATCCACCCTTTCTTTCTCAATAGTCGTATAAAACTCGCCTCGAGATGTCCTGTATGGTCAAAGTGCTCCTTCATTCTCCAATCGATGTGATCGAATAAATCAGAGAAATTATCAATAGAATTCATCACATTCTGTAGTTCCTTCTCCAATCCTTTATGTTTCCTTAAAATGAGGTTTGTTCTATCATTCAGGGGCCTAATTAAAGGATTGTTTTGAGATGGTTGATCAGAAATAATTATTGTTTCATCATTGTGATCCAATGTAGGAAACATATCTGTCGGATCTAGTGGTTTCCAAGGCAATAGCACTTTTTCCCAAACTTCATAGGAAACTTGGTACTGACTACATAAAGCAAATATAGTTGATGGGTGTCCAAGTCCATGAATCGACCTATGCACAATTAATCATAATGCAGACTTCACAATGATAGATCCAACATCGATAGGTAATCCAGATTGAATACAATAATTTAAAATTGTGCATTCCTTCTAGACTTTATTTACCCTCATAGTGGGTAATAACTTTGATGAAATGAAGAAATGCCAATGCTTTGAGACGGGTTTAAGAAGTGACGCAGAAAAACTAACGTACCCATTTTTTCGTAATTCCCAATCGTCAGGTTCGTCGGTCAGATATCTGTAGATCTCATTCATGTTATATTTTGTAGGAACAAAATTTGAATAGTGGCAAACATGGGTATTTTCAATTGAGTATAATTCATTGATTCGAGAAGGAGTGAAAGTTACCCATCTATCTCTTACGTAAACACTTTTTGATATTTATACTTACAACTATGATATGAAAATTAGCAAAGGCACCAAAAACATGATCTCGCACTGAATATATATATACTGATGATTCTGTTATGGAATTTATGATTTATATTGTGGATACTACGCAAGTATACGTATCATTATCAAGTAATATAGGGCTCTAATGGAGTCCTAAATATCAATCCCACAAGGAAGTTAGAGAATTTTAATGACAACTTAAAGTAGATTTACTTACTAATCTAGTATACGAAAATTAAGAACACTTAGACTATAACAAACTAATGCTTAAAAGGTCAATATAAGATTTCGTAAAAGTATCTTTCTCCTTGTTTGAGAGAATTAAGTGAATGAAGAATTAAATGAGTTTTTAATTGCATTGTGCCAAATAGGAGCATTCTTATTCTTTACCCTTTGGTCGAGGTGCAAAGAACATTGACTAGTCTTATGTTTGGTTACTGAATCTGCGACTAGGCTGGAAAGATTCCGACTGCCAATTCAGAGCTCCCACGTTCCCCTCGTCTGAGGGCTAACATCTACACTTCAGCTCCCAAACAATAGGACCAAATTGAAGATTTTAGTCTGTCACACTAAAATGTCCAATTCTACGCCCGATAGTTAATATTTCCCTATTTATTTGCACCCTCCTTCCAAGGCTTTTGACTTCCCTGAATCTTGGATGTAATCTTTACTATAGTTGATAATTCAACATATGTTAACAAATCAATTGGCCAGATTGAAAGTAAATTAAGACTTAAGTAAAAAATTAGCACAATTTCTATTTTTATATTTTTAGGCACAACTACTTTAATTCATCATTTCACATAATCTCGATAACAAGAAGAAAAACTAAGGAAACTACTCAGAATGCATGGGAAAAATAACACAAATCATGGATTTCATTAAAGTTAACAAACAATAAACAAATATACTTATCTTAATTCTTCTTCCCAAGCAGACTCCTTGAAGTTCCTTTGACTCTTCCTTCTAGTACAGCACACTTAATTAATCTCACCAAGACGCTAAACACTCTATCTACACACTAGAAAGACTCTATATAGAAACTAAAAGACTCTAGGATGGCACATGACCCACTTTTAATATGTTTGCAAATTAAGTTTATAGTAACGGTATCAAAAACTTGATCCCGCTTTAATATATATATATATATATATATATATATATATATATATATATATATATATGATTTTATGATGGAATGTATAATGTGGATTCTACGCAAGTATACGTATCGTATCAAGTAATACAGGGCTCTAGTGGAGTCCTGGTTATCGATCCCACAGGAAAGTTTTTAACAGATTTGTATCAGCTAAATTTAAAGGAATTACTTACTAATAAAGTAAAAAAAAATTTAAAGTAACTAAAGCAAACTAAAGTAAACTAACGCTCGAAATAAAGTCGATTTAAATAATTCGTAAAAAGTATCATTCTCCTTATTTTTTAGAAAATTAAGTGAATGACGAATTTAAATAGAATCTTTGAATTGTATTGTGACAAATAGGAGCATTCTTATTCTTTACCCTTTGGTCCAGGTGCAAAGAACATTGACTAATCTTATGTTTGATTACTAAATCTGTGGCTAGGCTGGGAGGATATTGGCTGCCACTTCAGAGCTACCACGTTCCCCTCACCTGAGGGCTAACATCTACACTTCAGCTCTCAAACAATAGGACCAAATTGAATATTTTAGTCTGTCATACTAAAATGTCCAATTCTATGTCCGATAATTAATATTTCCTTATTTATTTTCACCCTCCTTCCAAGGCTTTTGACTTCCCTGAATATTAGATGTAATTTTTGCTATAGTTGATAATTCAACATATTTTAACAACTCAATCGTCGGATTGAAAATAAATTAAGTTTTAAGTAAAAATTATCACAATTTATTTTAATATATTAGAGTGCTTCTATTTAATTTCATCAATTCACATAATTTTCATAAACAAGGAGAAAGACTAAGAAAACTACTCGTAATGCATGGGAATAAAACAAAGCATGGATTTCATTTAAAGTTAACAACAACAATAAATAAAGATACTTATCTTAATTTCCTCCCCAAGCAGACTCCTTGAAGTTCCTCTGACTTTTCCTTCTAGTAAAGCAAACTTCTAATTTACTAATTAGCACTCAAACAGCCTCAAGAAACTCACTAATGATACACAACAGACACACACCAGACACACAAAAGACTAAAATTCGTTTTCTATTTATAGAGGTAGGCAAAGGTCCAAGGGATGCTTAAACACCTCTTCAAAAAGCGTCCAGGTTCAATTTATTTTCATTTTGAATTATCTCGCCGTCGGAGGGAAACGACCTCGCCGTCAGCGGGGCTTCTAGAAGGTCTTCAAACCGCGCGATCTCGCTGTCGGCGGGCTCGGGCTCGCTGTCGGCGAGGTAGTTGTAATTCCTTCAGAAATTCTCCTCATGATCTCACCATCGGCGGCCTCGATCTCGCCGTCAGCGACTTAGTTCATTTTGCATGAATTTCTTCCTTTTTGCTCCAAATTCGCTCCATTTCATGTTTTTTTCTTCCATCACTTATAAATCTTCATTCCTGCAGTAAAATAAAGAAAATACCTTTTTTTAAGTGTAATTTCATCAAAAATAGATATGAATTTCTTAATGTATTTTTCTGTGATCAAAATCCCCCAAACTTAATTATTACTTGTCCTCAAGTAATTTTAATACTAAATAAAAATAATGATTTCTGTAATAGAATTTTTCAATTCAGATAATATGAATTAAATTTAAATGTCATTATAGTAAAGTTGAATAGAAATATTTCTAAGTAATTAAATTAACTTTATAGATATAAGATTATTTAGTTATCGAGTCTAAGATTTCTAGCTTTCTATTTATTTCGGGAATGACTATATTTAAAAAGAGTAAATTACTTAAGATATTTAGATGATAGGAAATTCAAGAAAACATTATTTAGTAAAATACTAATTCATAAATATAAGTTTAGAAATATAATTAAGTTTTACCCTTTAGGTTGATTCTATTGAAGCCAATTTTTGATAAGGCATCTCCTCAAGCTTCTCCTCACTTATGTTTTTCTTTTCTTTTCTTTTCTTTTTGGATTGATTTTCAATCTTTCTTCTTTTTTTTCTTCTTTTTCTTTTTCTTTTTCAAGTGAGGATTACTGTATCTGGATAGCCTGTTAATAATTTTGAACTTCAATTTCTCTTCCTAAAATTGAAACTTAAAATATTTCTTTGATTTATAAATATTTCATAGCCTTTACTTCATTGAGTTTCAATCCTTTCTTTTTCACTTAAATACTTTAGAATTTTCAATTTTTAGAATATAGTTTTCCTTACTTTAAATAGTTTACTATATTCTTATTCCTTTTAACCAAATATCTTATTTCATTTAATTAATTGAATTACTAGAAAAATTTATTTAACTTTCTATAATAATTAAATAAAGTAATTCATGTTTATTGAATTGAAAAACTACTATAGAAAATCATTTGATAATAATTTTTGAAAATAGAAATTGAGAACAATTTAATAGTTAAATTTGTATTTTTACCTTCCCCCAAACTTAAATTTTTCTATCTATACTAAATAGTGAAAAGGGAAAGTATATAGTAAAATTCATCATACCTTTGAGCTTTAGGTATTTCTTTTCTTTGAAATTTTTGCGAGCTTTTTCATTACTTAAAAGTACGCATCTGTTAGTATTCTTCCACATATAGTATTTAAAAGAAAGTGCGAGGATAAAATTTTAAAATAAGTATCAAACATAACAAATGAAAACTTAATCTATTACTACACATACAATCAACTAATCTACTTTAAAACATATTAAAACAATCTAAACAATGTTAACATTCATAACTTATAAAAACTTAAACTAACATCCTATATATAAAAAAAATTGCGAACTAATTTAACACACATAAGAAGTCTAATATCATAGCATAAGCAAATATACCAACATCCATAGTCCACAGAAAGTACAGAATAATTACATCCAAAATAATAAAGTTTCCAAAACAACAGATCTAAACAAACTAAACAAACCAAACAAAGGCTCTAATCTTCTGCATCAAAATCCCAAGCTATGTCATCTCCCTGATCTCCAGGCTGAGAAGGCTGAGCAGGCTGGTACTGTGAATAGTGGGGGCATTCAAGAAAGACAACATCTAAATCACCACTCCTATATCGACGTTCAGCCTCATAGTATGCAATTTTGTATTTCGAATGTCGCCTGGAGATATTCGCTATCATAATCGTGTCTTCTTTCCAAGCCTCCAATCCTTTGGTCTATATGCTCAAATCTTCTTTCCATATTTTCTCCAAATTGCTCAAAACTTTTTCTACTCGTAGTCGGCTCATTCATCGGATCTCGAAGGGTAGGAGTGGTGTACTCGGGGTGGATCATAACTAGTAGAGGGTATATCTCTACTTGAAGAAGGTACATAATCCCTTGTCCCAGATCTCCATCCTTCGTGTGATTCATATTTCTTTATATTAGCCTGAGTAAGGGGTTTCATAAGTTCAACCCATTCCTCATTATCTCTTGCCTCAACCCCAGATAATTGGCAGAGTGCATAGATAAGACCAAGATGTCCTAATCCTCCTCCACTTTCATTTCTAGCGGTGGCTAATATATTCTTATAAATGACATTTCTCACATTAATACTCTTTTGGTTCTGAATACAGAAATTTAGAACTGCTCTATCTCTTATTACCTCACTATGGTGGTAGGTAGGTAACAAAGTAGAACAAATGAAATAATGTCAGGCTTTAGATGTTGCATTTAACATAGAAAGAGGGAAGTTTACCCGTTCCGTCGCTTTATCTTCCGTACTCATATCCCATCAGTGAGAAAGTCGATCACCTCTTCCAAGTGGTCCTTCCATAGTTCCAAAAGTTTCATACTCGCTGGTGTAGGTGTCTCGTACTTCATAATAAGCGTTTATTCTAGCAGACGTTGAATTCTACAAAAAATCCTCTAACCTTAACCGGTGTATCTTCAGCCTGTGTTAAATTTGCATAAAATTTCTTTACTACTTCTACAGCTGCTCTGTTGGTCACGAAACAGAAATTTTCCCATCCTTGCTCCCTAATGATTCGCTGAACTTCTCCTCCTGGATTCTTGAAAACTAGATCTTGAATGCATTTTCTTGATTAGATATTGTGGAAATATCTGGATTGTGCCCTTGCATTCACAAAAAGAGTTTCATCATAATCCAATCGTCGCTTTTGTCGTGGAGCCATTTCTCGATCTGTGAAATTTGCAAAAATTTTAACTAAACTCCAAAATATTACTAAGGCTTCCTACAACATCAAAAATCCATTTAAATCAATTTCCATGAAATTCTTCCAAGTATTTTCTCCACATTTCGGATTTTTTCAAAATTCCTCAATGTAGAAGAAATCCATGGTGAAAATCAAAAATTTTTGCATAGGAGTGAAGCTCTTACCAAGGGAAGATGAAAACCGGTGTCAAAAAGTGTTCAAATCACCTCAAATCCGAGATCTCTCAAGCCCTAGGTCAGTTTTTTCGAAGTTTTGAGGAAGTGGATGATGAATAGTGTCGGTTGACCGGTCAAATATAGGTCTTTTCGCGATCTCGCTGTCAACGAGCTAATTAATTTGATAAGGCAAAAGTTTCGGGAAAAATCCACCGTCAGCGAGCTCGTTCTCGCTGTCAGCGGGTTTTCTCTTTGTCAACAAGATAAATCTCGCCGTCGGCGAGATCCCAAAAAATTTGAATTTTTGATATTCATCAATCATTTTCAACCTCGATTTACTCTTAATCAATCTTCTGATCACTTAATTTTAATAATAGTATGAAGATTAGATACTTCTACTCACAAAAAGTTCACACAACACACACAATATAATTTTATATATGAAATCCATGAGACTTACAAACTCCACACTAACAACTTAACAACATACTTAACTTAAATGTTCAAATCCATAATACTCAACATCGCAATCCACACCACAACACTCTAAATGCTGAGACATAACAATTACATAAAATCTCATCAATTCTGAGATGATCAAATCAAAGTTTGACTCATAATAAAACCTAAATCAAAATCAACACATATATACACAAATATATGACATAAACATAGAAATCTTTCCTACTCTTCAGTGTCTGAACTAACATCTTCTCTGATATTTCCGATGCGACGCAGGTGCACAAATAAATTGTAGAAAGGCCTGAAAGGGAATTCTGCAGTAGATTCTTCATTAATCCATCCTTTCTGTCTTAGTAAATGAATAAAACTGGCCTCCAGATGTCCAGTGTGATCAAAGTGCTCCTTCATCCTCCAGTCAATGTGATCAAACATATCAGAGATATTGTCGATGGAATTCATCATATTTTGCAATTCTTTCTCCAATCCTTTAGTCTTCTTCAGAATGAAATTAGTTTTATCAGTAAGGGGCCTTGTTAAAGGATTGTTCTGTGATGCTCTGTCAGAAATAATGGTAATCTCATCATTGTTATCCAAAGTTGGAAACATATCCGTAGGATCGAGTGGTTTCCATGGCAAAAGTACATTTTCCTAAGCCTCATAAGAAACTTGGTACTGACTGCATAAAGCAAATATAGTCGATGGGTGTCCAAGTCCATGCACTGACTCATGCACAATCAATCCCAATGCAGACTTTACTATTATTGATCCAACATCGATAGGTAGTCTAATTTGAATACAGTAGTTTAATATAGCGCATTCCTTTGAAACCTTATTTACCCTCATAGTAGGTAATAGTTTTGATGATATAAAGAAATGCCAATATTTCGAGACAGGGTTAAGAAGTGATGCAGAAAAACTGACATACCCGTCTTCGCGTAACTCCCAATCATCAGGTTCGTCGGTCAGGTATCTATAGATCTTGTTCATATTGTATCTTGAAGGCACAAAATTGGAATAATGACAAACAGAGTCTATAGAAAATAATTCATTTACCCTTGAAGGAGTAAATGTTACCCATCTTCCTCTGACGCAAACATTTCCATTGTTGATCGCATGTAAATTAGAGTAAAACTCTTTAATTACTGGAATAACTATAGCGGGTGTCTATAACAAAATACCTCCCAATGCCGCTGTGTGATAATTTCTTCGATTTTTGTGGTGGAATTCTCTACTCCTTGTTGACCTCATTTTTTATGAGGTCTTCTCTTCTTCTTTTTAGTACTTAGGATCTAGCCTTAGGCTTTTCCTTTGACTATCTTAGAGGACTAGAATTGGGACCCACCACTTAGAAACTCAAACCACTTCTTAACTCCCCGCAAACTCCACAAACTCGACTATAGACCCCTAATCACCTGCAGGGTCGAAATCAAATGTGGAAGTTTAAAAGATGAGTTTCTATAAGACTCTTTGGCCTTAGGACTGCCCCGGGTGGCCTCGGTCCGGTGAAGGGGCTGACTTACACACACACAACATTTATACACTACACTTTCACACACCTATACTCAACTTGACCTCCTGACTCATGTAGGTGATTCACATGGATGATCCTTAACCCCTAAGCCCTTGGCGAAGAGGGTTAGGAACAACATATTGGATGCCTCAAATGAGTCCCTTCATGGCTCATGTGGGCTTTTTATGGCTTCATGGCCCAACCAAAATGATTTTATTCCACTTATATTCACCCAATCTTCAATTTTCCAAATTTTCAATTTTTTGACCCCCGGGACCCTACACCCGCTTAGTCTGCCCAAAATTTGCAAAATTTCCAAATCACCCAAAATTCCTCAAAACCATTCCTAAACATTTCCACATAACTCAAATTGATCATCCATACCCAAAAATTCCAAAAATACCTCCCAATACCCTCCAAATACCCAAAATACCCCCTCTTGACCCAAAATCCAGAAATTCAGAAAATTCCCAGAAAATTCCAGAAAATCCCAAATATTTTCAATTTCATTTTGTTCAACTACACCATGGGCCAATTTTGTCAATTTACCCCACTTTTATCAAAACCCCCAATTTGACCCATTTTAACCCTAAGTGAACCCAATGTCAAACCAAACCTACCCAATTGACCCAAATCCTGGTCCAATTCAATTCTAAACTTCAATTCAACATTCCCAACACCAATCTAGACTAAACCCAAGTCTAATTTGATTGACATTTGGATCCAATTTCACTTTTGGCCTTAAAGCCCAATTTGGACCCATGACCCAAACCTAACCCAAACTCACCCAATTCAACTCCAATTAACCCCAAATCTTTTCGAAACCTTCCTTAACATCCCTAAAAACAAAACCTTAACATGATTTGCCCAAAATTTAGACCCAAACGCCACTCAAATTCAACCTAAAATCAAAAAGGCCCAATTTTGACCTAAACCCAAACCTAACACAAATAAGCCCAAACCCCAAAATCAAAACCCAACCAAGGCCAAAACCTATTTGAAACACTCCCATAAACAGTTCCCAACATTTATTTTACATCCATTTCAACCCTAGCCCAACATTGGCCCAAGTTAACCCAATTTGACCTATATTGGCCCATTCACCAAAGAAGCCCAAATTCAACCTAATTCAAACCCAAATCACTCCCAATTTGCTCCAAGTCACTCATGACACATCTATGAGCTAAACCCAACAATTATTTGGCCCAAACTTCTACAAAATTCCCATCCATAAATCTATTTTTAAACCAAAAGCCCACTTACATGAAACCTTCCTAAAAGCCCAAATTTCATGCTAAAGCCCATATGACAAATTCTTCTCATCATGCCCTTAATTAAAATCATCCCTAAGTTTAAATCAATCATCAAATGATTCCAAATTGAGTCCCATACAAATTCCCATCAAATTACCAAAATTTCTAAAATCCAATTTCATGAAATTGACCAAGCTTTTCCCCAAGCCAAAGACAAGCCATGAAGCCATGCATGAGCCCCATGGGAGCCATGAGAGCCATGGAATCTACTTTCCACCTCACCATACCCAAGATGGAAAGAGGAGGAGGCCCTTTCCATGTTCTCTTAAGAGTGATTAACCACTTCCAGGACTCCACTAAACCATGCTTAAACTTAATTGTACTTGGATTGTGACTTGACCCCACTAATCAAGCTGATCCAAATCACTTTTTATTCAGCCTAAACCAAGCCTTGGGTGGTGCACCTAGCCCAAATGGATGGGTTGACCAATTTGAGCCAAAATGAGCCCTCTCCCATTCCATTCTAATCCAAGCCTTTTACACATGGCATTTGCCGATTGCCTACACTAAACCCCAGCCCCGACCCACCCGAACAAGATGGTGACCAGGTGCACGGCCGGCCAGCCACCAGGTCGCCGGAAAACACCACACCCGAGAGCTCACATGTGAGCCAACTTTGGAATTCCACCTTGCTGAGCTGCCCCATGCCCAATGGCCACCATGGCTGTTCTTCCCATGCCCATAGCAGCTGATCCCAAGCCCTAACTCTCCCTGGGAGGCCCTCCATCCACATCTATTTAAACCCGACCCCCTCTCGGCCATTGAGGAGAGTTGCACAAACCTTGCCGAAACTCTGCCAAAATTGTTCCAAACCCTTCTCCATCCTTAGAGCAAGCTTGATCCCCAGGTGTCAATTTGCCTCTAATCCCCACCAACGGAATCCAATTTCTCAACCGAAATTTCACCCAAAACCGGGACACTTTGTCACGAGTGAGCCAATCCTCAAATTGACTGGTCCTACACCTTCACCTGGACCAAGAGGAGAAGTTTCCCACCGAAAGCCCCATCTCCAGGGCCACTCAGTTGCTCCAGCCTCCAAGCCTTGTGATCGGCTGTGGTCGAAATCCTACCTAGGAAATTCACCAGGCTAAGGGACTTCATCTGGAGCTTGCTGGGATCCAATCGAAGGTGACACAACCCTGAGATTGAAGCCACACTTCTCTGAGCAAAGGTATGAGCTAATTCTTCATCCCGAACATCTGGAGATTCTTCATTTCAAATGCTTTAATTTCAATGCATGATCACCGTATAGGTGTATTCGTCTCTTCAAGACGAATCCATAGAGCATAAGAACACGAAAATCCATTGAGTATTGAGTGAGATATTAGGGATTTAGTGTGGACGGTTCTCGGGTGAGGACGCTTGGGGACGATGAACGGATGCCGTTCATTTAATACACGCACGGATGGATGACTAGGATCGCGCCGGATCAGGAAATGGAACGACACAGCGGGGCCCCGGAGCGCTGAGCCAGATGGCGGCGTAGAATCGGAGAGCGCCACGTGGCGTTTCGGAGCTGCCGAGGTTGACGCGGCGCCGCGTGGATAAATAGAAAATTAGGGTATTTTTTATTTATTTAATTCCCCTAAACTTCAAAAATGCATAACTTTGTGTAGAAAAATCAGAAAAATAAAATAAAAATACCCTCTTGCTCAGTGAACAGAGGAGAATAATACAACAACAAAGCCTTAATCCCACTAAGTGGGGTCGGCTACATGAATCCTTTTTCTCCATTGCGTCCTATTTAGTGTCAAATTTTCGTTTAATTCTAATAAATTAAGATCATTTTTTATGCAATAAGCCCAAGTTTTCCTAGGTCACGCCTCTGCCTTTCTTAACATAAGTTGTATTTAAAACATCTACTCTCCTAATCGGATCATCGGGTGGTCGACGTCTAATGTGACCAAACCATCTAAGGCGACTCTCTCTAATTTTATCCGTCACCGGTGCAACTCCAACCCTTTTACGGATATATTCATTTCGCATTTTGTCTCTAAGTGTAAAGCCACTCATCCACCTAATCATTCTCATCTCGGCAACACTTAACTTAACATTATGCTTCTCTTTTAAAGGCCAACATTCGAGCACCATAGAGCATTGAAGGTCTCACCACCATCTTATAAAATTTTCCTTTCCAGTCTAAGCGGTACTTTTCTATCACACAATAGGCCGGACGCATTCCTCCACTTCAACCAACCAACCTGAATTCTACTACTAACATCCCCATCTATATCACCATCGCTTTGAACAATGGACCCGAGATATCTAAATCGTTCACACCTTTTAATAATTTGATCACCCAAAGTTACACTCGCTGTCACTAGACCTACTATTACTAAAATTACATTCCATGTATTCAATTTTAGTTCTACTCAAACGAAGACCTTTAGACTCCAATGTAGACCTCCATAATTCAAGTTTTTCCTGGACTTTTTCTCTTGTCTTATCCACAAGGAGGATATCATCGGCAAAAAGCATACACCAAGGTACATCCTCTTGTAAATGCCCGAGTAAGACCATCCATAAATAAAGCAAAAAGATATGGGCTTAAAGCAGATCCTTGATGTAAACCAACGAAATAGTAAAATACTTGGTCAATCCTCCTTCGATTCGAACACATGTAATCGCTCTAGCATACATATCTTTAATGACTTGAATATAAGTCATATCAACACCTTTCTTCTCGAGGACTCTCCAAAGAACATCTCTAGGAACCTTATCGTAAGCTTTTTCTAAATCGATAAAAATCAAATGTAGATCCTCCTTATTATCTCTGTACTTCTCCATCAAACCTCTCAATAAATATATAGCTTCCATGGTAGACACTGCCTGACATAAATCCAAATTGATAATGAGAAATCTTCGTAATACGTCTTAACCTATGTTCAATTACCCTCTCCCATAATTTTAAAGTATGACACATCAATTTAATTCCTCTATAATTTGCACACTCTTGTGCATCTCCTTTATTCTTAAAAATGGGGACCAAAATGCTCTTTCTCCACTCCTCGGGCATCCTTTTAGTTTTTAAAGTAATATTAAAAAGTTTAGTAAGCCAGAAACCCCCAAATCACCTAAACATTTCCACACTTCAATTGGGATATCATCAGGTCCTACAGACTTTCCCCCTTGGTTTTCTTTAAAGCCTCATCAACTTCTTTTTTACTAATGCGACGGTAAAAATGAAAAGTTTTATTATTATTAACGATATTAAGATCAATAAGGTCAATCGTACTTTCAGCATTATCATTAAAAATTTTATCAAAATAACTCACCCACCTATGTTGAATATCTTTTTCTAAGAAAAGCACTTTTTGATTTTCATCTTTAAAACATTTTACTTGAGTTAAATCTTTACATTTCTTTTCTCTTTGTTTGGCTAGTTTATACATATATTTTTCACCTTCCTTAGTATCTAACATGTTAAAAAGATCACTAAAAGCAGTATTTTTAGCGTCACAGATTATTCTTTTACACTCCCTGCGGGCCGTTTTATATTTTTCACAGTTCTCTACGCTTTTACATTTAAACCAATTTTTATAGCACAACTTCTTATATTTTATCTTTTCTTGCACATTATTATTCCACCACCAACTATTTTTATTTATAGAAACTTTTTCTTTTGATTCTCCAAGTACATCTTTAGCCACTTGTTTAATAGTATTAGTTAATTTTTCCCACATAATATTCGCGTCTTCATGAACATCCCAAATATTTAAATCTTGAATTTTACTCATAAAAATAATTTTATTTATGTCTTTTAGGTGCCCCCATCTTATTCTACGATGTTGAATCCTAGTATTCTTTATTTTACAACTCTTCATCTTAAAATCTAGAACTAATAATCGATGTTGGGTACTTAATTGCTCACTTGGAATAACCTTACAATCCTTACAATCTCGACGATCTCTTCTTCTCATAAGAAAATAATCAATTTGTGTTTTATTAGATCCATTCTTATAAGTAATAAGATGCTCATCTCTTTTCTTGAATAAAGTATTAGTAATAATCATATCATACGCTAAAGCAAAATCTAAAATGGCTCTACCTTCTTCATTAATTGCTCCATAACCGTAGCTACCATGAATATTTCTGAAATCTTCTACCATTCTACCGACATGTCCATTTAAATCTCCTCCAATAAAAATTTTTTCTTTAAGGGGTATCAAGTGTATTAAGTCTTCTAGATCATTCCAAAATTTATCTTTAGAGCCTATATCTAAACCAACTTGAGGAGCATAAGCACTTATAATATTAAAAATCTTAGTATCAATAATAATCTTAAGTGCTTCCAGAACAGAGGAGAATAATGTGAAAAAGAAATTATTTAATTTCATCAAGTATTTTATTTTTAATGATTTATTTCCCTTCTGCATTGTTTTAATTCTCCATGCATATAGGAAATTCACCATGGCATGAGACCATAGGGCTTTTGAAGCCTCTGAATTTGGGGACATTCCCTGAATTTTTCAAAGTCAGAGGCCATCCCTATGAGAAGTTATTGATTTTTCAAATTCATATTACTGTTTTGAGTATTTTAAATCCAATAATTAGCATGTTGTGAAATAAATTCTAGGAAAATTTGGTGATGTCTCTTATTGCCAGAGGACCCTAGGAAAAATAGATTTTGGATTAGTTTATTTAAAATAACCCTAATTGGCTTAAACACCCAAAATAGCTCCTTAATTAATTAGAGCTAATCATATATCAAATTGACTTGAAATGAATTCTCCACTGACCTTTAGGATCAGAGGAACCCACCATAAAAATTTGAAGTCAATTGGACTTGGTTAGCCCTATTAAATGGGTTGATTAAGCCATTTAGTCAATTTGAACTTTAAAAATTCATAACTTTCAAAATACCTTTCAAAAATTCACCAAATTGGTTTTGGAGCCTCTCTGATATCAGGGAATTTAAGGAAATTAAAATTTCAATTTTCTAAAAAGTTGATTTTTGGTATTATTTTAATATTTTAATAATTAAACAATAATAAAAATCACAAAAATAATAAAATTCACCAAAATGTTACATTTTGAATTTTAATCACTTAGGAGCAAATCCCATATTTTTTCTTAGGTCTATTTAATGAGATATTAAATTTTAAAGCCCTAGGGTATTTTTAAAATTAAAAAAAAAGTATTTTCTAGCATTTTCACTAAAATAATTATAATAAATTAACGAAACATCAGAAAATTACAAAAATTAATTCTCTGATTTCCTTGATATCAGAGAGATTTTTGAAAAATATAAATTTCATTTTTCAACCATTATTGTATTTTAAAATTAATTAATACTCCAAAACTTAAAATAATTATAATAAAAATAATATAATTCAAAAAATCACCAAAATTGGTCCAAGTGGTCCTCTAGTCATTAGAAATGTCCCATAATTTTCTTAAGGATAGAAACTTTCCCTTGGTCATGTTATTAAATTTTCCTTGAAAATCCCTATTTTCTACCAAAAATAATTATATAAATAAATTAAATACAGAAAAATCACATTTTCTCCTCTCATGTCTTTATTGGCATATGAGTGAAGTCACATAAAAATTTCAAGTTCATTTAAGCTCAATTTAGTGAGTTATGAAATTATTAAGCTTGAAGGGCAAAATGGTAATCAAAACTTTAACCCTTAATTAAAACTTTAGGTTTAATAAAATTAACATGTAAAATATTTGATCTTAATCTGATTTGGATGATTGAAATTTAAACAATTAAAGGGTAGAAACCTACTAAATAATTTAAAATAATTGAAATAAACCTTAATTAAATAATTGATTAAATTTGGAAGAATAATAAAGTTGGAATTATTAAAATAGGGATATTATTAGGAAGAGATTTATTCTTTAATTTAAAAATTCCTAAATTAATCATCTCAATAATATTTAATTCCTAATTAAAATGATAATTCAAATTTAAGTTTTAAAATGTTAAAGGACTTAATCATTAAAATTAAATTAAAAAGTTAAATTATTAAACCTTTTTTTAAAATTTTCAATTAAACTAAAATTAAAAAGTAAAATTAAATTAAAGATTAAATTAAATTAAATCAAACAAATTAAATAAGTTAAATTAAATTAAATCAAATAAATTAAATTAAATTAAATTAAATTAAATTAAAAAAAATAATTAATTAAATTAAATTAAATTAAATTAAATTAAATTAAATTAAAATAAAATCAAATAAAACTAAAATTAAAATTAAAATTAAAATTAAAATTAAAATTAAAATTAAAATTAAAATTAAAATTAAAATTAAAATTGAAATTAAAAAATCAAAATTAAATCAAAATTAAAACTAAACCAAATTAAATTAAATTAAAGTTAAATTAAATTAAATTAAATTAAATCACCTAAGACATAAAGAAATTAAATAAAAAGCAACTTGAACACTATTCCAAATTTAAACCCGTTAACTGAGATTAAACTAAATCATAAACTATTTGAACACTAATTTGCCCTCAAAAAGTTTGGTTATCATAACTCCTAAACAAAACATTAAATGAAATGTTACTTCACTTATAGGATATTCAAATGTCCTAGTTCACTGAGCAAGATAACAAAACTTGAATTCCTGGACGATTAATTCATTTGTATGATTAAATTCATTTGGACTTAAAACAATCCTATCAATATTGAAAAGATGTTTAAGATTCTTCTTAAGCACTTCCTCAATATGATAAGTATACCTAATAAGAACAATTGAACTTAATTATTCTTTGATGAAGAAATCGTCCTTAAACCAAAACACAAGAACCTAGACGTCATAGGAAATGACTAGCTATAGGATTAGGAATTTGGTAGAAAACAATAACCCTTCCCTTAGCTTTACCTAGGAACTTGCTTAAATATTCTAATCGTGTTTTAAGTGTAGCTTGGGATGACGGGAAGACCCTCCAGGTACGCTTTTATTTTATTGCAATTTACCTTATTGCAATTTATTTAATCGCATCGTACTTACTTTTCTTGCATGATAAACAACTGTTGCATGAAAACCCACACCTCTAGGGTAGCCCCTAAAAATGAAACTAAAACTAAATTAAAAGTCATTACAAGATAAAATCCAACGCCACAACATCTCAAAATATAAAACAACTCAAAATTTAATCACAAACAGAACACAAAACTACAACTACAACTAAATTAAAACGTCTTGTTGGATGATCGGGAATACCTCGGATGATGTAACCTACGTGTTGCTAACGGGATTTCCCACGGTCTAAATGAAAGTGTGGAACTCATTCGAGTTGAGTTTAGCAAATTCATACGGACTAAGTGAATCCGATAAAAATAACGATGCGGAAGGATGGAACCGTGGGATCTTAACCGGTGTTGTTATAATCAACTTTAAGATTTGTTTTAATTAAAATATTAAAAACACTTGGAAATTAAGATTTTTCTCTAAACCAAAACACTTTCCTCATCTCCTGATTTATGACTTCTATAACTAAACCTCTGCAACAACAAGGAACTCGGAGCACTGTGGGCAGCATGGCCATCTTCGCAGCAAAACAACTCCACATCAGCTAAACATTCCTAGAATTAAAACAACAAAGCCATAGGACTTCGAGGTAGTTTTCCAAGTGCAACATAAATCCTCAACCTTTTGTTAGGCATTTGCATTGCAAATTAAGCCCTAACCGGACTTAGGATTCCGAGGTAGTCGTTCGGTACGACATAAACCCTCATAACTTCAAGGCTATTTGTGTGATTCTATCATATAAATGTAAGTCCTAATCGATTAAAATTGGCAAGATCAAAACATTAAATAAATATTAGGACTTTCCTAAATCCAAGCCAAACAATAGGATAGTCGGGGAATTGTCTGAAGTTAGCTTCGAATCCGCGATTTCTCCTACCTTTCTTCCTTTGAATTCCCAAAACAAAATGTTCCAAATTTGATCCATTCCCTATTAAATTCCAAAATTCAATCTCTTGAAAACCTTAAACTTTGAAATTCTTGACGAGCAGAATTATCGATTATTATCGAGAGTTTTCTTAGGTGATTCCCGTCACTTAAGATGTAATTAACTATAGGGGCTTGCCCTTATAGGAATTTTAAAGAACCCGAGTAATATAAACCCCTGTTTAATGCTTTCATATTAAGCGAGGGAATTTGTCGGCTTATAAAATTGGTTCGCATACCAAACGGATGTCACAAACCTTTCTAGTTTATCTAATCGAGCCCCATTATCAAGCAGTGTGTCTATTCTTCGGGATAGATACACGGTTTGTGGTGCGGCGCTCGTTTATGTGAACTATTTGGGATGTGAAATCAGTTTGATTTCATATCTTAAAATTTTCAAATTTAAAATTATTTTCAAAAATCAAATACTATTTTTCAAATTATTTATTTAAATTAAATTAAAAATTAGCCGACAATTTCTGTAGGCGACCCCTTTTCAAAAATACAACACTCAACCTAAAAATAAGCCATACAATTTCTGGCAACTCCGCTGGGGATGGTTCCTCTCTCCATTTTTTAATCAGATAGTTCTACTTTCAAAAATCGGTAGTGTATCCATGTCCCTAATGGATCAAGCTACCCTTCTTTCCGTTGGAATACTATGTTCATTTCTACCTTGAACGAGTATAGCCAACATTCTCTTGGATTTAGGAGCCACTTGTTTAGACACCCCTAAACAGAGAGGTTCCGAGATCCTTTTACCTCATTTCTGAGGTGGGGTGGACCCCCAATAGGTGTTAGTTTAGGAGTGATCCTCCGAATCAAGAAGTCTTGCATGAGACTTTCTTTTCCTTTCCAACTCTGAATCGGATTCATTACCTTCTCTACACCTTTGAACATTTCGTTCTAAATAAACAAACCCTCTAATGAATGACTCTTTTAACAAATAACTCCTTCTTATAAATACATGAACAACAATGTGTTCGGACTCTTTACGATTCCTTTCTTTTCATCCTGATGAGAAGAAGCATAACTTGGGATTGACAATCAGAATCTGCCCTGCAGAAATGGAAGCCCCAAAGCTGATTTTCTCCTTCACCAATGGACTGGACTTCGCTGTTTACAAGGATGAGCTGCCCGAAAATGGGATCATCCGGTTTGGACAAGGATTCAAGAACACAAATGTCAAGATCACCGACGTTTCCCTTTTCGCGCCGATAAACAAAGTATCTGAAGTTGAGAAGCCTTTGATCGAGTTCAACCTTAGGTCAACCCAAGAGTTTCCTCCCCTGCAAAAGATCCCGACTGAGAGGAGTACTGCTGTCCGCATAAGGACTGTTCTTGCTACCCCCACTGGTCTAGTTGTCTCGCACCTACCCCGGCTCTGCCGCATTAAAGGGGAAGGAAATCCGAGACTATGGTGAACTCCGTTACCGTGGAGGGTACGGACTTTCTGTGAGACCTTCTTTGTTGAAGTTGGGTCCAGCTCAAGAATTCCATCACTAACACGGACCCAAAGAAGGAACGAAGTAGGAAGATTGCCGGGAAGGCCGGAGCCGCCGAAGTTGCTTTCCCGGAGGAAATCCCAGAAATCCCTGAGTACACACCACTGCCTGAATACATACCATTGCCTGAAGATACACCCTTTTTGGAAGGAAGTAGATTCCACCCCCTTTCCGCCGCAACTGACGAGGAAAATGTCCGCAGGATTGTTTCTACATTACCTCGACCAGCATACTACAACTACAGCAGAAAGAAAAGGGCTAGGATCACACCATTTGCCCGACTACAGACTGTGATCGAGAAGCTAGCGAAGAAAGAGAAATGCCCCGTATCGGAGATTCTAAGAAGGATAGGGCGGGTGCTAGTCAAATCCCGTCTTGGACCCCGAGTAGAACCCGTCATTTTATAGAAAAGCCAAATAAAAGGTTGAAGGCTAGTCCGCCTGTCGTCGTTTCAGGATTACAGATTAGGGAGGATACCACCTTCCAGAGCATTTGGGCCGACGGACCATCCGGTCCCAGCGCCTCCGTCGCTAGAAGGATGGTATGGCGTCCCACTACTTGGCGATTAAGATTGAAACAACAGCCCGAAAGGAAAGTCTCGTCAGGAGACTTGAATCCGAAGAAAGTGCTACTGCAGTAAAGGGGACTCGTGAGAAGGGAACCCGACAGCGATCACACGGCAACTGCGAGGATGCACAAAAAAGACCGCTAGAGGACGCTATGGAAAAGTTAAGGACTGATATTCGACGACTAACAAAAGAAAGAGAAGAGAAATTTGAAGACGAGATTGATTCATCGGAATTCATGGACGATGAGTATGCGGAAATCAACATGGTCGAAACATGAGCTTCGTCAGCTTCACAAGGTGCTCCTGCAGCCGCAGAAAGAGAAGAGCCGGAAGTAATGAGGAGGCAGCTTCAAGAGAGAGACGATACGATCGCCCAAATGGTGAAGAGGATGGAAGAGATGGCTGTAGCCCTAGCCACTCTCTAGAGTCAAGTGCAACCCCAAAGAGAAACACCCCCAGAGGTCATTCACATTGTAGACGGAGGAAAGGAGATTACGTCCGTCAACGGGGATGATCAGCTAAAGAAAGATACAACACAAAGTATGATTCCAGAAAAAGATATCAAGAGCTTGGTAGAACAGCAGGTGCGAGAAGCCTTAGCACAATCAAAGAGCGGGACATCCATTCGGACGGGTAGACCTTACCCGGAAGAATTCGACGCTGTCCAATACCCAAAAGGCTTTGTACCACCTCTATTCAAGACCTTTGATGGAACCGGGAACCCCCGACAGCATGTTGCACACTTTCGTGTCAGTTGTTGCAATGCCTGCGGGAGCGATGCATTACTCTTCCGACAGTTCGTCAGCAGCCTGTCAGGGATCGCCTTTGATTGGTATGCAGAATTACCGAATGGTTCAGTAAAGACGTTCTCAGAACTAGAAAACCTCTTCATCAAGCGATTCGCCGGAGCCCAGCACCACATCACTATAGGTGATTTAGTGGTGAAAAGCAGAAGCCGAACGAAACTTTGGTGGATTACATACTTCGATGGAGAAATCTAAGTATGAAGTGTGAACTACATTTACAAGAACAACATGCAGTCGACATCTTACTTAAAAGCATTCATGGCCCGATAGCACTTCTCCTCAAGGGATTTACCATTAAGACTTTCGAGAAGTTGTTAAGCAAGGCCGGAAGCTCACAAGAGGAGGCGAAGCAATTAAGTTTCGCCAACAAGACGAACAAGAAAAAGCCCGTGAAGACTTTTGAAAAGAAATCCGGGATGGTTGCGGCGAGTCGACAAAGGCAAGCAACCGATACAAATATCGTCCGAACGGCCGCAGACAACCTCGACGGAATTATCAACAACCCCGACCCGGCTATCGGTCATCTCAACGGTATGAACAACCGCCTCGTCCGCAACGTACATTAAGGGAGCTTCGAGCAGGGAATATCCATTCAAAAATGAGGCAGTGCCAAAAATGTTCCGTAGTCTGATGAAGACTCCAGATTTCCAGCTACCAGAGCCTAAGAGACCAGAAGAAGTTAACAAGAAAGGTGATCCCAACTTTTGCCCCTACCACCTTATGCTTAGGCACAAGATAGAAGATTGCATTACTTTCAAAAGTTGGCTCAACGACAATCTTCGGAAAGGAAATATAACAATCCCGAAGGAGTACATGAAGGAACCCCAGAAAGGAGGTTTCGTCAATGTTGTCTCGACTGATCTCATTGCTCCGATAGATCCCTATGCGACTGATGATGGATGGACTACACGCTTGGACGAGGTCTTGAAAAGATTTTAGACGAGCATCCAAACTGACCTCGGTGCGAGCTTCAATTCGAGTTCGAAACACATCAAGTCGGCATCTATCACTTACGATAGAAGAACCACCTCAATAGGAGACGATTGAAGAGAAGAAGAAAATCTACGAAGAAGAGAGGACCGAGGCTCCTAAGGCTAGAACTAGGGGCTGCTTATCCTAGGATAGTTGTTTCGATTCGGGGGAGAAATCCCTCGAACCTCTGACTCTGTATGATTATTTGCTCACTCCGGTGGGATCTTATAATGATAAGGGTGATGGCGTTGGCTACGTTTTGACTGTTTCTAACGATTACGTAACTAGCAACGATCCGGACATCGATTTTGATACCAATGACAATTCTCAAATCATACACAATCTCGACGATCACAATGACGAAGAAGACATCCATCAAGGAGGTTACGAGAGTTCAACAAGCAACGAATGCATCGTGCGAGTTTCGAGGAGCTCCGGTCACAATAGAGTTAGAGCCTTCGGACTTGAAGCTAATCAAGAAGAACCTGTCATTCTGATTCAGGAAGAAACACCAGCAAACTCAACACTAGATTCAGAAGAAATTACAGAAGTCAACTTAAGAAGTGGAAGAGTTTTACCTCCGAGAATGGGTCCAAAGGACAAAGGGAAGCTGGTGGTTGTTCAAGAAGAACCAGCCGGCGAGAAGAAATACACATTCGGGAAGAAATCGAGACACATGAAAATAAAGTGGACTACAGACGTGCTAGCCCATCTTAGGAAACTACCGGCCAAGCGAGCATCTACGACGCTCTCATCTTATCGAAGGAGATGAGAGAAGCTCTGATCAAGGCCTTACTTGATCCGAGAAATTTGCTTAGCTCAAATGGTCGGAGATTCCTTAGATGAGGTTTGTTCGTTAAACGAACGACGAGGTGTTACCTTCACGGACAATGACCTACTACTTGGGACGACAGATCACAACCGACTGTTGTACATTTCGATTACAATTGGGAAGTTTACACTCTCTGCAGAGTATTGGTGGATCCAGGAGCATCAATCAATATAATGAGTCTTCGAACACTAGCATACTTGGAAATTGATGCTCGCGAGCTAGAAGGTCGACAAAATGTTATTAAGAGGATTCGAACGGAAAGGAGAAAGAGCCCTCGGATCAATAACTACTAATGAAGACCGGTGACTTAGCAAAGACAACCGCAAAATTTCACATAATTGATTCGAAACGTCGTTCAACGCTCTACGGGGCCGACCATGGATACATGAAAACAGGATGGTACCATCATCTCGCGCATCGATGCATCGAAATACTACGATGGAGGGGAACGATTGCATCAAAGGTGACTTACAACCACTCTCCGTACATGAGATTGGAATCCATGAAGACGCAGACTTATTATGCACCACCGAAGAAAACAATCTTCTCCGGAGATACCATAACAAATGAAGCAAAGAAAGTTCGGGACAACGGAGAACCCGAAGTTCTAGTCCAACGGTCACTCACCACTCCCTTACGGCGAGTTGGTGAAGGTTTCTCCACGACTCGCATCCGAGGTCGAGGCGGGGACGAGGTCGTGGTAGAGACGTTAGGACAGGTTGGACGAGAGGAAACCAGACCATCAATGTTGATTGGGAAGACGATTCGAAGAAGAAAAAGAGATCAAACAAGAAGCCGGCGACAATAAGTCGGAAGAAGCCGCAATTCAAGATCTCTCGAAGATGAAAAGAAGGAAGAATATAAATCGATGTACGAGAAGATTAACCACTATGTACATACTATGACCACGACCCCGATCTATTCTAATAAGATCGAGGGTATGGTGGTCAAAGAGGTACGTAGCGGCGGTGCTAAAGCCGATCAAATTATACCGTGGTGCTACTTCCTCCAAGCCGAGAATAATGTACAATTTGAAAATGTCACCTCATCAAAATTAATGGAATTACCTTTTGAGTGGTACTCTCCCTGTGTTCAAAATTTAATTCAGCGTGGTTTCTTACCTCGATAATGGACAAAAGGCCAATCACAACATTTTGAAAAATTATGGAATAACTCCGGTCGCCACCCGATTGAAAGCATGGTCTCGGATTCGGCACAGTAGGATCGGTTGATGATGCTGAATTTTGCTGGTTGTCACTTGCGAGTCTAATGAAAGCGCATGGAAACTACGGAAGAATTTGAAGATTTATAAATTGGAGACGCTCCACGAGATTCGAAGAAGAAATTAAATCTGATAGATGAGTTAACGGAAGTTAACCTAGGTACTAGCGAAGAGCCTAGACCTACCTTTGTTATCTCCTTACTCGATAAAGAAGACTCAGAAGAAATAATCAAGTTATTAATGAAATTTAAAGACTCTGTTTTGCTTGGAACTACGATGAGATGCCGGGATTAGCTCCGAAGGTCGCGGTCCATAAGCTAGGAGTGGATCCTACTTCGTCCGGTCGGACGAGGTCCCGAGAAGAATGCATCTAGAAATCGAACAACAAGTCATAGCTGAAGTTAAAAAGCTAATAGACGCTAAATTTGTCCGTGAAGAACATTACCCGACTTGGTTAGCCAATGTGGTGCCGGTCGAGAAGAAGAATGGTCGGATCGGAATTTGTGTGGACTTCGAGAGATTTAAACGAGGCATGTCCAAAAGATGAATTCCCTCTACCGATCCCGGAATTAATGATCGACATTGCTTCGACAAATGAAATATTCTCATTCATGGATGGATCTTCATGATACAACCGAGATAAAGATGGCTCCGAGAAGATGAAAAGCTTACGAGCATTCGAACGCCGATCGGAGTATATTCTTCTACACGGTGATGCCATTCGGATCGAAGAACGCAGGAGCGACTATAGCAGAGCGATGACAAGAATTTTTGATGATTTCATCCACAATCAAGTCGAATGCTACGTGGACGATGTGGTCATCAAAAGCAAAGTAAAGGACAACCACTTGTATGATTTGAGAATTATTTTCGAACAATTAAGACAATTTAACCTTAAGATGAATCCCATAAAATGTGCCTTCGGCGTCACCTCCGGGAAATTCTTAGGATTCGTTGTCCGACATCGTGGAATTGAAATCGACCCGGAAAAGATTAAAGCTATCTTAGAAATGTCGCCTCCCAAAACCTTAAAACAACTACAATCTTTTCGAAGGGAAGCTGGCATATCTTCGACGCTTTATCTCGAACTTGTCAGGTAGGTGTCAGCCTTTCTCGGCACTAGTTAAAAAGGATGCCAAATTTATTTGGGAAGAGAAATGCCAAAAGGCCTTTGAGGACATTAAGCAATATCTAATGACACCTCCTGTCTTAGCAGCCCCAGTCTCAGGTAGACCGTTGATACTTTATACCGCGGCTTTAGACGACTCTCTCGGAGCCACTGTTGGCCGGGTCGATGATGAGGGTAAAGAAAATGCTCTTTACTATCTAAGTCGTCATTTACTTCCGACGGAAATAAGGTATCCCGCAATTGAAAAGCATTGTTTGGCCACGATCTTCGCCGCTTAAAAGCTCGGGCACTACATGCTTTCTCATAAGGTCGACCTGATTTCGAAGTTTAATTCATTGCGATACTTGATGACTCGTCCAACGCTTTCCGGCGGACTTGCCGGATGGTCGATGATATTATTGCAATTCGATATAACTTTCGTGCCTCTTCGTGTCGTAAAGGGACAAGTCTTAGCAGACTTCCTCGCGACACACCCTTTGCCGGCGGAATCTCCTCTCGATGACGATTTGCCGGATGAACAAATAATGAGCCTAGAAGACCACTGATGATCGACGTTGGGAATTATATATCGACGGAGCATCTTCGGCACACAAAGACGAAGAATCGCAAGTGATAGTGCCGTGTAAGGCGGAGATCGGATTAATCTTTATAACACCGGAGCGGGGGATGTTAAGATACTCCTACCACTTGACGGAGCCGTGTACGAACAACGAAGCGAATACTTAAGCCCTCATAACGGGATCCGGAATTAGCTATTCGAATGGGGATAACGGACATCAACATCTACGGGGATTCGCAGATTAATCATTCAACGGATCGTCGGACAAGTACAGAATTTTAAAGCCAAGACTCGAGCAATACTTCCGGTATGCTATACGGTTGTTGGATCGGATTCCGAATGTGACGATCTACAAAATTCCCGTAAAGAAAATGCTTTAGCGGATGCGTTAGCTCGCCTCGCAAAAGAATTTGCACGCTTGCAAGATGAATCAGTGGAAGTGTCAGTTCACGGACGTCAGGTCCTATCACAGCTCGACATAGACACAATAAACAAATCGAAAAAAGAAAAAGAATCAGTTGCAGCAGTGACAGAAAACACAGAAGATTAGAATTATACCAAGCTAAGATGGTTCAAGCCCATGACAGACTGATCCGCCTAAGAATCTTCAAAGTTGGTGACTTAGTTCTCGTTCTAAAAAGACCTATCCTTGCACACCGCAAGATAGGAGGAAAATTTGAACCCACTTGGGAAGGACCGTTTGTGGTTGAAGCGATATACTCGGGAGGTTCCTACCGGCTAGTGAATTGCCGAGGAGAACGACATATGCTTCAGATCAATGGACGATACTTGAAGAAGTATTACGGCTACTCGATGTTTCGAAGGAATGAATTCTTCATCCACTAGAAGCACGGGCGAAGTAGTTACTTATGAGCGGGTCCGAACCCAAAAAATAATAAAAAATGTGCTAAAATAAATAAAATAATGATAATAAAGTTTTCCTTGTTTTCTTTTCCATATCAAGATCTTTTTCCTGATCTTATCCCATTTCATTCCTGTTAAAAAAAAATAATATAAAAAAAATGTCTTTAATAAACATTTTCTTAATGTTCTTGTTCTTATTACAGCCCCTGATCCTTTTCCTTGTCTTTTCGCAAGGAAATGTCGAACGGGCGGTTGGTCCTGAACTTTAGAAATGGCGTAAGCCTTGCACTGGATGAAAAGAGGATGAAAGATGGAGCGATAATCGAGATTGACTCGGACTTCGCACCGGCGAGCCTACGATACGAGGAAAGTGGCTGGATCCCGGTTGACCGAGAGGAGCGCCGCGGCGGACGGTGATGAAAGTGGGTGGCCCAAGCCACCAATCCGGCCGACGAAAAGAAAAACAAACACCGAAGAAGACAAGAAAATCAAGTACGTAGTCGCTACGGCGGAGGGCGAGCTTGTCGGCGCCGCGCCCGCGGAGATTCGGGGAAGTTTGAAGAGATACTCTCACGACAACGCAATGAAGAAATAAGAATCGCCGTATCCGTAAGATGTTAACCAAACTAGCGGCGGACCGGCGCGACGAGGCGGTTGCTAGCTGCCGATACATACACTTCGAGGACGCCGATTCACCGAGTGACGGAAGAAAGGAGGCCGGCTCCTAGGATAACGAAGGGACCGAGGAAATCTCACGGAGATCGGAAGAAAGAAGGCTACCACGCCACCGGATAGAACCACCGGTAATGCATAACCTTGTTGCGAAGCAACCCGGAGGATGTCCCGACGGACATCATCCCCGAGGAGCCGAGGTATGCAGGAGAACGTGAAGGGATTGAGCCGTATATCCCACAATATGTCACCAGGCCCCGCCATTTGCAAATTATTCCAGAGTACGAGCTGGAAAGAATGCAAAATGTCGAAAAGAAAACTTTTGAATACTTCGAGAGAATCAGAGGCAGAAGGATCAATATACTAGAAGGCCTCGAGCTACATACAGATGTATTCTCAGAATATGAACAACAACAAATCGTGGATTGCATCCGGGATTTGAAAAGAATGGGCCGAGCGGGCCGCCTAAGGGAAAAAACCTACTCATAACCCCGGAGATGGATGCCAGGGAAAGGAAGAATTACAATACAATGTTGATGCTGTTACAACTTTGCGGAAGACAGGAAGGGAAACCCACCAGGGATACTCCGTCATGGCCAAGTGGATCCAATGCCGTTAGTCATCAAGAGAATGGTAAAGAGGTTGATAACATGGAGGGTACTGCCAGCAGATTGCATACCCAATAGTTGCATTATTAACATTTACAAGCAGGGTGACTGCATACCCCCGCACATAGATCACCACGACTTTGTCAGACCTTTCTGCACAGTCTCTTTCCTGAACGAGTGTAACATCATGTTCGGATCTGACCTCCGGATAGCAGGCCCAGGTGAGTTCCGAGGGCCAGTGAAGATACCATTACCGGTAGGTTCCGTCATGATGCGAAGGGCAATGGAGCGAGATGTCGCTAAACATTGCATACCGGAGTACCGGTGAAGTGGATCTCGGTTACTTTCGGAAGGATGGACGACGGGAAGACACCTTACCACTTCCGGCCGGACCGGAGCTAGAGAATCTCCGGCCTTACGAGCTGTGAGTTACATGGAAAATATCACACCTCCAACGTACATCCATACGGCATCCTTGCCAAGGATGGCTTGGAAGGTGATGTTATTGACCATGTACCTCACTATTCAGACATGAATTTTTGACAGGTGCTTTTTTTGGATGGATCGACAAAAATCATACATAGTCCGTTTTGAGTCTACATGGATTGTATGAGATGTATTCCAGATCGAGTTGTATGATGTATCTTCGACAAGATTGGAATGAAAGTGACCATGTCACATTTTTGGCCTTCACCTCTTTTGTGCAAATTGACTGGGAAACGTCATTAAAGTTAAATGAACTTCGAACAAAGAACAGAAAAGAAACAAAAAGAATAAAAGAAAAAAACAAACTTTCCGTAAAAATCTAAAAATGACGAACACCAAATTTACATGAACATTAAATAAACGATAAAATAAATTTGAATCGTTAAAGGACAGACAAAATGAACACAAATTTCAAATCAAATTTTAAATCAAATTTCAAATTCAATCCTTCCAAACCTCAAATCAAATCTCAAATCAAATCTCAAATCAAATCTCAAATCAAATCTCAATCGAAAATTCAAATTCAATCTCCCAAATCTGAAATCCAATCCGTTCTACCCTCTCCCTTGTATGGGATGGAAGCGGTTGATTCCATTGACGCGGATCGAATCTGATGGTGAGGGATTATATCCAATCCAAACCAGTGATTTCCGATCAACTCTTTTGAACGGGATAAGTGACATCTACATATTCCCTCCTAATCTATTTCCTTTCATGAAAGTCCTTTACAACTTTCATGAAATTCTCGAAACACCAAAATTCCACACTTTTCAAATCAACGCTACAAATCTTTGCAAAGTCTATGACTATTCAAATTCAAACTTTTGGAGTTGAGGATTTTACATCCGAGACTGCATTGCTTTAGGATCATTTCCCTATCGCAATGAAATACATCAAATTCAAACTTTTGGAGTTGAGGATTTTACATCCGAGACTGCATTGCCTTAGGATTCTTTCCCTATCGCAATGAAATACATCAAATTCAAACTTTTGGGGTTGAGGATTTTACATCCGAGACTGCATTGCTTTAGGATTCTTTCCTTATCGCAATGAAATACATCAAATCAAACTTTTGGAGTTGAGGATTTTACATCCGAGACTGCATTGCATTAGGATTCTTTCCCTATCGCAATGAAATACATCAAACCAAATTTTTGGAGTTGAGGATTTTACATCCGAAACTGCATTGCTTTAGGATTCTTTCCCTATCGCAATGAAATACATCAAATTCAAACTTTTGGGTTGAGGATTTTACATCCGAGACTGCATTGCTTTAGGATCCTTTCCTTATCGCAATGAAATACATCAAAATCAAATTCCTGGAGTTGAGGATTTTACATCCGAAACTGCATTGCTTTAGGATCCTTTCCCTATCGCAATGAAATACATCAAACTCAAACTTTTGGAGTTGAGGATTTTACATCCGAGACTGCATTGCTTTAGGATCATTTCCCTATCGCAATGTAATACATCAAATTCAAATTCTTGGAGTTGAGGATTTTACATCCGAAACTGCATTGCTTTAGGATCCTTTCCCTATCGCAATGAAATACATCAAAATCAAACTCTTGAGGTTAGGGATTTTACATCCGATACCGCATTGCTTTAGGTTCTCTCCCTATTGCAATGAAGCACATCAAAATCAAATTCTTGAGGTTAAGGATTTTACATCCAATACCGCATTGCTCTGAGATCTCTCCTCATTGTAATGATTCAATCTAATCAATTCAATTTTCTTTCGAGGTTGAAGATGTTACATCTAAAACCACGAAATTCCAATTTTCACTTCCAGTTCAAATCCCTTCAAATCAATTTTAACAAAACTTCAATCTAAATTGAAACTCCAAACTAAAATTTAAGTTTACACATCAAAACTTGAACTTGAAATGAAACGAAATCTAAATTGAAATTCCCCCAGATCATGTGATTTGGGATTCACCTCCTTCTCCTTTCCCCAGCGAGAGTTCAGGAATCTCAAGTCTCAGAGATATACTTGACACTCCACAGCGGAAACTCTTCTACTTTGTCCTAAGTTTGTCACTTGGACATTTGTGTTGGTTTTGTTGATCGCTTCGGTCAACACCAATATGCGCGGTGTGCTCCGTCAGCTCACCACACCTATTGGGGTCCATTTGTTGACCTCATTTTTGATGAGGTCTTCTCTTCTTCTTTTTAGTACTTAGGATCTAGCCTTAGGCTTTTCCTTTGATTATCTTAGAGGACTAGAATTGAGACCCGCCACTTAGAAACTCAAACCACTTCTTAACTCCCTGCAAACTCCACAAACTTGACTATAGACCCCTAATCACCTAGAGGGTTGAAATCAAATGTGGAAGTTTAAAGGATGAGTTCCTATAAGACTCTTTGGCCTTAGGACTACCCTGGGTGGCCTGGTCTGGTGAAGGGGCTGACTTACACACACACTAGATTTATACACTACACTTTCACACACCTACACTCAACTTGACCTCCTGACTCATGTAGGTGATTCACATGGGTGGTCCTTAACCCCTAAGCCCTTGGCTAAGAGGGTTAGGAACCACATATTGGATGCCTCAAATGAGTCCCTTCATGGCTCATGTGGGCTTGGTATAGCTTCATGGCCCAACCAAAATGATTTTATTCCACTTATATTCACCCAATCTTCAATTTTCCAAATTTTCAATTTTTCGACCCCGGGACCCTACACCCGCTTAGCCTGCCTAAAATTTGCAAAATTTTTCAAATCACCCAAAATTCCTCAAAACCAATCCCAAACATTTCCACATTACTCAAATTGATCATCCATACCCAAAAATACCAAAAATTCCAAAAATACCTCCCAATACCCTCCAAATACCCAAAATACTCCCTCTTGACCCAAAATCCAGAAATTCAGAAAATTCCCAGAAAATTCCAAAAAATCCCAAATATTCCCAATTTTATTTTATTCAACTACACCATGGGCCAATTTTGTCAATTTACCCCACTTATATCAAAAACCCCAATTTGACCCATTTTAACCCTAAGTGAACCCAATGTCAAACCAAACCTACCCAATTGACCCAAATCCTGGTCCAATTCAATTCTAAACTTCAATTCAACATTCCCAACACCAATCTAGACCAAACCCAAGTCCAAGTTGATTGACATTTGGATCCAATTTCACTTTTGGCCTTAAAGCCCAATTTGGACCCATGACCCAAACCTAACCCAAACTCACCCAATTCAACTCCAATTAACCCCAAATCTTTTCTAAACCTTCCTTAAAATCCCTAAAAACAAAACCTTAACATGATTTGCCAAAAATTTAGACCTAAACCCCACTCAAATTCAACCTATAATCAAAAAGGCCCAATTTTGACCTAAACCCAAACCTAACCCAAATAAGCCAAAACCCCAAAATCAAAACCCAACCAAGGCTAAAACCTCTTTGAAACACTCCCATAAACATTTCCCAACATTTATTTTACATCAATTTCAACCCTAGCCCAACATTGGCCCAAGTTAACCCAATTTGACCTATATTGGCCCATTCACCAAAGAAGCCCAAATTCAACCCAATTCAAACCCAAATCACTCCCAATTTGCTCCAAGTCACTCATGACACATCTATGAGCTAAACCCAACAATTATTAGGCCCAAAATTCTACAAAATTCCCATCCATAAATCTATTTTTAAACCAAAAGCCCACTTACATGAAACCTTCCTAAAAGCCCAAATTTCATGCTAAAGCCCCTATGACACATTCTTCTCATCATGCCCTTAATTAAAATCATCCCTAAGTTCAAATCAATCATCAAATTATTCCAAATTGAGTCCCATACAAATTCCCATCAAATTACCAAAATTTCTAAAATCCATTTTCATGAAATTGACCAAGCTTTTCCCCAAGCCAAAGACAAGCCATGAAGCCATGCATGAGCCCCATGGGAGCCATGAGAGCCATGGAATCTACTTTCCACCTCACCATACCCAAGATGGCAAGAGGAGGAGGCCCTTTCCATGTTCTCTTAAGAGTGATTAACCACTTCCATGACTCCACTAAACCATGCTTAAACTTAATTGTACTTGGATTGTGACTTGACCCCACTAATCAAGTCGATCCAAATCACTTTTTATTCAGCCTAAACCAAGGCTTGGGTGGTGCACCTAGCCCAAATGGATGGATTGACCAATTTGAGCCAAAATGAGCCCTCTCCCATTCCATTCTAATCCAAGCCTTTTAAACATGGCATTTGCCAATTGCCTACACTAAACCCCAGCCCACGACCCACTCGAACAAGATGGTGACCGGTGCTACGGCCGGCCGACCACCAGGTCGCCGGAAAACACCACACCCGAGAGCTCACATGTGAGCCAACTTTGGAATTCCACCTTGCTGAGCTGCCCCATGCCCAATGGCCACCATGGCTGTTCTTCCCATGCCCAGAGCAGCTGATCCCAAGCCCTAACTCTCCCTGGGAGGCCCTCCATCCACCTCTATTTAAACCCGACCCCCTCTCGGCCATTGAGGAGAGTTGCACAAACCTTGCCGAAACTCTGCCAAAATTTTTCCAAACCCTTCTCCATCCTTAGAGCAGTTGATCCCCAGTGTCAATTTGCCCTAATCCCCACCAACAGAATCCAATTTCTCAACTGAAATTTCACCCAAAACCGGGACACTTTGTCACGGTGAGCCAATCCTCAAATTGACTGGTCCTACACCTTCACTCGGACCAAGAGGAGAAGTTTCCCACCGAAAGCCCCATCTCCAGGGCCACTCGGTTGCTCCAGCCTCCAAGCTTTGTGATCGGCCGTGGTCGAAATCCTACTGAGCAATTCACCGGGCCGAGGAACTTCATCCGGAGCTTGTTCGGGATCCAATCGAAGGTGACACAACCCACGAGATTGAAGCCACACTTCTCCGAGCAAAGGTATGACCTAATTCTTCATCCCGAGCTTCGGAGATTCTTCATTTCAAATGCTTTAATTTCAATGCATGATCATCGTATAGATGTATTCGTCTCTTCAAGACGAATCCATAGAGCATAAGAACACGAAAATCCATTGAGTATTGAGTGAGATATTAGGGATTTAGTGTGCACGGCTCTCGGGTGAGGACGCTTGGGGACGATGAACGGATGTCGTTCATTTAATACACGCGGGATGGAAGGCCAGGATCTCGCCGGATCAGGAAATGGAACGACACAGCGGGGCCCCGGAGCGCAGAGTCAGATGGCGGCGTCGAATCGGAGAGCGCCACGCGGCGTTTCGGAGCTGCCGAGGTTGACGCGGCGCCGCGTGGATAAATAGAAAATTAGGGTATTTTTGATTTATTTAATTCCCCTAAACTTCAAAAATGCATAACTTTGTGTAGAAAAATCAGAAAAATAAAATAAAAATACCCTCTTGCTCAGTGAACAGAGGAGAATAATGTGGAAAAGAAATTATTTAATTTCATCAAGTATTTTATTTTTAATGATTTATTTCCCTTCTGCATTGTTTTAATTATCCATACATATAGGAAATTCATCATGACATGAGACCATAGGGCTTTTGAAGTCTCTGAATTTGGGGACATTCCCTGAATTTTCCAAAGTCAGAGGCCATCCTTATGAGAAGTTATTGATTTTTCAAATTCATGTTACTGTTTTGAGTATTTTAAATCCAATAATTAGCATGTTGTGAAATAAATTCTAGGAAAATTTGGTGATGTCTCTTATGACTAGAGGACCCTAGGAAAAATAGATTTTGGATTAGTTTATTTAAAATAACCCTAATTGGCTTAAACACCCAAAATAACTCCTTAATTAATTAGAGCTAACCATATATGAAATTGACTTGAAATCAATTCTCCACTGACCTTTAGGATCAGAGGAACCCACCATAAAAATTTGAAGTCAATTGGACTTGGTTAGCCCTATTAAATGGGTTGATTAAGCCATTTAGTCAATTTGAACTTTAAAAATTCATAACTTTCAAAATACCTTTCAAAAATTCACCAAATTGGTTTTGGAGTCTTTTTGATATCATGGGAATTTAAGGAAATTAAAATTTCAATTTTCTAAAAAAGTTGATTTTATTGTATTATTTTAATATTTTAATAATTAAAAAATAATAAAAATCACTAAAATAATAAAATTCACCAAAATGTCACATTTTGAATTTTAATCACTTAGGAACAAATCTCATATTTTTCTTAGGTCTATTTAATGAGATATTAAATTTTAAAGCCCTAGGGTAATTTTAAAATTAAAAAAAATGTATTTTCTAGCATTTTCACTAAAATAATTATCATAAATCAAAGAAAAATCAGAAAATTACAAAAATTGATTCTCTGATTTGCTTGATATCAGAGAGATTTTGGAAAAATATAAATTTCATTTTTCAACCTTTATTTTATTTTTAAATTAATTAATACTCCAAAAATTAAAATAATTATAATAAAAATAATATAATTCAAAAAATCACCAAAATTGGTCCAAGTGATCCTCTGGTTATTAGGAATGTCCCATAATTTTCTTAAGGACAGAAACTTTCTCTTAGTCATGTTATTAAATTTTCCTTGGAAATCCCTATTTTCTACCAAAAATAATTATATAAATAAATTAAATATAGAAAAATCACATTTTCTCCTCTCATGTCTTTATTGGCATATGAGTGAAGTCACATAAAAATTTTAAGTTTATTTAAGCTCAATTTAGTGAGTTATGAAATTATTAAGCTTGAAGGGCAAAATGGTAATCAAAACTTTAACCCTTAATTAAAACTTTAGGTTTAATAAAATTAACAAGTAAAATATTTGATCTTAATCTGATTTGGATGATTGAAATTTAAACAATTAAAGGGTAGAAACCTACTAAACAATTTAAAATAATTGAAATAAACCTTAATTAAATAATTAATTAAATTTGGAAGAATAATAAAGTTGGAATTATTAAAATAGGGATATTATTAGGAAGAGATTTATTCTATAATTTAAAAATCCCTAAATTAATCATCTCAATAATATTTAATTCCTAATTAAAATGATAATTCAAATTTAAGTTTTAAAATGTTAAAGGACTTAATCATTAAAATTAAATTAAAAAGTTAAATTATTAAACCTTTTTTTTAATTTTCAATAAAACTAAAATTAAAAAGTAAAATTAAATTAAAGATTAAATTAAATTAAATCAAACAAATTAAATAAGTTAAATTAAACTAAATCAAATAAATTAAATTAAAAAAAATTAAAAAAAATAATTAAATAAATTAAATTAAATTAAATTAAATTAAATTAAAACATATTAAATTAAATTAAATTAAATTAAATTAAAATAAAATAAAATCAAATAAAACTAAAATTAAAATTAAAATTAAAATTAAAATTAAAATTAAAATTGAAATTAAAAAATCAAAATTAAATCAAAATTAAAACTAAACCAAATTAAATTAAATTAAAGTTAAATTAAATTGAATTAAATAACATCACCTAAGACATAAAGAAATTAAATATAAAGCAACTTGAACACTATTCCAAATTTAAACCCATTAACTGAGATTAAACTAAATCATAAACCATTTGAACACCAATTTGCCCTCGAAAACTTTGGTTATTATAACTCCTAAACAGAACATTAAATGAAATGTTACTTCACTTATAGGATATTCAAATGTCCTAGTTCACTGAGCAAGATAACAAAACTTGAATTCCCAAACGATTAATTCATTTGTATGATTAAATTCATTTGGACTTAAAATAATCCTATCAATATTGAAAAGATGTTTAAGATTCTTCTTAAACACTTCCTCAATATGATAGTATACTCATAAGAACAATTGAACTTAATTATTTTTTGATGAAAAAAATCGTCCTTAAACCAAAACACAAGAACCTAGACGTCATAGGAAATGACTAGCTATAGGATTAGAAATTTGGTAGAAAACCATAACCCTTCCCTTAGCTTTACCTAGGAACTTGCTTAAATATTCTAATCGTGTTTTAAGTGCGACTTGGGATGACGGGAAGACCCTCCAGGTACGCTTTTATTTTATTGCAATTTATCTTATTGCAATTTATTTAATCGCATCGTACTTACTTTTCTTGCATGATAAACAACTGTTGCATGAAAACCCACACCTCTAGGGTAGCCCCTAAAACTGAAACCAAAACTAAATTAAAAGTCATTACAAGATAAAATCCACCGCCACAACATCTCAAAATATAAAACAACTCAAAATTTAATCACAAACAGAACACAAAACTACAACTACAACTAAATTAAAACGTCTTGTTGGATGATCGGGAATACCTCGGATGATGTAACCTACGTGTTGCTTAACGGGATTTCCGACAGTCTAAATGAAAGTGTGGAACTCATTCAGTTGAGTTTAGCAAATTCATCTGGACTAAGTGAATCCGATAAAAATAATGATGCCGGAAGGATGGAACCGTGGGATCTTAACCGGTGTTGTTATAATCAACTTTAAGATTTGTTTTAATTAAAATATTAAAAACACTTGGAAATTAAGATTTTTCTCTAAACCAAAACACTTTCCTCGTCTCCTGATTTATGACTTCTATAACTAAACCTCTGCAACAACAAGGAGCTCGGAGCACGGTGGGCAGCATGGCCATCTACGTCAGCAAAACAACTCCACATCAGCTAAACATTCCTAGAATTAAAACAACAAAGCCATAGGACTTCGAGGTAGTTTGCCTAGTGCAACATAAATCCTCAACATTTTGTTAGGCATTTGCATAGCAAATTAAGCCCTAACCGGACTTAGGATTCCGAGGTAGTCGTTCGGTACGACATAAACCCTCATAACTTCAAGGCTATTTGTGTGATTCTATCATATAAATGTAAGTCCTAATCAATTAAAATTGGCAAGATCAAAACATTAAATAAATATTAGGACTTTCCTAAATCCAAGCCAAACAATAGGATAGTCGGGGAATTGCTGAAGTTAGCTTCGAATCTGTGATTTCTCCTACCTTTCTTCCTTTGAATTCTCAAAACAAAATGTTCCAAATTTGATCCATTCCCTATTGAAATTCCAAAATTCAATCTCTTGAAAACCTTAAACTTTGAAATTCTTGACGAGCGAATTATCGATTATTATCGAGAGTTTTCTTAGGTGATTCCCGTCACTTAAGATGTAATTAACTATAGGGGCTTGCCCTTATAGGGAATTTTAAAGAACCCGAGTAATATAAACCCCGTTTAATGCTTTCATATTAAGCGAGGGAATTTGTCGGCTTATAAAATTGGTTCGCGGACCAAACGGATGTCACAAACCTTTCTAGTTTATCTAATCGAGCCTCATTATCAAGCAGTGGGTCTATTCTTCGGGATAGATACACGGTTTGTGGTGTGGCGCTCGTTTATGTGAACTATTTGGGATGTGAAATCAGTTTGATTTCATATCTTAAAATTTTCAAATTTAAAATTATTTTCAAAAAATCAAATACTATTTTTCAAATTATTTATTTAAATTAAATTAAAAATTCGCCGATAATTTCTGTAGGCGACCCCTTTTCACAAATACAACACTCAACCTAAAAATAAGCCGTACACTCCTCTGTTGACAAATCCTCTTTCTTTAATAAGTCTTTTCTTCATCAAGCCTTTGTTGAAGATACGCTGCGCCTCCGAACAGATGAATTTTCTTTGGTTGAAAACTTCAGTTTTTGTGGTTTCTAAGAGTTTGTTGGCTATTTCGGATTGAAAGGATTGGTCTCTAGTCGTTTCTAAGGAAGAAAACAGGGTAAAATTGGATTTGGAATAATTTCCTAAGAAGAAATGGCTTAGATCCGTCCAAAACTGCACGAAAATTCTTAAGAAACCAAAATTTCAACTGCCTCGCCGTCGGCGGGAAGTTTCTCGCCGTCGGCGAGCTAGTTATAAAACTGACTTAAGTCATGGCACACGATCTTGCTGTCGGCGAGATTCGTAAAAATCGCCCAATTTTGCTCTGGTCCGAATATTTTCTGATCTCATCAAATAGGTTCGAATTTGTGATGATTCTAATTAAAATTTTGAGTAGTAAGATTAGTTTTAATAATATAGACTCACTAATTTGTAGATAATTTAAAATAAAAGACTACTATGGGTTGCCTCCCATAAAGCGCTTGGTTTAACGTCGTCAGCCCGACCTAATTTCAGTTAGTAATCAGGTTGACTAAGCATTAAAACTTCTTTAAAATTTGGTCTTCTACCTTCAAAATATGGTTTTAATCTATGTCCGTTTATCTTAAATCTATCTTCTGTTTTTGGATCTTCAATTTCTATAGTTCCATATGAAAATATCTGAGTTATGGTGAAAGGTCCTAACCATCGAGATTTCAATTTCCCAGGAAATAATTTCAATCTAGTATTATATAGCAAAACTTCTTGTTCTGGTTCAAAATTTCTCTGATTAATCTTCCGATCATGCCATAATTTCATTTTTTCTTTATAAATTCTATCATTATTATATGATTCATTTCTTAATTCTTCCAATTCATTTAATTGCAACAATCTCTTCTCACCAGCTTCTTTCATATTATAATTAAATTCTTTAATCGCCCCATATGCTTTATGTTCTAATTCAACTGTTAAGTGGCAAGTTTTTCCATAGATAAGCCTATAAGGAGTCATTCCAATCGGAGTTTTATAAGCAATCATGTATGCCCATAATGCAGTGTCTAGTCTTATAGACCGATCTAATCTATTAGGGTTTACTGATTTTTCTAATATACGCTTAATCTCTCGATTAGAAACTTCGCGTAATCCATCTAGTTTGTGGATGATAAGCGAGTTGATATTTTATGCATAATATTATATTTTTCTACTAGTTTGTGAATATATTTGTTTCTAAAATGAGTTCCTCCGTCAGTGATAATCACTCTCGGCATTCCAAATCTAGTAAAAATATTTTTCATTAAAAATTTTGAAACACTTTTAGCATCACACCTAGGTAAAGCTTGTGCTTCGATCCATTTGGAAACATAATCAACAGCTACTAATATATATGAGTTTCCAAATGAAGGAATAAAAGGTCCCATGAAATCTAATCCCCAAACATCAAAAATTTCAACTTCTAATATAAAATTCAGAGGCATTTCATTTTTTCTTGATATGTTTCCTACTCTTTGGCATTTATCGCAAGTTTTTATATATCTATATGCATCCCTAAATAGATTAGGCTAGTAGAATCCATATTGTAGAATTTTATACGCAGTTTTATCAGTCCCAAAATGTCCTCGAAAATTAGAGTCATGACATTTTGGAATGATTGGTTCAGTTTCTTCATAAGGCACGCGTCTTCTAATAATTAAATCCTTACATTGCTTATATAAGTAAGGTTCATCCCAAAAGTATGTTTTAGTATCATGAATGAATTTTTTGTTGTTGTTGCAAAGTTAACATAGGTGGTAAAATGTCCCTTACAATATAATTTACTATATCAGCATACCAAGGTATTTTTCCACTTATTTATATTATAAAGTTGTTCATCAGGAAAACTGTCTAAAATTTCATTATCAATATCAGATAATTCATGATTTTCTAATCTTGATAAATGATCAGCAATTTGATTATCGGTTCCCTTTTGTTAATGATCTCAAAATCAAATTTTGCATTAATAATATCCATCTAATTAATCTTGGTTTAGAATCTTTCTTTTGCATTAAATATTTTATAGCAGAATGATCAGTATGTACAATACATTTAGTTCCTATTAGATAATGCCTAAATTTATTATAAGCATATACAACTGCTAATAATTCTCTTTCGAGAATTGTATAATTTATTTCAAGCATCATTTAAAGTTTTACTTAGCATAGTATATAACTTTGAAAATCTTATCATATCTTTGCTCAAGAATCGCTCCTATAAGCATAATCACTAGCATCACAAATAAGCTCAAATGGTTTTTCCCAATTAGGTTAAACTATTATAGGTGCTGTAATTAATTTATCTTTTAATAATTCGAAAGCATTCGGGCATTCGATTGTAAATTCAAATTTCTTGTCCTTTTCTAGAAGTTGGCATAGTAGATTTAGTAATTTTTGAAAAATCTTTAATATAACGTCCGTAGAATCCGAGCATGTCCAAGAAAACTTCTTACCCCTTTTACCGTAGTTGGAGGTGGTAACTTAGCTATAACTTGAATTTTTGCAGGGTCTACTTCCATGCCTTTTTCCGAAATTTTATGCCCTAATACGATGCCGTCTGTAACCATAAATTGACATTTCTCCCAATTAAGAACTAAATTAGTTTTCTCACATACTTCAAATACTTTTTCAAGATGATTTAAGCATGTGTCAAATGATATTCCAAATACAGAGAAATCATCCATAAATACTTCTATTCCATTATCAATTAATTTACTAAATATAGACATCATACATCTCCGGAATGTTGCGGGTGCATTACATAATCCAAAAGGCATCCTTCGAAAAACGAAAGTTCCATAAGGACTAGTAAATGTAGTTTTCTCTTGATCCTCGGGAGCAATTTGTATTTGATAATAAGCGGTATATCCATCTAAGAAATAAAAATATTTATGTCCGGCTAATGTATCTAACATCTGGTCTAGAAATGGTAAAGGGAAGTGATCTTTCCTGGTGGCTGTGTTTAATTTTCTATAATCAATACATATTCGTCATCCAGTCACTTGTCTTATAGGGATAAGATCATTATTTTCATTAGCTTTGACGGTCACTCCTCCTTTCTTAGGTACACAGTGGATTAGGCTTACCCAAGCACTGTCAGAAATAGGATATATAATACCATTATCTAACCATTTTAAAATTTCATTTTTAACTACTTCTTTCATTATTGGATTTAATCTCCTTTACGTATCTGCTTTAGGCTTATGTTCATTATCTAAAATAATTCTGTGCATACAGATTGAAGGACTAATTCCTTTAATATCTGCTAAAGTCCAACAAAAAATTTTCTTATATTTTTTAAAGTTTCTAAAAGTTTTTGTTCTTGAGATTCATTTAATTCGGATGAAATAATAACTGGTAGGGTTGAAGAATTACCTAAGTAAGCATATTTTAGATGATTAGGTAACATTTTTAATTCAAGTTCAGGAGGTTTAATAATAGATGAAACTATATTTTTTTCAGTGTTTTCTGTGTTATCCAAAAATTCAAATTTCTCTTGAATATAATCTAGTTCTTCATTTATATCGGCTTTTTCGATTAATTCAGTTTTTTCTTTTTCTATTTTTTCTTCATAATATTCCTTAAAATGTTCTTTTTGTAAATGATCAAGTACTTCCATTCGAAAACACTCATCATCTTTTTCTAGTGCAGGATATTTCATTGATTTAGCAATATTAAAAGTAACTTTTTGGTCATTTACTCTCATAGTTAATTCTCCTTTCTGAACATCAATCACAGCTTTTCTAGTGGCTAAAAATGGTCTTCCTATGATAGGAATTTCTTTATCTTCTTCCATATCTAAGACAATAAAATCTACAGGGAAGATAAATTTATCCACTTTTACTAATACATCTTCAATAACTCCCTTAGGATATGTAACGAACGATCGCTAATCGAAGAGTTACCGAAGTAGGTGAAATTTCTCCCAATCCTAATCTTTTAAAAATTGATAGAGGCATTAGATTGATGCTTGCTCCTAAGTCACACAAAGCTTATCCATAGAATTTTTCTCCAATAACGCAGGGTATAGTGGAAAGTACCAGGATCTTTTAATTTTTTAGGAAGTTTTTTCTGAATAATAGCACTACACTCTTCACTAAGTGCGACTATTTCATTATCGGTAAATTTTCTTTTTTTATTTAGAATATCTTTCATGAATTTTACATAGTTTGACATCTGTTCTAAAGCTTCTACGAAATGAATATTTATCATTAATTTCTTCAAAATTTCAAGGAATTTAGCAAATTGTTTATCTTTTTTATGTTAAATAAGTCGTTGAGGAAATGGTGGTGGAGGTTTTTCCACAGAAATTTTTATTGGTATTAAAGGATTTTCTAAATTTGAATCTTGTTGATTCTTTTCCTTTTCAATTTCCACTTCCTCTTTTTGACTTTCAAGTTCTTTTGTAATTTGAGGTTCTAATTCTTTTCCACTTCGTAATTGAATTGCTTTAATTTGTTCATTTCTTTTGTCTTTGGGATTTATTTCCACATTACTAGGAAATGTTCCAGGTATTCTATTATTAAGTGTGGTAGCTATATGTCCAAGTTGAGTTTTAATATTTTTAATAGTTGTTCCTTGATTTTGTAATTGATTACCTTGAATTTGTAATTGATTTCCTTGATTTTGTAAATGTTGACCCATATTTAATATTAATTCTTCTATTTATAATTTCTTATCTTTAAATTGTGGGTTATTATTATTAAATCCAGGTGAAAAATTAGGTTTATAATAAGAATTTCTTTGATTAGAAGGAATTCCTAATGGTTGTGTTATGTTATTCATCCATGGTTGATTAGTTGTGTTATTATTCCAATTAAAATTAGGATGATTTTTCCATCCAGGATTATAATAATTCGCATAAGGATTATTGGGTCTGTTATTAGTTGCATTTATCGTTTCATATTGAGATTGGGACTCTATAAGTTGTCCAGATGAATTTTCTTCTAATATAGTTGGAGAGTAATTCATTCCAAAATGATCTAATTTTTTAGATACAACAGCGATTTGGGAAGCTAACATAGATATTGCATCATTTTCATGAACACTAGCTATCTTTTTCGGATTCATTCTATCAGCAGGCCATTGGAAATTATTAGTTGCCATTTCTTCGATTAGTGCATAGGCTTCATCAAATGGTTTTGACATTAATGATCCTCCAAAGAAGAAGATCGATGATTGATCTTAAAGATCCTACTAATCCATTATAGAAAGTTTGAATAATTAACCAATCTGGTAACGCATGATGTGGGCATTTCCTAAGAAGTTCTTTAAATCTCTCTCAAGCTTCATATATTGATTCTCCATCAAACCGACTAAAAGAAGTTATATCATTTCTAAGTTTAGCGAGCTTTAGATGGTGGAAAATATTTGGATAGGAATTTTGTGATAACTCTCCCCAAGTTTTAATAGATCTAGGTGCTAACGAATTTAACCACATTTTAGCCTTATCCCTTCAAGAAAAAGGAAAAAGTCTAAGTCTAATAGCATCGTTAGATACTCCTTCATATTTGAAAGTAGCACAGAGTTCTAAAAAACTAGCAAGATGTAAATTAGGATCTTTAGTAGGTGAACCACTAAATTGATTATTTTGTACCATTTGGATAATTGCGAGGCTTAAGTTCAAATGAATTAGCAGCTACATCAGGGTTTTGAATAGTTAAATGAATTTCATCTAATGTAGGGTTGACATAATCTCGTAATGGTCTTAGTTGATTGATATTTTCATTTTCAGGAATATTTGTCATTTGTTTTAAATTTATAATTTCTATTTTTTTATTTTCTAATTCTCTTAATTGTACGCTCTAATTCTGAATCGTATGGTATTAAATTTTCATTTCCAAATTTTCGCATACAATTTTACAAAACAAAATAGTTTGTTACTCTAGTAAATAATTTCTTTACTCCCCGGCAACGTCGCCAAAAACTTGACCCACTTTTAATATGTTTGCAAATTAAGTTTATAGTAACGGTATCAAAAACTTGATCTCGCTTTAATATATATATATATATATATATATATATATATATATATGATTTTATGATGGAATGTATGATGTGGATTCTACGCAAGTATACGTATCGTATCAAGTAATACGGGGCTCTAGTGGAGTCCTCGGTTATCGATCCCACTGGGAAGTTTTTAACGCATTTGTATCAGCTAAATTTAAAGGAATTACTTACTAATAAAGTAAACAAAAATTTAAAGTAACTAAAGCAAACTAAAGTAAACTAATGCTTGAACTAAAGTTGATTTAAATAATTCAGAAAAAGTATTATTCTCCTTGTTTTTTAGAAAATTAAGTGAATGACGAATTTAAATAGAATCTTTGAATTGTATTGTGACAAATAGGAGCATTCCTATTCTTCACCCTTTGGTCCAGGTGCAAAGAACATTGACTAATCCTATGTTTGATTACTGAATCTGCGGCTAGGCTGGGAGGATATTGGCTGCCACTTCAGAGCTCCCACGTTCCTCTCACCTGAGGGCTAACATATACACTTCAGCTCTCAAACAATAAGACCAAATTAAATATTTTAATCTGTCATACTAAAATGTCCAATTGTACGTCCGATAATTAATATTTCCCTATTTATTTGCACCCTCCTTCCAAGGCTTTTGACTTCCCTGAATATTGGATGTAATTTTTACTATAGTTGATAATTCAACATATTTTAACGACTCAATCGGCCGGATTGAAAGTAAATTAAGTTTTAAGTAAAAATTATCACAATTTAATTTAATGTATTAGGTACTTCTATTTAATTTCATCAATTCGCATAATTTTCATAAACAAGGAAAAAGACTAAGAAAACTACTCAGAATGCATGGGAATAAAACAAAGCATGGATTTCATTTAAAGTTAACAACAACAATAAACAAAGACATTTAACTTAATTTCCTCCCCAAGCAGACTCCTCAAGTTCCTTTGACTTTTCCTTCTAAGTACAAAGAACTTCTAATTTACTAATTAGCACTCAAACATGTCTCAAGAAACTCACTAATGACACACAATAGACACACACCGTACACACAAAAGACTAAAATTCGTCCTCTATTTATAGAGGTAGGCAAAGGTCCAAGGGATGCTTAAACACCTCTTCAAAAGCGTCCAGGGTTCAATGTATTTGCATTTTGAACTCGTCTCGCCGTCGGCGGAAACGACCTCGCCGTCGGCGGGGCCTCTGAAGGTCTTCAAACCGCGCGATCTAGCTGTCGGCGGGCTCGGGCTCGCTGTCGGCGAGGTAGTTGTAATTCCTTCAGAAATTCTTCACATGATCTCGCCGTCGGCGGCCTCAATCTCGCCGTCGGTGACTTAGTTCATTTTGCATGAATTTCTTCCTTTTTGATCCAAATTCACTCCATTTCATGTTTTTTGCTTTCATCACTTATAAATCTTCATTCCTGCAGTAAAATAAAGAAAATATCTTTCTTTAAAGTGCAATTTCATCAAAAATAGATATGAATTTCTTAATGTATTTTTCTGTGATCAACACACAACTGACTAAAATTCGTCTCTATTTATAGAAGGAGTTAAATCTCCAAAGGTTGCTTAAGCACCTCTTCAAAAAGCGTCCAGGTTCAATGTATCTGGCTCAATTCAACTGTCTCGCCGTCGGCGGGCTCGATCTCGCCATCGGCGGGCTTCTAGAAGATAGATAAACCTCGCGATCTCGCTGTCGGAGGGCTCGATCTCGCCGTCAGCTAGTTCCTTATAATATATTTAAAACTTTCAGGAAAAACTCGCTGTCGGCGGCCTTCTCCTCGCCGTCAGCGGGATAGTTCACTTTTCATCTATTTCAGTTCTTTTGCTCCAAATTTGTTTATTTTCGCGCTTTCTGCTTTCATTACTTATAAATCTCCATTCCTGCAATAAAATAAAGAAAATACCTTTCTTTAAAGTGCAATTTCATATAAAATTGGTATAAATTTCTCAATACATTTTTCTGTGGTCACTGACCCAAAGGCAGGAGAAGACTTTGGTAGAAGAAAACTTGGTTAAGCTCGTTCAAGAAAGTGCCATCCATATTGCTGGATTTTTACCATGTATTTTTTGGAGGTGAAGAATTGTTCTGATGAGCTAGTTAGAAGAACCTATAGTTAGGAGAACTGTGTATAACTACCTTTGCTTTGAAGAACAATACTCCTTCACCTATCACTCTAATAGACGCACTCCTGCCCTTAAGGAGGAATCCTTACAATAACTCCATCATCGAGACAACAATGATAAGAAACTACTAGATGGGTAGATTGTTAACACTGGAAGCTTCTTGAAAATTCTATTCAAGTTAATTTTCAACAAAATGAACCTCATAATTGATTGGTTGGTTGCATTGGTCGTGCAATCTATAGCTTCTCTGGTGAGAGAAAGCAAACCTTGGGAGTTATTGTACTATTAGTTACTTGGGTAGAATGTGAGACGTAATTTACCTACATGAAGAATTTCCTAGTAGTAGATTCACCACCAATTTATAGCACCATCTTCAGTTGGACCTTGTTGAATGACTACAAAACCATGACCTCATTGTTCCACATAGCGATGTAATTTTTCTTTGATTGAGAGATCATGAACATTCAAAGGAACTTGGAGCGTCTCAGACTTGCTATGTGATGTGATGTGACTTTAAATATGCTTTAAAATACAAGAATTTGATACCACTTTTTGGAAGATTTAATTCCTGTCAAATGGCTTCAAAAACTTGATGTGCGAGGTTTACTTTTATTATTTTGTTAGATTTAATTATTGTAAAAGTCACAATTTTAAACGTAAGTATATGTATCGTTCAAGTAATACAGGGCTCTAGTGGAGTCCTGGTTATCGATCCCACAGGGATAATAAAAATAAAAAGTAAAAATATATAAGTAATATTTTAAATTTTTCTTATGCAAATTATATATACCTTCTTTTTTTAAATATATATTAAAATTTAATTAACTAATAACTTTTACTAAAAGAAAGTAAGCAATAAGCAGGAAAGTAAAGTAAACAGTAATTAAAATTCAATGCAATTATAAAAACGACTTTCTTCTTTTTCAACTAATCCAAGAATTATAGATTAATTATCTTTTGTAGGGAATTAAGATTATAGTATTGTGTCAAATAGAAGCATTCTTATTTTTTACCCTTTGGTCCAGGTGCAAAGAACATTGACTAATCTATAGTTAGGCTCAGGATGTGTTATTAGTAGAATGGGTAAATCTATGCTCACACTACTAGATGTATAAGGGTTGCTATGGTCTGCCCTACCAGTGATACGTTACCTTTCTATAAACCAAATTATTAGAATTTAGTCTGTCACTCTAAAAAATAATTAATTCTACGCCCAATAAATAATATCTTCCTATTTATTTGCACTTCACCTTAAACAATCTGCGTATAGCCTACGATTACCTAAGGATTCATGTGATATCTACTAGTTAAGAATTTATCTCCGGATAGGTCTCAAAATTCTTCAACAGATTTTAACAAATTGAATGACCAATTTAAAAAGTAAACTAAGATCAGGTATTAATATCATCACAATATTTTAAAATATTTTATTTTTAATTCTCCTACGAAATTTAATTAATTTATAATCTTTTCATAGTTAAAAGGAGAAAGATAACTAACGACTCAGAACTCATTAAAATAACCCAACAAAATATATTTATAAAACTTTGAACCAAAGTACAAATACTTATCTGAAGTGTTCCTTCAAGAGCTCCGCTGACTTCTACTGACTCCAACGCAATGATGAAAGACTCCAACAGCGATTACACACAATAAACACTTAAAATAAACTCACTGGATACAAAATAAAGTGGCACCCTAAGTATGGAAGAGACTTAAATAGGCTAAAATTGGTACGTGTACTAAGAGGGGGGGGGGGGTTTGGTGTGATTTTCTCTGTAGAATGGACTCCTATTTATAGAGCTCTGAATTTGACCAGGGGTTGCTTAAGGCTCCTCTTCAAAATTCATCCAAATTCATTGTATCTTCTTGAAGGTAACCGTCGTGCATAGGCGCCGGACTCCGTGACCAGGTCGTTCGTACCTCTTCACTTTGGGTCTCACCTCTTCGCGATCCAGACCGTTTCCTTGTGTCCAAATACATTGTATCACATGTCATATATATTAGGAGTAACTTCCAGTCTTCTAGAAGCTCCAATAACCGCTTAATATCATCAAAATAACTGCCCAAAGTCATTAAAAAATCTTGACAGCGTCTGTATCAAACTGGCGCTTAGGCGCCGGACTCTGGCGCCTAGGCGCCAGGCCAATAATTCCAAAAATTGCTCCATAAGCTCCATTTTTGCTCCTTTTTTTCTTCGTGGACTCTTTTTAATCATCTACATCAAAAAACATGAAAATACCTTTCATTAAAGCATAATATCCTTAAGAATTGAATCATAAATAAGGCATAAAAGTGGGTATTTTTTAGGTAGATCACTAAGTCCGGGGAACCGGAGTGTGAAGTAGAATTCTCTTAACCTATAACACTAACGCAAAGGGGTCTCTAGACTAATGAAAATACTCTTGAGATTTCTATAATCAAAGGAGAGCCCGAATAAATCTTCCACATTAAGTGAAAATTTTGATGCATTGTATACAGATTTGCTAATCAAGATCATTTAAAAGCATCAAAATTGCATGGTTTGTACTAATTATGTTTGAGATATCACTTGACGTCTCATGCCACTGATTGAACATAAATGCAGCTGCCTGACTAATGAAGTAGAAAATCAGGTCTTTGGTGATGACTCTCGCAGAGAAGAGGTGCAAAAATTGAAGGAGGTCGATAAACTTTGGTATTTACAATTCCTAACATGTGTCTCCAACATGCTAATTGTACAAAAAGTAAACAACAAGTAGAGGATGTGCATGGACTTTACCAACTTGAACAATGCTTACTTAAAGGACAGTGACTCACTACCGAGGATTAATTTATTAGTGGGCTAAGCAGTTGGTCACACTATGATAACAATTTAAGAAACATTTTTGGGCTACCACTATATAAAGGTGCACCCAGCTGATGTAGGGAAGATAGCCTTTATATATAGTGAGGGTGTATATTGCTATAATGCAATATCCTTTGAAATTAAAAAAAAAATGGGGCAACCTACCAGCATCTTATGGATGTAATTTTTTCTAAGCAAAAGAACAAAAAATATTAAGGTGTATGTGGATATGTGTTGGTTAAAAATCATTCATTCAAACTACACATATAATAACTTAAATACATTCAAGACCTTCTAAAAACATAATATGAGATTAAATCCAATAAAATGAACTTTCAAAGCATCTACAGGCTTTTTTCTCTATTATTTCTTGACCTTAGAAGGAATAGAAGTTAATCTGAAGAAAGTACAAGCTTTGTTCAACATGTCTTCTCCTCAAAATATAAAAGAAGTGCAATAGTTGAATGGTCAGATAGTAGGTTTAGGCTAGTTCATTTCAAAGTTGGGTGAAAATTGTCAAAAATTCTTCAAAATTTTCATAAAGGTGAAAAACTTCAAATAGTTATCATGTGTGAATAAGCATTTGTGAGGTTGAAAGATTCTTTGGCATCACCATTGCTTCTCTAAAGTATAAAGTAGAATGAAAAACTCTCTCTGCACTTGGGAGGCCATCAACTCAGTGCTAGTTCAAAAGTATTTGAGAAGGCATTTTCTAGTCTACTACACCAATCAGGTCCTTAAAGGAATTGAAATCAGGTATGTGATTACAGAGAATTAACTTTGCTCTGATATTTTTTTTCTCATAGGCTTCGGCCCTACCTCCAAATGCATTTTATCCATGTTATCCCTAACCAAATGTTGATATTCATTCTCACTTGGCTGAAACATTTCGAAAGGATCCTCAAATAGGTGGTGGAGCTGAGTGAGTTCAACATCTTCTACATCTCCCATACCACAATCAAGGCACAAGCAATAGCTAACTTTTTTGGTGGATTTATTTGAATCTTGTAAGCCAAATGAAGGATCCACTGACAACATCCATACTTGGGTTTTATACATTGATAGAGCCTCAAACCAAATGAGATGGTGATCGGACTTGCTATGAATAATCTGGGTGATCGGACTTGCTATGAATAATCTGACAAGAAAGAACCTCTACCATTAAGCAACCATAAAATTTAAAATCATGAACATTCAGTTAGAGTATGGAGCCCTTATTATTAACTCGTGTTTAGCTTGTGAACTGGGCACTCGGCATCTCTATATGAATTCATACTCACGGTTGGTGGTGAATTAAGTGAATAAAAAATTTAAAGCAATAGATGAAATAATGTCCAAATATCTTAGCAAAGTTAAAAAGGAGATCTAGAAGTTTGCCAACTTTAAAATCGAGCACATCATTATGAAGGAAAATAAGTTGGTTGGTCTCTTATCAAAGTGCATCTTCTTAGGGTAGGGAACAACTTAAAGACTAATCCAACCAAAAATTGAAGAAACTGAAGTAATGGAAGTGAAGGTTGAAGGAGCTGCATCGATCCCTACATTCACTTCATGAAGAATGGAAAGATTACTGAAGAAATCACAGACCTTAGAAGATTTAAATGCATTGTGGCTCAATATCTTCAGACTGAAGGGAAGCTTTTCTGAAAGTTTGCTACTTCACTTTACTTAAGGTGTGTTGGAGAGAATAACACATAAGACATCCACTGAGAGATAGACTCAGGAGAATACGGGAATCACTCTGGAGAAAAGACCATGACACACAGAGTTCAACAATTAGGATACCTCTATCGAACACTCCTAAACTGTGTAAAGATACTTTTTAGGTGATGCGAGTGATACCAGAAGTACGATGATCATCAGTGCTAGGACTTTCAAAGTTTAGGGGCTTGGCATCCTTTAGTTGTTCCCACTATCAAAGAGTCACTACAAATTTTTTCCGTTTACCGTATACTTCTTTTTAAAATTGATCAAAATAAAGGCACTCTCCCGAATAACTGCAGAGGTCATCTCAAACTTCATCTGGACATACCTCTTATGTTGTTAAGGTCTACCTCTTTTCATCATTACTAACAATGAGATGTAGTTCACTAAAAAACGGGTGAAGACTTTCTACCAAAGTTAGAAGATTAGCCTGAAGTTCACATCGATATATTATTCCCAGAATAAAAGTAGAAGCTGCCAACAAGATAATCCTGAATCTATTAAGGAAGAAAGTTGAATGAGCAAAGGGAACTGGACAAAGATCCTCCCACCAATTATTTGAGAAAGCCAAATGACGCCAATAATAAAGACCAAAAAAAATCTATTCTTGTTGGCCCTAGAATGGAGTTGATTTTTTCAGTCAAATCTAATCTTCACAACCAACGAGTAGTGATAAACTCAACATTTAATGAAGATCACTTGGTTAACTGGTTGAAGACAAATAGTGAAGGGGCAATGCTCACACTTGATGTCAAAGAAGAAAAGTAGATGAACTCAGCCCATCAATAGGAGGAATTCAAGGGACACACCACCCATGACTATAACAAGCACATTCGAGAGAAGACTTTTTCCCTTGGGTTTTTGTTTTAAAAAGGGCTGATCCTACTAATTAAGTTTTAAAACTTAAATAAAATGTAAAGTTTTTCTAAACTAGTTTAATGGAGAAGAGTTCAAATTATGTGAAAGTCTTTCCCCTTGCAAAGAGATCATAATTAGTGTAGGAATCAAATGTTTAAAGGTTTGAATGTAGTTTTGTGAAAAAATAGGAGCAATCTTATTCTTTACCCTCTTCCTAGTGCATAAAGAACATTGGCTAACCTAGAGTTAAGCTCCTAATTCTCAGGTTATGCTGGATATGTTCTAGTATTTAACTTTAGATTACCCACTGTGCCCTCTTTTTAGGACTAACCGGTGTAGAGAATGCATGGTGAATTCTAATAAGTCGGAGTACTTCAGATCAACTATCCTAACTCGCACAAACTCGTTAATCGCCAACTTTGTGCTGAGCTGGAGCTACTTTTCTTGAGAGTCAGAGAACTCCTCCATGGTCTTCATAGTGGCTACTTATTCTAATAGAAATGTTTTCTTCTTATGAATTATAAAAAGCTACTAGCATTCTCTCTAGCTCTTCCTTGGCTTTAGTCCGCGGGGCCTTAAACACAACTTCCCGTTTCCCAATCACCTTCATCTGAGCCTTCACAATCTTTGCCTTTTTCTTAACCTTGATGGCTACCTCTTTAAGATCAAAGGTGGGGGAATTTAGATGGTGTGTATCTAAGAGTCTCAAAAAATGGTACATTTAAGCCGCAGCAAATAATTAAAAATTAATTATAAAGTTGATGCATACAAACTGATGTTTAAAAAATTACAGTGACTATCATAATTCTTTTTTCAAAATATAAGATCGTAATTTTATGGCAACCACATTTAATCAAATTAAATTACTAAAATAAACTTGTTAAATATTCCATCATGAAAGCCGAATCTAAGCAGCCCTTAAAAGGGGCACTCAAATTAACTTTTAATTAGGTCAATCCGACAAAAATGTGCGTATTTATTAAATCTATGTTTTAAAGTTAAACCTCTGATTAATGCGGTGGTCTAACTAGCTGAGCTGAGCTGAGAGACAGAGTAGCCAAATCGATATTTAACATAGTCAAAGAAACTAAACGGTTACATCAAGCAATAGAAATTCAAGTTTCACACTGAGACCCATTAAGTTTAATAACAAGAAGCATAAAGGCAAAGGGCTCTGAAATAATGCAATTTTCCCATTACATTTTAAGTAAAAAGACATACATAAGTGTTGTACAATCCAAGTGGCTATTAATTTGACATGTTTATATTTCCATTTCATATATTTTCTATAATTTGAAATAATTTTTTTATGTATACACAAAATATTTTAATCATATTTTTTTTGAGAATTTTTTAGGGCTACCATGCCCACTATTTCCACAGATAAATCAAAATACATAGCTAGCATGCTAGAGCAACTGGAAAAATATTACATCAGGACTCCGGATGCAAAATTACGTCTAGAGTCCTAACGTAATATTTGTTCTAGAGTAACTAATCTTATCAAGAGAAAATTTTTTGTATCTTAAATTTGCTATGAATAGTGCCAAAAATGTAGTATAGGAGTGGTGTGAAAAGCAAACACCTTGGAGCATAAGAAGCCATTATAAATTGAGGTTGGTTGAGGAGAAGGAAAGGTTACAGTTAGTAAGGAGCCATCATCTAATAGAGATGTTGTGGGATAAACGTCCTGGCAAAGAAGTAAACGCAAAGAACACAAGCAAACACAAAACGATTACGTGGTTCGATCCAACTGGATCTACATCCACGGGGGGGGAATCAACCAAAATCATTCACTAAGACAAACAACAAAGAGAATACATAGCTTTAACCTAGAGATGAGCCCTCATCTTCTTGGCCTCCCTCTCAAAACCACCTTGATACAAGGCCTCCCAAGATGCTCTCCTCACTCTATCTAGCTATTCTCTTCCTCTTCCTAGTTCTCCCCTTCTTCTTGGCTATTCACCCTCACCCCTCTATACAAGCCATCCTCTTCTATATATAATAGAAGAGGCCTTCCCTTGTAGACCGGGTCCGTCCAAGAATTTTCCTTGAAGGTTACTAGTTTGTCATTGCTTTAGTCATGTAATTGGGAGTCATTAACAACAAGAGAAAATCTAAAAAAATACTTATTAGCATCGACACCTCAATCCTGTTTGTTTTTCGTTTCTAGAACTTTGATCTAACTGCCTTCTTAATGCTGTAAATACCGAAGAAAAATTACTATTTGTTCACTGATCATTCTACCATTTATTTCATTCCAAATAAAACAAACTCTGCATTTATAGAAAGAAGTTATAAATTTCTTTTAATTTTGTAATTTAATGTCATGGCAGAGATATGCTTTAAAATCAACAGAAGTATAGGGAGCAAAGCAAAAAATAGATGTTTGTTATAACCACCCATTGAGAATTGCCATTGAGAAAGAGCAAGTAAAGAAGTGGTGATTTGAGGGCTTAGTCTCTACTTGATAAAGAAGGCAGAGGGGAAAAATAGAAATATTTCTGGAAATTAGGAGATCAATAATTTTTATATCATTTTAAACTTTTAACTAAGAGAATAGGGAGTACTTGAGAGCTTGCTTTCTACTTTAAATAAATAAGTGCCAATTAATAGTAGGGGAATTGCTATGAAGGGATCACAATCATTTTAAATGAATTATTATCCACATTTCCCCATAGCAAACTATGTGAAGAATTATAAATTTTAATGTTATTGATGTTAGGGATAACGGTGAGATCTTAGCTAAAATTTGATGCTCAAACTACAATGATGGATGAGGAGGCTAAGAGAGTCAAGAGATATAAATTGTTTAGCATTAAAAGTCTAGGGTTCAAGCAACCCCCATAGACTCTTACCTTTGTTCCAAAGATCCCAAAACAGGCTAGTGTTGCTTCTATCTCCAATAAAAAAAGGAGAATATATTGGTTTTCTTCATAGCAATATTTTTTACCTTTTTCTAGAAAGAGGTAAATGTTTTGCTTTTGAAGTTCCAAAAGGAATTGTATTGAAGTTTAAATAATGCAACAATAACACCATTACTCATTACAATTTTCTAAATAAACCTAATCATAAAGCCAAGTGATAAATTTGAATGGATTGAAGACCTAAGCCCTCAATGTGACTACATTTATAAATGGTATCCCGAGAGACTGTCTTTTTTTATTAGTAATGGAACCATAAAAAAATTTGGAGGACCATGAGTAGAATATCTTATACGAACTTTGGTTAGGAAGATAACTCTAAGCTAAATCATATTTAAGCCCTAAATAAAAAATATATATATAAGTTGATATCTCTCAGCAAAAGAGAGTGTATTGGCCTTCCAGCCATCGAACATGCCCCTAATCTACCAACCACGGGTTAGAAAGCAATCAATTTTTGTTTGTAAATAGAAACTAGAATACACAGGTAGATAAATTTTGGATTAGAGCCACAGAATCCAAGAATATTACTTAAATCCTAAGAGATGTGAATATTTTAACAAAGGTAAGTAAGCTTTTGGTTGAATTAATCATCAGATTTGAGGCCATACAAAATTTATCATGAATGCTCTTGAGACAAGACATATTGGTGAGCATTACTATCCCAATAATAATGATGTTATCTGCATAAAAAAGAAAAGAGATTGGAGGACAACGCCCATAGGAAGGGCAATATAATCCTCATTAGTAGTATAAAGAAAAACAAGGTTACAAAATCCATCCATGACAATGTAGAAAAGAGGGGTAGAGAGCGAACAACCTTGTCATTGAGTATTGACTAATAAAAGATGAATAATAAAATTCAAGACATCGATTAATACAAACAGAGAAGTTTAAATTAATGACACAAGCTTCAATCTAAGAAATAAATAAAGAAGAAAAACATTTCTATTGCATTATAAAAATGATAATTTTTTTACTATTAGAATCAAAATTGTTTTAATGTACAACTTTGATCAAATAGTAGTGTTGGCAGTGCTAAATATGTTAAGGATCTCATTAGTAATAATAATATTATCAACAATTCTTTCTATACATAAATCCTTCTTGAGCCTCATGAATAACCTCATACAACACTTTTTTAATTATGCTAGCATGAATTTTAGCAAGATTTTTTAGATAACACTGCATTAGAAAATTTTTGTATAGTCATGAAGAATTGAACAAGAGTATTTTTTTGGAAATTAAGGTGTTATTAGTAGCTTTAAATGATTTACAGAGCTTGGAGGTGTTAAATAAGAACTTCACAGTAGCACAAATATCATTTCAAATCAAACGCCAATATTCTTGAAAAATTCAATCGCGTAACCATTTAGATGAAGACTATAGTTAGATCAGGCAATGATGTTCATAAGTAATCATGTCATTCAAGATGGAATATAAGTGCACAAGAATAATCTTTCTAGTAAGAAAATAATTCAAGGTGTAACCTATATTAACACAAGAGGGAAAAAAATTAAAGTAATCAATAACTATATATGTAATACCGCCATTTTCAATGAGAGGGTCCTCAGAGGTTGAAAAATGACTGATGTTATCTTTTATTTTTCTAACTTAGATCTTGAAAAAAGAGAACTTTCAGTCATTTTCACCATCTATGAGCTAATACGCTTTGCCTATTTGGGTGATCCAAGAAGCTTGGAAAGTGGCAAGGTCATGAAGTTTTTATTAATATCTTTCATAATATGAAGTGGTTATCGTGAGATTTATTGTTAGGGATTGAAAGAATAAACTCTTGTTCATTTGAAGTGCCGAGTATTGCTTTTTGAAGATTGGAGCCAGAGTTCCATTTGGCTACTTTAACATGTTGTTTGAGAGCCTCGAGCTTCTGCATAAGAGCAAAAATTGAAGAGCTATGAAAATGAATGGACCAAATTCCATCGAACAAATTATCAAAATCCTCATCTGAAGCTTGTAGTTCTTTAAAACAAATGTGTCTAATTTTGAAAGAACTAGGAGCAACAAGTATGATGAGAGAATGATCTAAACAATGAGGAGCTAAAACTTTAACAGGATTGAGGATGAGCTATTAACTAGACAACATTTTTAGGTATTCTATCCAACTTCTAGTTGATAGGATGTTCAACGTCCGATAGACAAAAAGAAAAGAGATACTCTCTAAATGATTTTAGTTTGTTAGGAGAAAGAAATTTGCCCCCAATTTTTTTTCCGATTGATATCTAAGACAGTTGAGATCATGAGGCTGTGCCAAAGGATAAGAAACAATACCTAACCAAACTATTCTATAGAAGAAAAAGATTTATATAATACAAATAGATCAACTAAAACATTGGGTGATCATTACTCAGTAATATCAAAATTGTATAAATATTCCAAAAATATGAAAAAAATAAAGTTACATTAGATTGATAACATTTAGCACATATTAATAAATTTGACAACGAGATAAATAGAAAAACATAAACTCTTATGCCGACGTAGTCATGACTTGAAAAAAAATATTATTGACAATTTTAGGGCAAAGAAAGCACAAGAATCGATACAAATCCAAAAAGAAACAAAGATTGAACGAGGTTCGGCAAAGATGCATGTGTCTTCGGGAGCAGAACGGCGACTATTTCTTTCAATTCAGAAAAAGAGTACAAATTCACCTAGGATTACGAACAAGGCATATATATATATATATATATATATATATATATATATATATATATATATATATATATATATATATATATATATATATATATATATATATATGTATATAACCATGGCGTACAATATGTAATTAGAAAATTACTCATGTATCGCATCGAGGGGGCGTTGCCCCCGCACTCCCACCAACATAACAAAACTTCCCCGATTAAACAGATACCTACACTCCACTCCACTCGCTTGCGCGTTTCGCTCAAACATTTGTCTCTTATCTGATATATGAGTCATACTAACAATTAGAAACACTGGATCTAAATGCAAAAGATCAAAATGTAGGTGTTAAATATGTAAATACATAGTTCTCTGTGGTATACATGTAAATCTTCCTATATATATATAGATACAGCTAAATTTGTATTTGTCTTGCATGAGATGGAAAATTAAAATTAAAAGAAAGATAGTCAAAATTCTTCAGAGGAAAATCTGGTCATTGCGGTGCAGCATTAATATTTTCTGAAAGCTGTCGCTGTATCATCCGACGCAAAGCCAGGTCGGGCCTGACATGACCCGCACCTAAATGATCTTCACTGACTTTCTGTGCCTCCCTATTATTCAACCTAAATTATTTAAGGGAGTCCAGAAAAATATTTTCATTTTTCATTCAAAATAATAGTTAAAAATGTGTCAAATTAAGTTCACGGATCGGATTAAGATCGGATCAAAACTAACACGACTTGAAATTACGTGACATTGACTCGATTTGAATATTAAATGGATAAGACAGTATATCGAACCTAACTCTCTCAACTATCTGGGCAACTTCAAGTTAGTGTGAGTTTGGAGCAACTTCTGCTTATATGGAAAAGCAGACCGCAGGGCTCTACCTGTGTTCAAACCAACTGTCTTTTCAGATAAGTTGCGCAAACGCAGTTTCCAAACGGTGAGGCGGCGTTTTCAAAAGCCGCCGAAGCGGATGAACTGCCCCAAACGCACCCTTAATTTGAGATTGGTGTATCAAATTTAGGCTATTTTGGTTGGCTGGTTAACCTGAACTTGACCTGAAAATTTAAGGTGCAATTATGTTCTATATATCATAAGAGTATAAAATATTTTCATGGGTATTTTTATGTTTTCTTTCCTTTTGTTGTTGGGTAGGGACAGCTTTTGAGATTTTATAGAGATTGATATTTTAGCTTCACGGTCTTCAATTAGTACATTTTAATCTCCGGCATTTATGGGGTCTCAGATGAGTACAAGGTCGATTTTCTCCCATACCTAATCACGAAAGCTTTTTTTAATTCCTCGTGATTTATTACATTTATTCAAGTAATTATTAATAAATAATTATTTGTTAGCAAATTTTTATAGTTTAACATGAATTTTAAGGCATATTATAAAGTCACAAAATATTTTTGTAACAAAATTATTCAAATTAAATTTCATTAAAAACACCAATTTTAATGAACTTACAATAAGACCATTTGACTCAAGGAGACGAAATGACACAAAGTGTCAGATCAAGTCCATATGGGGTTGTTAAATTATTTTTAGAAGCTCCTGGTACATAACTTGAAGGTTAAATGGATTTCAAATTTGATAAATTTATAGTCAAATTGAGCGACTTGCTAAGATGAATCTAACGAGCCTATGATCACTCAATTCCGACATTTTTAAGATATTCAAATGTTCACAAAATATCATTCAATCAAGAGAATATCCTCAGGTCGTCCGTTGGAGTGGCACAAATTACTTTCTTTTTTACAGAAAGACTTCTCGATACTCTATAAATATAGCCTAGCCCCTTCAGAAATGGAGGCTATGACGAGAGCTTCGAGCGGGATCACGAGGAGAATGAGATGGAACTTCAGTATTCCACATCAAGGTTCAGTGAATGACACCTGCTTCTACAGCCGCAGACCCTCCTCGACCATTATTCACCGACAGACATCAATCACCGTCGATCAAAAACTATAGTGACATCATCCATAACGAGGCATTTTAAATAAATTATAATTCAAAAAACTTATCTTCAATTGGCATCAATAATATTAAAATAAAAATATCTTTATCACCTAATATTTTTCATAAAATAATACGATTGCATTTAAAGTTCGTCAGTAGATACATCAATTTCCTCCTCTATGCTTTCAGGCGTGACGTCCAATATAATTTTTTAAACAAAAAAAAAATAAAAAAATAAATAAGATATATATGATGGTTATTGGCGTACGTGTTCTTCATGCATTCACTCTAATATTATATTGTGATTCCAAAATGAAATTATGAACTGAAATATATATGATAATGTCCGCTCGTCAACAAAGATTTCTTTTTTATATAGAGACGGTTTAGATTCATGCCACATAATCCTATCTATTTACATATCTACACCAAACTTCAATTTTTAATGTCATCTTTTCTTTGCATAAAATATTTATATTTATTTTTTATAATATAGTGATAATAATGTTTTTTGTTATGATATAGAACATTTGACCAAGCCAACTAAATGATATTCTCTAATTTCTTCCCATCATTGGAGCTACACCAACCCTATCACAGATATATTCATATTTTGTCTCTAAAGCCACTCATCCAACTAATCATTCTCATCTCGGCAACACTTAACTTAATATTATGCTTCTCTTTTAAAGGGCAAGATTCAGTACCATATAGCATTGCATATCTCACCACCATCTTATAAAATTTTCTTTTCAATCTAAGCTGTACTTTTCTTTCACATAAAAGGCCCGAAGCATTCATCCACTTCAACCATCCAACTTGAATTTTTACTATTAAAATCCTCATCTATATCACCATCGCTTTGAACAATAGATCCGAGATATCTAAATTGTTCGCACTTTTTAATAATTTGATCACCCAAAGTTGCACTTCTGTCACTAGAGCTACTACTACTAAAATTACATTACATGTATTCAGCTTTAGTTCTACTTAAACAAAGGCCTTTAGACTTTAATGTAGACCTCCATAATTCGTGTATTTTTTTTTTCTCTTGTCTTATCAACGAGAATGATATCATCAGCAAAAAAACATACACCAAGGTGCATCCTCTTGTAATTGTCTAGTAACTATAACAAAAAGATATGGGCTTAAAGCAATCCCTGATGTAATCCAACAGAAACAGGAAAATATTTGGTCAATCCTCCATCAATTCAACCACAAGTAACAACTTTAGTATACATATCTTTAATGACTTGAATATAAGTCATATCAACTCCTTTCTTCTCAAGAACTCTCCAAAGGATATCTCTTGGAATCTTATCGTAAGTTTTTTCTAAATCAATAAAAATTAAATGTAGATCCTCATTATCTCTAAACTTCTCTACCAAATCTCTCAATAAATGTATAAGTTCCATATTATACTTGCCCGACATAAATCCAAAATAATTATGAGAAACCTTTGTAATATGTTTTAACCTATGTTCAATTACCCTCTTCCATAATTTTGAAGTATGACACATTATCTTAATTCCTCTATAATTTACACACTCTTGTGCATCCCTTTTTTTCTTGAAAATGGGGACCAAAATATTCTTTCTCCATTCCTCAGACATCTTTTAATTTTTAAATTAATATTAAAGAGTTGAGTAAGCCAAGAAACTCTCAAATCTGTTAAATATTTCCTCACTTCAATTAGGATATCATCAGGTTATACGGACTTTGTACTCTTAGTTTTTTTTTAAAACATCATCAACTTCTTTTTTACTAATGTGATGGTAAAAATGAAACGTTTTATTATTATTAACGATATTAAGATCACTAAGGTCAATCATATTTTTAAAACTTCATTAAAAAATTTATCAAACTAACTGGCCCACCTATGTTGAATAACTTTTTTCTAACAAAAGCACTTTTTTATTTTTATTTTTAATACACTCAACTTGAGTTAAATCTTTATTTTTATTTTCTCTTTGTTTAGCTACTTTATACATATATTTTTTCACCCCCCTTAGTGTCATAGATTGTTCTTTAGACTCTCTGCGGATCATTTGATATTTTCCCAGCTCTATAAGTTTTTATATTTAAACTAATTTTTTTAACATAACTTTTTATATTTTATCTTTTCTTGCACATTATTATTTCACTATCAACTATTTTTATTTATAGAAATATTTTCTTTTGATTCTCTAAGTATATCATTTGTCACTTGTTTAATAGTGTTTGTTACTTTATCCTTCATAAAATTTGTTTCTTCATAACAACCCAAAAAAATTGAAATATTGAATTTTACTCATAAAAATAATTTTATTTATGTCTTTTAGGTACCTCCATGTAATTTTATAATGATGAATCCTAATTTTCTTTTTTTTACAACTCTTCATCTTAAAATTTAAAACTAATAATCAATGTTAGGTACTTAAATCCTCACTTGGAATGACCTTACAATCTTTATAATCTTGATGATCTCTTCTTCTCATAATAAAATAATTAATTTGTGTTTTACTAGATCTATGTTTAGAAGTAATAAGATGCTCATCTCTTTTCTTAAAATTTAAAAATCATTAAATTTAAAAATCATTAAATATAAACTTTCATTAATTTTTTAAATAATTTATTTATTTATAAGTAAATTCAAAACAATTTCCATCCTAACTAAATTTTGATCGAAATATTTTTATTTAAGGAAAGCACATAAATTCAAGATTGTATATATTAATGACATGATAGTTAAATTTATAATCACATTTAAAAGAGTGCTCTATGTGAAAATATGTATTTAATTAATTAAAACTTGAAATTTAATCATTTAAAAACAATTTTAAATACTAAAAACCCCACCTTAAACTAAAAAAGATGACATACAAATAAAAAGGGAATTTTCTTAAGTATTTACATGTCTGACACCTAAAATTTGATATTTATATTTAGAGCACTTGGTTGTTATAAACATACGCATAGAAAGGTATATATTCATTTTTAAAAATTTAATAATATTGCTATTTTTGTATGTATATTAAGATTTGAATGGTATGCATGTAAATATCTAATATTAGATGTTTGTTGTGTAAATATATAAGAATTGTGTGGTATGTATGCAAACCCCTCAAATATAAATCTAAAACATTGTAGCTATTCCCTCAGGGCTCATTTGGTTAGTTTAATTTAGAAACAATGAAATTTAATATAGTTATGTGCCATTATTGATTTTAAAATCAATAATGTAGTTGCGGTGACAATCTCAAAATTAATATAGCTAGAAAGCTATCTCAAACACATCCTTAATTTGAAAATAACTTTATCCCCGTTTGTTAATGCTAATCTAAGCTTAAAATTCACGTTTTAATAATTTTGATTAGGTTGTATAATACATATTGATTAAAAATAAGATTAAAAAGTTATTTATCCCTTATCATCTCAACTGCTGAGTGTTTAGATAATAAAAATTTGCTTTTATGAAATGAGCAAAAAAATAAAAATAAATTAATTAATTATTTATTTTTTTATATTTCTTTGAATCCAAAGATCTTTATTTCTTAAAGGCTGAGCAATGCATTTAAGCCCATTGATAGGCCCAATAAGGAGAGATTTTCAAATGGGCTTGTATTTTGAAGTTAGCCTCAAAAACACTCCTTACGCTCACTTCTGCTTTCAGTTTTTGTGTTTCAATTTGCATTCATCCTTTTATTATTATTTTAAAAAAAAGGAATATTTCAACAAATCATAATGAATTAATATTGTTTTAGGCCTATCAAATCGAGCCTATTTATCATATATCTAAAGCGCGCTCTCTAGATCGTATTTGTCGATCACATTCATCGAAGTAATGCCGGTTGAAGATCACATTCCAGAAGGACTTAGTAAGCTGGGTAGTCCCCTCTTTTGCCAAACTCGGCTGATATAACATGTTCCTATTCTATGTTCTTACAGACTCATCGGTCCTATTCACTGAGCTTGCATGCATTTCTCAAGCTTCACTGTTGAGTTTATTCATTAATCTCTCATGGTCGTCTGCATGGCAAAAGGAGGGAAGAAGACTTTGGCCTATCACTGTTTATACTCATTTATGAGTCGCCTGACACCCATGATGAAGATCTTTTCAATGACAAATCTGAACATATATCACTCCATTCACATGATAACAGTATAAATATAAAAACAAAAGTTTAGGTGTTAGGAATTGGGTCTGATGCTTCCTAATGCCCTCCCTTTGTACAAGTAGTTATATTAATGTGAATTTTTGGGTGAATATCATCTACCAATATATTATTAGCATCAACTTATTTTCTTCTATTTGAAATTTTAAAGGCATCTTCACTAATTTCACATCATGCACAACATAGTTGCACTTCTCTTCTAAACGTTGGAAAAAATTTGCGTACGTCCAGCATGTTACATGGAGGTTACATGGAGGTTGCATGGGGGGTATTTCCGTGTCTTATCCCTTTGTAACATCCTTGTAACCTCCCTGTAACCTCCTTATTTTTGCAGGTTACAGGTATATTACATAGATGTTATACGTACGTGGCCACCTCCTATTTGATGACGTACGCAGTGCTGCGTACTCTTTACACACACAAATTTTTTCCCTAAATGTTAGGGTTGATGAGACAATTTATATATTTTCTTCTTAATGTTATTAAATGCAAGTCCTCATGTTGCTAACCCAAAAATAACTTATATGAGGAACTTCATATAAAGTACTATATGAGCCATTTGATTTGAAAGAATTGGAGCAAATCTATATAAAATTTGACCACAATTTTATGCTAGGATTTCAGTTCTAGAATAATTAATATGTAATTTTTCTTATTTAAGAAACACAAATAAGGGACTCATACACCTCTTTTTAATATAATATAATAACTCAAGAGAAAATGACACTTAATATAAATTTTTAATGAAAAATAACTAAATAAATTGACCTGAGTAATCAAAATTTTTAACTGATACTTACAGGAATTTGCTTGAGTTTCATATAAATTTGAATGAATTTTTGTATTAAGGCTACTGTTGAATTCTGATGTGTCCTCTATAACACGTATAGCGGTATAGAGTGTAAAGAAGAAGAAAACAAGAGAGAAAACAATTAAAGTGCGAGATGAATAGTTTCAGGAGAGAAATAATTGTGTCTTCATTTATAAAATGTCCCATATTTATAATCCTAAGAAACCTTAGATATATTTACATTTTTACCCCTAATATAAGGAGGCGTTACAAGTCATTATTTGCTTATTTAATTAGGGGCTTTAAAAATCAGTTTTTCCCCATTTAAGTGTCTTTCACAATGATAACTAATTCTGGTATCTTTCTGGATTTATAACTTTTCTTGACACCCCTTCGTACTCATAACTGGTATAAAAAACATTTCACACCAACTGATGTTGACAACTACACAAGTACGTTTTTTGATCACAAAACTTTAGATTGATCCACTTAATTAAGTTAGGTCTACTACTCCACATAAGGATCGATCGGCTTTGACTTTGAGAATCTAATTATCTTTTAAGTGATAGTCGATTGATTCTAGGTCGATCGGTGTTGTTGTCTTTGGTCCAGTGATTATTCGATAAATGGGCGGAATTTCATCTGATCAACTTTTCATCGGTAGGTCTGTTTATCTTCAGTCAATCGGCTCATTGAAACCTTTGAATATGACTTGTCACTGGATTTCGCCTCTTCCCTTCTAGGCACATTTGATTGCCTTGATATTCATGATGATTTTGCCTGCAAATATATTAGTTCCTCAATTTTCTTGCTCCTTTAAGGCCCATTTAATTGCTCAATATTCTTGAGATTCATGATGAATATTCCTGGACTTTAATGATCTCCCCGTCACTCGGGAACTTGACTGCTACGTGTTAGGTGAAAATGGTGGTCTGGTAATTGTTAAGTAAATGATGATCGAAGATGGTGTTATATGTTGGTTGGGATTCTACCACCAAAAATTCCTCAGTGCTACGAAATTGCTTTTCTCCTTCGCCCCAAGAACCCCTACGACGATAATGCTTGAGACTTCTTTCCTTTCATCAGAGAAGCCGAAGAGTAGGCTAGTCGGTGCGGACAACTTATAAGTTTTGAGTACTATCTTGCCAAATACCACTTTGAACAATATGTTCATCAAGCTCTCAGTATCGACCAAGAATCTACCTGCCTATTAGTTGTTGATCAATGCAGTAACGATGATAGTGTCATTGTAAGGATTGCACTTTATAACAAATCCACCTCAGTAAAGATGATAGAGGGATGGTTGTGCTTCTGGATAGAAATGACAGTGCTCACAGCTTTCGATTGGAGCCTCTTTTGGCTGGACCGTTGTGAAGATTCTTCGCACCCCCCAAAGATGATCGAAATTATATTGGTGATGTGTATGGCATTTATGTGGACATGTTTGTTCAAAGTGTGCTCAGCAAGAGCCTTTCCTTGTCGTCAAGCGTCCTCCTCAACAACAACACACTCCTTCAACTTTCTTATACAGATCAGGACTTCTTCCAAGTTATAGACATGAGGACATTCCTCCGTGTCATGGTCATGATCTCAGTGGTAATCATAGTACTTTCTGGGGTTCTAGAACATAGTCCTGGACTTTATTGGTGGAGCCTTCTAAAGTTATTCCTACTTCTAGAAGGCCGCAACAAACTCTACCAATGAGACCACCATCGAGATAGTCTTAGTTAGAATATGAAGTTTGAACTTGGTTCCCTTTGCATCCATTGCAGTTTCGATTATGTAGGTAGCTCACATAGCGAGAACGACTATGTGGATGTTGACTATCAATCGACTTTTGCCCTTTGTCTTGTGTTTCCCTTTTCTTTGATCGGTGATCTTAAGAATTCACGTGGTGATGGGAGTTAATAACTCCTTCCTTTGTGATCAAGTGGTGATTGGCCATCTCCAACAACTCTGCTAAATAATTTGGTTAGCACAAACCTAAGTCATACTTGAACCGCTCCATCCCGACTCCTTGCGTTAGAGTAGTTTGTGCCATTAGGAGCTACAGATTCTGAACCTCCATCATTGCCTTTGGAATCAAGTGATATGTGAATGAAGACTTTTGTTATCTTCTTGCTTGATGTGAAAAAGGGGTTGTGACTTTTTTCAAAGGTTTCTGGGGTATTCACGTAATGTTTCATAAACAATTTGTTTAAATTTGCAAATGAGTGGATAACAACTATCAGTAAGCCATTGAACCACCTGAGAGCAGACTCCCTTAGTGTGACAAGGAATAACTGAAATTTTAATGCATTAGTAATCTTCAACCTAACTACTGTCGTTTCAAAGGGAGCGATGTGGTCAACAGGGCAGAGTTGACCCTTGTAGGAGTCAAGGTGGGGGGTTTCGAACTTCTCTAGAGGTTCAACCTCCAGCGTTTGCCAAGAGAAAGCATTTCAGGTGGACATTTCTAGGGTGTTTTTGTGTGTCTGGACCGATGTGCTTCTATGTGATTCTTCGGCCACCAGGTGCTGGACATTCCTCTCAGGGAAGCTCCTCGAGAAGATGTAGTTTATTGCAAGGTTCTCCTCTTGGTCTGAAAAGTTGTTGTTCATCCCTTTGGATAATAGCTTCTCAAATGGTGATCACCATCTGATATTTAATTTTTGAATTTGCTTTTGTACAAGTTCGCGAGCGCGGTCCATTTTTGCTTTCTAAGTTGAGTTTCTTCTTCTTGAATGTGTGCTCTACGTCTCGTCTGGGGCAGAAGAGAGAGAACACTAAAAGTGCAAGAACAGTTTTTGGGGGAAAATAACTATGTCTTCATTTATAAAATGATCCCTATTTATAATCATGGGAGATTTTTGATATAATTACATTTACACCCTTACTTTAATAAAAAGTTATAAGTTATTATTTTTTCCTTATTTAATTAATTATTTTTTTTCAATTTTAGACGTCTTTTCACAGTTATAACCACTACTGGTATCTTTCTGAATTTATAACTGGTTCTAACCCTCTTTCATACTTCTAACAGACATAAAATTTTCTTCGCACTAACTGATATTGACAACTACGTAGGCATCCCTTTGGATTGGTCGCCTTTACTGATTTGGGTCTATTTATTCCTCATAATTAGTCATCAGTTTGAATTTTAGAATTCAAGCATCTTTCAAGTGATAACCAATCCACCGATCTTCGGTCCAGACAATTATTCTATAAAAGGTCAGAATTTAATCCGATAGGCTTTTCATCGCCCAGCTGGTTTTTATTGAGTCGACGGGCTCATCAAACAGTAGAAATCCTTTTAGGCTATTTGATCACCTTAAGATTCGTGCTTAGAATTTTCCTGCATACTGCCACAATATTATTATGCAGCAATATTCACCTTCGCCCTATGTGGAAGTATATCAGCTTTAAGCCTGGAACAGCAAGTCTTGATGCGCTCCTCCTCCATGGTTTTCTACTGTTTCTGCACTGCAAAGCTGCCCCCTTCTCTCTCTCTCTCTCTCTCTCTCTCTCTCTCTCTCTCTCTCTCACCCTAAACCCTATAGATATATATATATATATATATATCACTAATTTCATATATAAGTTCATAAATATAAATATCAAAATTTAAGAATTAGATATATAATTACATAAGAATTTAGTGGCATGTATGTAAATTTTCTTTTTTTTTTTCACTATTTTCTTAATGTTGTTTCTCATGCACGTCAAAATTTTAAATAACTAGATAATAATTTTTAAGATCTTTAAACTTGACACCAACTTCATCTCTAATTTTTTTAGGAATTAAAAAAAATGGTCACTAATTTCATGACCCCAAATTTAAAAAGAACTGTTTAAATGCAACATATACAATAAGAGTCTTATAGTCATCACGCAGTCTTTTCTCATCGAGGAACTAGCTACTTATTAGATTATATCTAAAAACTCAATGATGTTTTGCCAACAGAATCTTCTCACTAGGAATCAATAACTGACAGTCGTGATATATCAATTGTCCGAGTTAAACAAGTTGACCCAGTGGACTCTAGCTGACCAAGCTCAATCAAACAAGTTGATCCTGCTGACTCAAAGCCAATTAAGCTTACTTGACTGAATCAAAAAATAGCCAAGCAATAAACTAAGACATGTAAAATACATGAAATACTCTAATACCGACCTCATGAAAGTAGGGTCCAAAATGCAATATCATCTTATAGATTCTTGACTATAAATATGATAATTATTTTATAAATAAATAAAAAGAAAAATACAGATAAAGAGAAATAGAAAGCGAAGCTTGGGATTCATCTTGCTCTTCTCCAATTCGCCAGACAAACTATGGCTCTCTTTTCCATGCAACTTTGCTCCAAGTGAGAAATTCTTCACCCGTGAGACTATCGCTTTGGAACTCATAAAAAATGTCCTTTTTAAAAAAAAAAATTTGCACTTTTGAGTGATTAATTGTTAATATGCTAATTTGGTTGATAAATTATGAAAATTTACTTGATGATTAAAACTGTTTTAATTGAATTTCAGATATTGTTATAACAGGCCACCAAGGTAGAAATCATGATCATCATTTAAATGTGAAGCCGTGAACATTACTTTTGTCATCACTAATTTGATACAATGCATTGTGTGATTTGATAAGGAGCAGGTGAAGAGGGCGTCTAAGAGTCTGTTTGGGACAGCTGCAGTCTATCCTGCTTATTCAGATAAACAATTTATCCTATTAAACTTCTGATTAACAGTTTATAGCTGGTTGTTTGTTTGGAGCAGCTATTTGAGAATAATTAATTCGTAGCTGTTTGTGGATAAATGATCATTTTGGCCAAATTAATTTTTTTAAAAAAAAATTATGATAATATTCCAAGAGAGGTTTTTTTGGAGAGTTTTTGAAAAGAATAGTGTTGATATTACTTTTATTAAAGTCATTAAAAATATATAACTCTTATTTATGTGATGTAAATTGTTTTTTGTATAATTTTTTTGCTATGACATTTACATTATATAAGGGCCATAAATTTAAAACAGGCAATGAGCTGGGAGTCTTCTCTGCCTTTCAGTAGTCTGAAACAGAGATTGGACTGCCCTATGCCTTCATTTTTGTTCCGGTCATCTGCATTGGCTCTATTGCTCTATTGTGATTTTCGTCGAGCACTACAGTAGAGAATGAATCTGAGAAATTGTAAGCGCGGGTGCTCGAGACCTTTTGACGATGGAAAAAAGAATCTGGTGGAAGTGCTTTTGATGGTTAGCATGAAAGCAAAGGTTATAGCGGGACTGATCTTCCTGTTTGGTCGGCTCCCTTGCGCTCCTCATGTTTGCCGACACGAAAGAGCCCCAAGGAAAGGGAGCATCCCCGACTATCAATGTCGCTTCGACCGTGGTGGAGGAGCGAGATAGTAGCAACCGAGTGCTCGAGGGGGAGAAGCCGAACAAGCGAGTAATAATTCGATTCAAGATGCGGGCCGCGGGTTTGATCCTGCGGGCCTCGTCTAATAGGTGAATCGAAACTAAGGGCGGGATAAGCAGTTGGAACACACAAAACAAACGTTTCATAGGCGGTTTCAAAACAATGAAATGCATGACTAAGCTGTCCCAAATGGGCCCTAAGTTTCGTGAAAGGAATCCACAAGGCATTGTCATTCAGCTTACATATGAGACGTAAATTTAGAATGTTCGAAAATTATTTGCCAACTGAGGATCAAGAATAACTGTAAGCATGCTAGCCAGCATAGTTAATCATGAATGTCTTTTCTACTCTTTTCTTGTATAGTCAAACATCACCACACCACATCTACAGCTTTAATTTCCCTTTAATGTGTGCATTTGAAAGATATAGAAAGGCCACTAGACCATAAAATGAACAAAACACATTAAAAAAAAATACTCCAAGGTCATGTACAATGTTTGATATAAAACTAATGAAATAGGAACTCCAATCAAATGATACAATTTCAATATGAAAGAAATCAACATAACGTGCCACAATATACACATTAGTTAAAAAAGAAATCACTACTACATTACAAAAAGTGATAATTCTATTTGAATTTTCCCTTCCAAAATGTCAAGCATGTAGATTATCATCTTATCCTTGTTGTTAATAATTATAAAATTAATTATAAATGTTATGATTAATAAAATTAAATAAAATAATTAATAAATAAGCAAAGTATATATGTGATAGTGGAAACACTTCAGGAGTTTAATTTGTTACCTACGGTCAAATACAGTCGGTAATAATGAATAAACTGTAAGTAATATATTTATCAACGGTTTAAAGATGACAAAGTTGGCATAACAAAAATGCTTGTTGCTAATAGATTTACCGACAAATTTATACCGACATATTTATATCGATGGTTCACATTAAAAGACGGGTATCCGAAGTGCCATAACCGTCGTTATATATCTAAAAACATGTCATGTTTAACCGTAATTTGACCGTCGGTTACATAATCGGTGCATATGTCCGTAGGAAAAGTGTTACGCATCAGTCAGAGAAGTGTTGTGGTACCATTGTTAAAATATCGTGCAACCATCAGTTAATCATGGCATTTTACTGACAGTTTTGGCCGTAAAAAAAGTGTATCACTTTGTCCAAACATCGCTCGTTCGATAGACCGTCAGAAAACCATTAGCATATAATTAAAGGGTCATAAAACCGTCAGAAACCTATACTATCAAAAAAAAAAGTTAAAACACTACTACAATCTACACACCTGCAATCGTAACAGTGCAATCAAAATACAGCACAACACAATAAAAAAAACTAATTATTGCATAAATCATATACAGAGATAAAAGAAAAAAAATTGAATTAAATCATATGAAATATACAACTTTACAATAAACATAATATTCTCTAACAACAAATTACTTAATACATAAACGAATAAAAAAAATAACCCTCTACTCATCTTCCTTGTCCTCGTGTATCCTCTCATCCTCATCATGCATTGGTTGCTTCCCTTTCTATAGTACAGAATGCAACACCGCTTTGATCTCTGCCCTCATCTCCGATCTCGGGCGGCTAACTTGGCGACAACCTCAATAGCAACCTAGCGACACATTTCCTCCTCGTGTGAAGTGGAAGTGGATGCACTAGATGTGCTAGAGGCTGACGTCTGCGACCCCAACCCATAGACACTGCCCTTCTTCTTTCCATCGTCAGCCTTTCTCAAGAGGTCGTACTCAAAAGGATCATGAGATGTGCCCGAACCACAGCCCGACTATTAAGATCAGCTCTCCTTAAGCCTCTGGAAGGCCTCCTACAAAATATATGATTAATGAAAGTGGGAGACTAAATAAATTTCAATAGTTGTTTGACTTTTATATTCATTAATCTTGTGAAAAACATGGGGCGTCTGTGATCTGTTGTTCGCCCAGGACTGATCTAACTGCCACCTATGGGTGTACTCGTATAACTCAGTAGCACTTCACTCCCGTCCCTTCTCTAGTATCTTTCAGTGTAATGGAAGAGTTAGAATGCATTTAATGTAAAATAAGATTTTATGTAAAAAAAAAATAACTCTTAGCAGCCTCCTCATGTACTCCATACATGGGAGCGCTCCATCGGTGTGCTTCGAGGCCCACATGCCCCCACAGTCAGCGCGACGATTCACCTTTGCCTGCTCTTTCTTCCTCTGATATTCGGGAGAGTCTCAGGCTCTGAGCAGTGTGGCAAACACATCCTCGCCCAGCCATAACGAGAGTTCACTTGTCCGACATATATCACTGAACTGATCGCGTAGACGATTGCTCGCCATGTGCTCAAAGATCTTGTGGACATGCACCTCCTCCTTAGGGGTCGAGAACCATTATTTATATAAATTGAATTAGAAATAGTTAGATTCATAAAAATGAATACATAAATATAACTACTGTGTTTGGGGTTGACCTTAAGCTCCACAAACCATATATCCCGATCTGTCATCAATATCTCCCTTCGGGATAAGTACGGGTGGTCGTACTTGCTCTGAATTATATCTCTGATGGAATAGATGATCTATGTTGGAGGAATAAATCTGAAAAATAACATATGATTGGTTCTCTATTGAATTAAAAAATTTTAAAGCAGTAGTGTTATTATTAAATTAAAACTTACGCGTTCCCCACTACCCGAAGTTTATGACGGCTGCTTGAGCTGCTCAAGTTGGACGGCTCATCCATAACAGTTGATGTTGATGGTGCTAGTGGTGTCATGGCCGAGACCGGTGGCGGTGGTGGCGTCATGGTCGCGACTGGTGGCGGTGGTGGTGTCATGGCTGGTGGTGGTATTGGTGTCGTAGTCGTGGCTGGTGGAGGTGTTGGTGTCGTAGCTGGGACTAGAGGCAGTGCTAGTGTTGGTGTCATGGCTAGTGGTATTGCTAGTGTGGTAGTCTCCGTTCCTCCCTCCGAAAGTCATCTGCAAGGAGGAAAGTAATTAATACATCTACATACAACTCAAGATGAAAGTACAATAATACACAGTAAAAAGAAAGGGTAACAGTAAATTAGATGCAATCTACATACTATTGAAACTGAAAAAACAAGATTACGCCGTAAATGGAAGTAAAAATTATAATATGCAATCTGCAAACTATTGAAACTAAAATACAACAGTACAAAGTAAAAAATAAAATAACACTTACACATCTTTGTTAACCTCCTATGATGAGCCACTTGATAATGTAATTAAAATTACTTCATCTAAACCATTGACAGAATCATGCTCATCGATATTGATTTCTTCATGTTCGTCATCAGCATCCACTAAAATTACCCCTTCATCGATAGTATCAAGTAGAATGTATGACTCTATCATTTCTATTTTCTATTGAGATAGTTCAATTGAATTTTGAATATCAGTAGTCGTTGTCAGTTTACCAGCTATGACTACTGCTCACTCTACTTTGTCTCTTATTCTATGAGGATATGGAAGATAAAATACATAACTTGCTTGCCTTGCTAAAATGAATTGATCAAATTTACCATATCTCATTTCACCTTTACTTCTACGATATTATATGGTTAAATAATCCTTGTTCCGCAATTAGGAACAAAATTGAACCAGTCATAGTTGAATAAGAATACACTCCCAACAATATAGTCAAGATAAGATAGTTCAACAACTTATTCAAAAATCCTCGAGGTTTTTTATCACTGAGATAATATGATGTGCACCTCCTTGATGTTTCACCAAACTGCTTAAAAACATAAACTTTCGTGGGAGGATCTACACCAAATGACGTGGACTCTTCTTGCATGAAATTACATGAGCATAAAGTGATGGTCTCTAATAGTAAATGTGCATCACATATGAATCTTTATGGGCGTGCTTTATTCTTTGACAGTTTGCTTCAGTTTATTCAAAAATCAGTAATATGATTATTTCAAAAAAAAATTATGAAGATGTTCCTAGAAATTTTATTAAAAAAATTGTTATTATTTACTTCTCAAATGGTTACATCCATCGATACTGTACTGATCCTCTAAGTAAGGTTTCATATGGTAGGTGTACTGGCAGATGCTCCATGACATCAAAATAACTAAGTGGGAATATTCTTTCGAGCTTGCATAATATTATCAAAATATTTGCTTCTAACTGATGTATACCGGCAACATTCAAAAGAGCTAAACATATCTACTTAAAGAACACACTGATTTTAATCAATGAATTTAAAATATCACTTGACAAGCAGCTAAATGTGGTTAGCAAATAATTTTGAAGAAAAATATGACAATCGTGGCTTTTCATTCCAAATATTTTTCCCATCTCCACATCAATACAACTCAAATTTGAAGCATATTTACTCGGAATTTTAATGCCTGAAGCCACTCACAAATTGATCCATATTGTGTTCGTAAGAGAATATTTGTTTTTGGGCTTCAAATGCTTGTCAGTAATAGTTTCCTGAATCTTCAGCTCCCGCTGTTTGCAAATGTCTTTGAATCTAGTATGGTATTCACGTTATCTTTAGTTTTTCTCTTAACAACCATCACAGTGTTGACTATATTATCAAAAAAAAAATTTCTCTATGTGCATCACATCAAGATTACGCCTGATCATGTTATCCTTCCAGTAAGGCAGATCTCAAAAAATAAATTTCTCTGACCAGTTATGAATAACACCAAAGCCTGATGGATGATGTGAAGATTGGTCGGGATAAACAGTAATCTTCAAAAGATCACCTACCAATCTGAAATAAATCTTCCTCAGTTACTACAGGAAGCGGCGTTGATTTCTCAAATTTATTTCTGTTGAATGCACTTTTGTTCCTCCTAAAGGGATGTCCATAATCTAAAAACATACAGTGATTGTCAAACCATGAATTCTTCTTGCCATGCTAAAGCGTGAATGTCTTAGATAACTTCATGCTATATGGACATGCTAACTTTCCTGTAGTGCTCACCCAGATAACAATACATACGTTAAAAAATCATTTATCATCCACATCAATAATGCTTTCATCAGAAATTTATGTTTCATGGTAACATCATAAATCATGGACGCCTCTTTCTCAAAGAATCTACATCTCATCTATGAGTGGCTGCAAGTATACATCAATCCGAACTTTAGGACTACTGGGACCTAGAACAAACAATGTCAGGAATAAGAAAGGCATTGTCATGCACATCTCGGGGAAGGGGGAAGATTGTATGACATAATGATCACTCTCCAACAAGAGTAGGGTGTCACGGTTTGACTATATGGTGAGAACACATCCGAGCATAAGCCAAGTCTCACATTATGTGCTTCTGTAGCAAACTAGAGATGTAAACGATCAATAATTTTCCATGCCTCTCCATCTGTAGGATGATTCATTGAATTGATATCCCCTGGCCTACTATGATGCCATGTCATATGTGGAGAAGTACACGAGGAAGCAAATAGTCTCTAAACATGTGGAATAAGTGGTATATAGAAGAGACGCTTGTAAGGAATTTGTTTCTAAATATTTTTATTATTATTATTTTAAGGTTTAAATCTTGGAGAAGTATAGATCTATAATATGTCTTTGCTGCACTTGACTTTGCTGCACTTGACTCTTAAAATATCATGCAACCATTAACGCAATAATCAATCTTCTCTGTTTTAACCCTAACTTGGAGACTATTTTTTTCATCCGGTATAAGTCTTATGGAACTAAATTCTCTTGTGAATTGGTTTCTTTTAGTAATGTTGCAAACTGATGAAGCACTATCGGGGCATATTGATTTCTATTTTAATTTTTAGCATTCTAAAGGCTACATATAACTCAGAATGAGAAGTGCATCCCTCCCACAGTGGTCTTTAAGCAGCATTCAATAAATCATAAAAAGTTTGAGCCTCCTGAATTGGTGTCTCTTCATGCACTTGACTTGGGTAATGCAACGTTGTCCCATCAAAGATCATCTCTTCAAATCTACTGGATGAAATCCAGGTGGAGGATCATAGCTCGTTGAAGGAACATAACTAGATGTTATAGAGTCAACCTACTTAAGCAAAGTCCAAATCCAGTAATCAGATGAAAACCCTGATGATATAATTCATATCTTACTTCGTCAACCATTAAGTGTGCTCAATTCTGTATTTTGAGCATGAGCATCGAAATCTACACTCAAGTAGGAAAGATGAAAGTTGTGATGCCAAAGCCACAAAGGTTTCTACACCGTTCAAGAACTCATCGATGATCACTTTGCTATCTAGATAAAGTCTGTTGTACATTCATGATCTTGATGTACGAATATCCATATTTATCTAGAAAACAATCAACATATTATAAAGTGCATTCAAATGAGTACATAGAATTTAATTTTAGAATTTAACGTAATCGCAGAGTTATAACAATGGGTGACTGATAATTTGTCTTATATTTTTTTTGAATTTTTGAATCTAATAATATTTGTCACCAAAGATACATCAAACCTTGCACAAGTTTATTTATTTCACATTTTATTTTCCAAGTGAAAGTTAATCATTAATCTAAGCATTCTCATTTCCGCAAACTCCATATGCGATTAACTGCACGCCTCAAAATATATTCTTAGAAGAAAATACTTCATATGATATAGTAGTTTTCACTGCATACTCCAATACGAAGTCTAATTTACATTCTCAAAATGAGAATTCACTTCAAAAGCTAATTTGTCAGTTTCAAAATGAAAAGTCATTATGAAATCTAATTTGCATTGCCAAAATGAGAATTGTGGCAATGAAAATTAGATTTCGAAGTGAATTTTCATTTTGGAACTGACAAATTAGATTTCAAAATGTATTTCCATCCTGGAAATAAAAATTAGACATTGCAAAAGAGAAAATAGTGAATATTTTTTTCATCATATAAGATGTCTTCTTTTAAGAAAATATTTCGAGTTGTATAATTAATCATGCAAAAGATTGCGGCGACGAGAATGATTTATGATTAAAATTAATATGAAATAAATATAGCCGTGAAAGGGTTGGATTAGCTACAGTTGCAAGCAATAGTAGAAAAGGCGACAGAAAGTCTAAATAAACCGTCAAAATAATATTTTTAATACGAAACAATGATTAAGCTCTAAAATTGACTAATTTTAATTTTGACTTGGATAAAGAGGGGATTAAAATAAATGAGCCGAGCTTAAAATTTTAGATCAAATTTCTTTAGAGCCGACAACAGTTAAGCTCAAAATCAGACCGTTAATAGCCTATTGAGGCTGTTACGGCTGCCAAAGATTGATAATTGACGAACATTTATTCATATTTTATCTCTAATCTTGTCTTTCATTTTAGCTACACCAACTCTGTCATGGCTATATTTCTTTCATAATTTCTCTATAAGCGTAAAACCAATGATCCATCTACGTATTATCGTCTCAAATAATGTCTCTTACTAGATTACTTTCACACCTCTAATCAAATTCTAATAATAAAGCGTTTCATAAGATTTAAGAGTTTTTATTTCTTTCTCCAATGGGAAATCAATTTTTCATTATCAAAATGGAAATTAAATTTCCCATTAAACGAAGAAGTAAAAACTTTTATATCATTTAAACACTTCATTCTCAGAATTTATTGAGAGGTGTGTAAGTAATCTAGTTAAAAGATACGAAGACGGTGATGCTTAGGTTTATAATGGTTTTTCATTTTGAGATAAAATATAAAACAAATATATCTATGAGAGGGTTGGTATAGCTACAGAGACATACATTAATAGAGGTAGACGTCTTAATGGATTGAGAGTCAATGTTCGGCTGGTTAATGATCTTCGACCGAACTAACATTATTAAGATATTAAACTATTCGACTTTGAGTTGAGATGATGTAGGCTCCAAATAAATTTGAACCAAAATTTTGGCTCATAGCTCGGCATATTTATTTGAATTAAAGTTTCATGAACTAGTCAAATATAGAATCAATTTTTGAGTGATTATCATTTTTTGGGCTAATTTCACAGCCCTATACTATGTACGACCAAAAATGTCAACTTACATACAAAATACTTTTCAGGATTTAACCATCTCAGGATTTGATTATTCTAGATTTGTAAGATTTATTATATCATATTCAAACTAAATTTTGCTTGCAACCAAACATCCCCTTATTCTAAATGCTTGCGCCATAGAACACTGTAGGTCTCACCACTATCTTATAAAATTTTACTTTATGTCTAAGAGGTATTTTCTATCACACAATAGATCAAATACCAACCTCCAGCTCAACCAACCACTTGAATTCTACTAATAACACCCTCATCTATATCACCATCACTTTGAATAAGAGACCTGAGATATCTAGAATGTTCACACCTTTTAATGATTTGATTACCTATAGTTACAACTCTGTCACTAGAGCTCCTACAACTAGATTTACATTTCATGTATTTTACAAATGAATTTAGTGGTATGTATGTAAATCCTTTTTAAACAAAATATTTTGTGATTCTACATTTTTAGAATACACATCAGTCATCACATTTAAACAATTGGGTTTAGTATTTATCTTAAAAACAAAAGAAAATCAACAATTTTAAAAGCTTTAAAGAGAAAGAAAGGAAGCCTTGAGAGATCTACAGCTGCAAAGTAAATCAAACAAGACAAGCACAAGAAATAGAGAGATAATCCATACAACAAAAACCACAAAAAGAAAGGAAAACTACCAACAAACCACCAAAACAAAGACATGAAAGATAATCAACTAGATCTCAAAGCTTACCAACAGGAAAACATTAATGTTTCATCCTAGATTTCGAACATATGAAAATATATTCAAAACTGATTGAATTTTAATGAAGGTTGGAATTCATCACAGTTCAAAAAATCAATCTCAACAACCAGTGAAGATCAAGGAATAAATATAAGTTTATCAACAACAAATTAACTATCATAAATAACTAGCGCAAATAACAAACCAAGTCAGAGCAAAATCCCTAATGTTCAATATGAGAAATTCAATCCAACACGATGGAAGTATATAAACAATTAGTCAATCCAAGAAAATATCTCATTAGCAAAAATATCAACATAATAGACATTATCGAAAGAGAATAACATCAACCCAACTCACTATAAGAACAATGTGGCAACAAATCCAATTCCAAACCACATATTTCTTTAGTTTGTTCCGAGCTATAAAGAATATCCCAATAATAGAAAAAGAAAAGAAGTAACCAACATGATTATTTCAGTTTTTATTTGATTTTCATGATGATAATGAATAAAGCATCAAATCATTCAAGCTTGTGGAGATGTCGAAGAATTTATTTACAACCTTCTTTTTAAGGTAATGATGATGATGTCAACATGTTATTTATGGTGATCATTGAAAAGTACTATTTAAGACTTTTCTTTAATAATTTTTCCAAACAAATCTAGGGCTATCAACGCACAAAATGATTTCATAAGAATTTTAGGGCTGTTTTGTTGCAACTATTAAGCAGGATTTAAGTTAAATAATGCAAAATGACAAAAAATGCCTCTATAAATCCTGCAAGTTCTTAATCCTATTTTTCCTCCATTTTGCCTTAAATCCAAGATTTATCAAACCTCGTAGGAAGCAGGATTTAAAGGATTTAGAGAAGCTAAAGCTTGTAGGATTTAGTAAATCCTTTTAAATCTTATTAAAGTCACGAAACAGTTTTTCAAGATTTATCAGGATTTACTTCCTAACATACCAAATAGTTTTTAGGATTTAATCACATCAAGATTTGATAAATTTTGATTTACAGGATTTACTAAAGCCTATTCAAACAAAATCCTACTTGCAACCAAACAACCCTTAGTAAATCGTATTTACTTTAAATCCTACTTACAGCCAACACCCCCTTAATGAATCCAAAGTGCAGCCATAAAACCCCTTAGGCATGAAATCACATGAAAAAGAAGATGAGGAGTTACCTTGGTGAATGGTTTCGGGTAGGAGTTGAGCAGAAAAAAAGAAAAATGAGAGTATCGGAGTCTCTACAAGCAGCGACTCTATCGTACTCGATCCCAACTAGCTAGGGTTCGGGTGCGAAGGCGAGGGTCTTAGACGAAACTGAGAGAGGGCTAAGGCAAGGGCGAGGCAGAGGCTTTCGGGAAGGGAGGGAAGAAGCTAGGGCAAGGGGGACAGTGAGCACGAGTGGGACGCAGGGACAGAAGAAGAGGAAATGAGGGATTTGAGCAGGGTCGACTAAATTAGAGCATTTACCGGTGGCTTACAAATGGTCTAAAATCCATCGGCTGTCACTTATTAAAATAACTTGTCAGTGAACACCCTGCCAATTTGGGGGTTTCTAAATAACCTAGGAACTATGATCATCGGTAAATCATCGTTTAGAATTGATGGACTATTTCGTTGGTAATAATAAAAAACCATCGAAAAAAATATTACAATAGCTAAGCAACGATATATCTTGTAGTTAAGCAGTCACTAATAGTCAACCTGATAAACCGTTGTTATGCTGTCAGAAAATAGTACATTTTTTCCGACATATATATTGGTCGTCGGTTATACCTCATTATCCGTAGTGAACTTGAACTGCCTCGTTTTTTTATCATAGGGACTACATGTCTTCCTTTACTTGATTTGACTCAACGAGCAAAGCTACTATTGATGCTACTTTCACTTGGATTGGTGGTGCTCTGTAGAAAGTACCTGTTAGAGTGAATTCGAAGCCCTAAGCCCTACATGTACACTTTTCTACTATGTTTAGGCCCCATAAATGCCATAAACACCTTGTTTGCCTATATGTTGCCATATTCTAGAGTTAAAAACCCTCTGCACTAAGCATTACACTTGCTTGTATCTAAATTAAGAAAAAAAAAGAGAAATCTCTCTATCATTTTAAGATGATCATGTCCCAGCTATTAACTTTTCACAATTGCAGTCTATCCCGAATGACATATAAATTGTGAATCACTTTATTATATGATATCATTAATTTATGAACAAAAATTAATGTAATGCTGCGTGCGAACTGCGTGCGGACTGCGTGCGTGCTCCGTATACAATAATTTCCCCTTGTCCGAACGTTTCACACACCAAATTTAACATTTTTATCCACTCTCATAGGTGAATTAAGATAACAATTATTGCACATGTCCTCTCATTCGAACCTAACGTGAAATGCGAGTCAGAGGAAATAGAGAGAATCAGAGAGCCTGAGGGACTGGGAAAATTATTCCACACGGACAACGTACGTTGTACTGCGTACGAAATCCTTAAATAACTACCGAATAACCCGTGAATAACATTAAAATGAAACCGCAGGGGTTATTGACAGGTTATTATAAAGTTATTGCAGCGTTGTCTGAGCAACAGCCTCCTAATAACCTCACAATATCCCGAATAACAGATAAAAAATATAAAATGAAACCGCGGATATTATTGAGGCATTATTAGGAGGTTATTCGCTGATTATTCGGAATAATACCGTAATAACCTGCTAATAACATCCTGATACTTGAAATACAGAATCACGAAGGTTATTAGGTAGTTATTTATTGGTTATTTTGGAGATTACTTACGCAGCGCTGTGTACGTTACCCCTATAGAATAATTTTCCGAGGGACTGAGAGAAGGAGGAAGAAGAATCTGAAGAAAAAAAAATTCGAAGAAGAAGCAGGAACGACGAGGAGGATAAATGAAGGGAGTGATAACTTACCTTGAACAGAGCATCTAAAGGCTCGAAATGCCCGATCAAGCCTTCCTCTTGCCTCGTCAACAAATTTTGTGGAGAGCTAATCGAACGGAAGACGAAGCTGGAGGAGAATGTCCGGTTAATCAAACTTCCTCGCCTATGTTTGTGAAATCGTGAGCAGGAAAAGCAGAGTAGAGTGCTCGTTTCTCCATTCAAGCAAGGTTCTGCTTGCGAGAAGTTTAATCAAGAGCTTGGGGAAGGTGGAACAGCCATTTGGAGCCCTCTGCGTGCAAGGCACTTTCAATCGAGCTAATCGCGCCTTTGAGAAGCACGAGCGACAGTTCCTGTGCCCTATCTGACCAAACCAAGAAGGAGGGGGCGATTTTTGTGCCCTAACTTATCGGCAGAGAACAAGTAGAAGAGGTACGAGGTAAAAATTAATTTTCCTATAATATATTAGCCACTAAATATTGAGGTTCTGTTTGCGCAATGCGAACTAGCACTTTCACTAATCGATAGTAAGGTTGTCTTGCAAAGCAATTCTGCAGCATACTATGGGAATTCTACTGTCTGTTTAGTCAGTAATGCTCGAAAATAGCTATGAGCGAGTTGTTTCAGGAAAAATGATCATCCTACCCCCTGTATTATAAAACTGTTTAGAAAATGAATTTAAGCGCCCCATTCTCGTAACTTTAGCAGCAGAAATTTATTTATAAATAGAACAGACCGTGCTAAAAAATATTTTATTTAGATTATTGGACATATAAAATAGATTCTTATGTAATTTCATATGTAACACATAAACTATAATTTTTATTAGAATTTTAATTTTAGATGTGTTATAAAACTTTGGGGCATTTACACGTATTGCACACAATTCTAATGTAATTACATATGTCACACCTAGAATTTCATATTAGCACACATAATATTCAAATCTTTAATATTGCATCAAAAATAGCATCATGACTACTCTTAAAAAGCTGAAATACATCTTTTCATGCATAGGTTTCAAACACCAGTGCTATGTATGTAAATATGATAGTTTTGGTGTGACATATGTAAATACATAAGATGTAAATTTCCTGTAGTAATTTTTGTATGTATACTTTTCTCAGGATATCTTTGTGGTTGATGGTAGTGGAAGTATGGCGCTAAATCCAATGAAAAATGCTAAAGGTACAGCATTGCAATTTCTAGCAGAAAGTTATACAAGCAGAAAGTTATACACGCAGAAAGTTATACAAGCAAAATGCTAAAGGCGCTAGCATTGCAATTGATGATTTCGAGTTTTGGTTCATGGGTTTTGTTTGTTATCAGAGATCGCTTAAGAATTTGAATCAAGTGCTTTCTTTGAAATTTCTGACAATATTTTCCCAACCTTCCTTACTGAAACAGGTCGTAGGCATATTTCCCCGATCAATTTCTTTAATGCAGATATCGCAAAATATTATTTTGATTTATTTCTCCCACAATGGAGGTGTAGCAACATCTCTAGGTTTAGTGTTCATGTTAATACTATCACTGAACAAAGTCAAGAAATACACATTAAAGTTTGTGTTAGAGATGTAAATTCAAAGGATGTATGTATATATATATATATATATATGTATGTTAGTGTAGGTATGTATGTACGTATGAATTAAGGATCCCCAATGAAACAGAAAGATTGCAAGAGTGTTGGTAGAAATTGAACAATATGCTAGAACTGAAATGTAAGATCAACCACATAAGAGTTTTGGAAAACTCACACAGCAATTGCAAAAATGAACAATTGCAAAGGCTGAAAACAAAGTTTAATGAACAATTGTTTTCAGCAAAAATAGCAGACTGAAACAACAATTGCAAAAATGAACAATTGTTTTCAGCAAAGGCTGAAAACAAGAAAATAGAACTGAAAACATGATCAAATATGGATCATTACCATCATAAAAGAGTTAAATGAGAATTCGGAGTTGCCTGCATTCATTTGTTTTTCTTCCTTTTTTTTTTTTGCTCATTTTTGACATAAAGCACACACGACATTCAAAAGACATTCATATCCTAAAATCTAAAGCCAAGTTGATTATAAATGACTGAGAAGGAGCTTGACCGGAGGGGCGTCGCCGGAGAGTGGGTGTTCAAGAGGATCTGCGTCTGCAGCTAGGCGGTGGTGGATTTGGCAGTTCGAATCGCGGAGGAGGTGGCGGAGTTGAAGCTGAGGGTTGTTGGGAATACGATGACCGGCGAGATGAGATGTGCGGGAGAAGTTGAAGCTAAAGGCTTCGATCAAAGGGAGACAGAAGGGAGAGAACACGAGGAACAGGAATAAGATGAATTGCTCGTTATGAGCCATTTCTCAGATGTTTTCCTGCATCAAAGAGAAGAAAAGAAAATCTCAAGATAAATAGAAGTAAAAGAAATGGCTTACCGAGAAGGAGAGGCTTACGTAGCTCGGAGACGAGATCACCGATCGAGATGGGCTGAGAGCTCCGAGGTCGCGGCCGCGAAGGTGGACGAGCAGGGTGGAACGATGGGAAGAATGACTAGGGCTGCTTGAGCGGTTGGAGGGAAAAAATGGCGTCGAAGAGAAGCGCGCGGGGCATTTTGGCATTTACCAGAGGCGAAAGCTGAGGCCGCGGGGTCGATCCCGCGGCCCTCTTCCCCTTCCTCTCGCCGCGAAGCTGCTCGCCAAACACTTAATTTTGGCGCTCCGGGGCCGTGCCGCGCGAAACAAGTCGCGCGAAACGGCAAAAATCAATTTTTGTGCCCAAGCTAAATCCCAGAGAATATGTTTAAAGGTATTGTGGAGGAAAAATTTTTTACATCGGGACTCCGCATATAAAGTTACGTGCGGAGGCCTGTAAAATCGCGCCACGTAGCGCATGTGGTAAAAAAATAGCATTCGGCCAGAATAACACAAGGAATATTCCACTCGTGTTATTCATGTGTTATTGTGTGTTATTCAGATGTTATTGTATATTATTCAGGTGTTATTCTGCTCCTAAAATATTCTCGGTGTTATAATAACACAATAACACATGAATAATACATGAGTAACTCACAATAATATATGAATAACACGGAGGGGAATATTCCCTTTGTTATTTTTTTTTTCCGACACGCGCCACGTGACGCGATGTTACTGGCCTCCGCACGTAGCTCTAAGTGCGGAGTCCTGATGTAAAAATTTTCCGTTGTGGAGAGTAGAATGAAAGGTAGTGTGCTTTAATTTTATTTTATCAGTAATAAATATTTAAGAATTTGTATGAAGTTGTTGTAACTTTAAATTTTGCAAACAGAATGGTTCTTTTGTGTTTGGATTTAATTTCAATCATGGGGAGAAATTATTAATGATAATTAAGATAATTAAAAAGTTATTTAATTTTATGTTAAAAATGTGAAATTTTGACATCTCTTGCAATTGATATTAATGTGAATAACGGTTCCTCTATTAAGTGGTGCTAGCGTTCATATAGAGGCTTTTATGTAGATAATGGACGCAGTTACATGACTTATTTAGGATTCTCAGACCTAAGCTAGTCACAGTGGAAAACCATAGATGGATAAATATTTGATTTTGTCCCAAGAAATGCGACCACCACTATTTTTCAAAACTATTAGAGGCTAAGAGCTGGTTACTGCGGATAGAGAAAGACATTGATGGTTTGTCCTGCCTTCGGGAGAGGACGGTCATGTTAGTCGCTTTTGCTTTCGAGTGGAAAGTAGAGAGATGGTTGTAGGGACATCTTCAAAAGGAGTTTGGAGGACAACCTAGCAGTTAGATTTTGTGGGAGAATTTTGTGAGGACATTTTGTAATCAGTTTGTTCCTCTTTCTACTAGGAGAGACAAATACAAGACCAATTCATTTGGATAATGTAGGGCGACACTCCATTATGCAATACGAGATTGGTTTTATGATGTTGTTCAAGTATGCACCTTAGTTAATCCAAAACACCTAGGAAAAGTTCCACCATGTTTTATCTGGATTGAAAAATGTCATCCAACAACTTTTAAACCTTTTGTGCATTTAAGATTACTCAATTCTAGTGAAGAGGGAGACAGGGATAGATATTAACTTACTAGCTACGTAGAGGCATAAAGATTTTAAGAAGAGGAGAGGAAATCATATGTCTAGATCAAAATGGGCAATCCAGTCGGTCCAGCTTGAGTAGTCCATCACGAATAAGCCTTGACCCAGCAATAGCAAAACAACAGTATGATCGCATGTGTCAGTGCGGAAAGACACATTGAGGAGAATTCTTATCGGAAACCAACACTTTTTTTGTGTCCACTACACGAATGCTAATCATTTCCGACAGCATAATCTCATCAGTTATCTATAGAAAAATTGTTAGTTGTTATATTTTGAATGGTGAAGCGATTGTTTTAAGGTCGTAGGTAAATTGCTTATAGGTAAATTTTTAAATCGACAGATATTCTAATAACATCAAATTATGTACGTATGACCAATAATATTTGGTCATCTCTTTTTAAGTAATTCAAAAAGCACAGTCAAAGAGTCAGTTTTCATTAGTTTAGTTATCCAATCATACATTCATCGATAATTAGCGACTGTTGAAATGTCAGAAAAGTGTCATGGTCATCATTTTTTTAATGCAGGTTTCCATTGGTTCAGTGTCAATAAAACGTCAATTTTGAGAGCGACGATATTACTATCGGCAATTAACAACTGCTACATAGTCAAAAAAGTGTCACGACCATTATTTTAATGATACATGTGTTATGTTGGTTCGGTGTCGAGGATGCATCGGTTTATTAACCAAAAAGATGGTCATAGGCTAGTCTTCGGTTATGGCTAATCGTAACACCGATGGTAAGCAGTTGAAAACCTGTAGTATTAAAAAATTAATAATATTTTTTTTCTTTTTGGAATTTACATTACCACACTTGCAAACACAACATTTACTTAACCATTCGAAGTATTTAATAAACTAAAATTGCATTCGAACAATAAGTTATGCAATTAAATAACTAAATAAATGAATTATATTTAATCTAATATAAATGCGCCACTATTCACATAAAAAATATTTGCTAATCATATACAAAAAAATAAAAGATACTATCGCTAATATTTCTTCTTTATCTCCTCATCCCAAATGCCCTCCACGTCTTTCTCCTTCTCTAATGATCCCTTGCCACGATCCCTTGCCTTCTGCCGAAATGCATCTAACTCAGCCTTCAACTTGTCCTCCATCTTTGCCTCTTGCTCTAACCTCATTTGCGTGAAGCAGGCCTCCATCTCGACAGTGAATGTGATAACACACCTGGAGACCTTCTCCTCTTGTGCGGTGAACGAAGAAGCTGCAGATGCACTGTTTGTGGGTGTCGTCGTCGGACTCATCGTTATCATCACCGCCAATTCTCTGTCATTATCGCGATGTCATAAGTTTATTGGTGTCATTGTTAAGGAGGAGTTGTCACTCTGTTTCTCCGTTACATTGCCCTAGTCTCCAAATAACTTCTTCTCTGAGATCATGTGAATGACCTCAAGATATTAAGCAATTTGGAGGAGGAAGGAAAATGACAAACAAGAAAGGAAAACAAATAAAAAGTAAAGTGTGAGGAGAATTCATTCTGATAAACATTGTAAAGAGAGCTCTGGAATATTTGACTCTTGAGTTACTCATATAAGGAAATCCATGTGAATATTCCATAACCAGATATTTAGGTACAATACATATTATGCGTTTTTCATTCTCGTATAAGAGCAAGCTCCTATAGTTAATTACATCTTAAATTGTTATGACCGCTTATGAAAACTCTTGATTGAGGTTAATTTTTGTTGTTGAAGAAATTTTAAGTGTCAAAATCAAGGAGAGAAACATTAATGTTCAGTCCTAAGGGTAATAAATTTTTAAAAATCAAATACTACCCTAAAGTTTTGTTTTGTTTTGTTTTGTTATTTCTTTGTTTTTTTTTTTGTTTTTTCTTGTTGTTTTCTTTAGTTTTGTTTATTATTTGTTGATGTCTTTTTGTTTTTTTATTGTCATTTTGTTTTGTTGTTTTATTTTTATTTTGTTGTTTCATTGTGTTTTGTTGTTTTGTTTTTGTTGCTTTGAGATTTATCATCCAAGCTTCAAGAATGTCGTTCCTGTAAAACAGATTTAACACATCCTAATAACATGTAAAGTAAATATCAAGCTCAACTTTCCTTGTGCTTCAACAATCCTGCAAAATAATGAGAGTATTATATCTTGATTTGTTGGTTTAATTAGTTGAATTTTTAATTTTAAAACAATCTGGTCAAGATGTTTATAGCTCCGTCGTCCAAGTGTTGTCAGGGTATTTAGATCTACTTAGTCCTAAAGGTATTCATACAAGGACTGGAAGATTCTTGTCAGCAACCACATATTGCGTCGTCCAAGAGTTCTTCGTAGATCTGAACACTGGGTTTAAGTTGTGTTCGATGATCTTTGTTCATTATGGTTTCATTTAAGTTTTAGTGTCTTTTTTGGATGTTATGAGTTGAAAATTTAGATTTATTAAGATTTATTAACCAATGGAATTTTATCATTTTGTTATTTATTTTTATTTTGTTTGGGATGACACGAACAAGATCTCATGGTTCTGTCATTCCGGGCCATTAAGTTTAGGTTTATTATGTCTGATGTATCTTAGACTTAAATAGGTTCGGAGTTAATTGAGCCTAATTTAAGTAAGGTTGAAGGGTAATTAAATCTAATCTAGGTTATACCTAATTTAGTTAAGGTTTAAGGAGTAATTAAGTCTAATTTGGGTTAAGCATAATTATAATTTATAGTTTAATTCAACCTAATTTAGTTAGGGTTTAATAGATAATTAGGTCTAGTTTAGGTTAGATTTAATTAATATTTAGAGTTTAATTGAGTCCAATGTGAGTAAGGCTTTAAGGGTTTAATTAGGTCTGATTAGGGTTAGACCTAATTAAAGTTTAGAGATTGATTAAGCCTAATATAAGTAAGGCTTAATGGTTTAATTAGGTCTAATTAGGGTTAGATATAATTAAGATTTAAAGGATGATTAAGCCTAATGTAAGTATGGCTTAAGCCTTAGAGACCTGCCGACAAAACACATTCTTCGACTTAAGGGTGCCTCAATGAGCTTGAAATGCTGACCATTAGTTTCGACCTACTACTGCCGCAATATTGGGAATCTCCTTCCCTTTCCATGACTAAGGTTCTTACCTGTCGTTCGGCGTCAGACCTTCATATAGGATGCTTCTCCCTTCCCAAAGCCAATGCCTTTTAAATGTTATTGAACATCAAATTCTTCTACTCATGAATCTACTAGTTTATGAACTCTCCAGTGCACTCTTTGTTATCAATGTCTTTGTTGTGGTTTTCTTCTTTGTGTCTTGCTCTTATTCTAGTCAGTGACATGATTCACGCTCACCACATCTTTTAAATAGTTGAATCTTGATTTATTTGTGAATCACAGCTTGAGGACTGGAGCATAAGATACAAGAGAGAAGGAGAGAGAGAGAGAGATTCATAGTGATGAACAGTAATCAGTTTTATCAAATATATATCTCTCATAAAATAATCCCCTTATTTATAGAGGAGGGGGTACAATATGTAAATTTATATGTTTTTTCCTTGCTTTAATGGGGAAGTTACAAGGTATTTTACGTATGTGAGCATGTGGCTCGGCTGATTGAGCTTAGTAGGCTTCAATGTAAAGATTGTTCAGTTCGTTATGCTAAGTTGGTGTATATTATATCTAACTTTGGGTTGGCAAGACTACTTTTGTCAACTAGATGTTGTCGCTCGGCTGAGCTAGTCTGACTATTGACCCTTCATCTTAAGATAAATACTAGGCTATCAAGCATATGGTGAATCTCCATAACACAATATATATCTCATTCCTTAATGAATGAGTCCTTTGGATGTTTGTGGGCCATGTTATTGCCATTGGCTTCTGTTGAGGAATCTCAGAGGCGACGATGAGACGACTGTTGACCTCATTTTTGATGAGGTTTTCTCTTCTCTCTATAGTACTTAGGATCTAGCCTTATGCTTTTCCTTTGACTATCTTAGAGGATTAGAATTGGGACCCACCACTTAGAAATTCAAACCACTTCTTAACTCCTCGCAAACTCCACAAACTTGACTACGGACCCCTAATCACCTAGAGGGTTGAAATCAAATGTGGAAGTTTAAAGGATGAGTTCCTATAGGACCCTTTCGTCTTAAGACTACCCCGGTGGCCCTGGTCCAGTGAAGGGCCGACTTACACACACACTACACCTATACATTACACTTTCACACACATCCTAAAAACACACCCATACCTAACTCGACCTCCCGACTCATGAAGGTGATTCACATGGATGGTCCTTAACCCCTAAGCCCTCGCTAAGAGGGTTAGGAACAACATAGTGGATACCTCAAATGAGTCCCTTCATGGCTCATGTGAGCTTGATATGGCTTCATGGCTCATGTGGGCTTGATATGGCTTCATGGCTCAACCAAAATGATTTCATTCCACTTACAATTACTCAATGTTCAATTTTGTAAATTTTCAATTTTTGACCCCCGGGACCCTACACCCGCCTAGCCTACCCAAAACCCTTGAAATTACCCAAATTTTTCAAAATTTCCAAATCATCCAAAATTCCCCAAAATTAACCTTGAACATTTCCTCACCAATCAATTTGATCATCCATAGCCAAAAATACCAAAAATACCTCCCAATACCCTCAAAATACCCAAAATACCCCTCTTGACCCAAAAATCCAAAAATTCAGAAAATTCCCAGAAAATTCCAGAAAATCCCAAATATTCCCAATTTCATTTTGTTCAACTACACCATGGGCCAATTGTGTCAATTTACCCCACTTTTGTCAAATTCCCCAATTTGACCCATTTTAACCCAAAGTGAACCCAATGTCAAGCCAAACCTACCCAATTGACCCAAATTCTGGTCCAATTCAATTCTAAACTTCAATTCAACATTCCCAACACCAATCTAGACCAGATCTAAGTCCAATTTGATTGACATTTGAATCTAATTTCACTTTTGGCCTTAAAGCCCAATTTGGGCCCATGACCCAAACCTAATCCAAATTAACCCAATTCAACTCCAATTAACCCCAAAACTTTTCTAAACCTTCCTTAACATCCCCACAAACAAAACACTAACATGATTTACCCAAAATTTAGACCCAAACCCCACTCAAATTCAACCCAAAACTAAAAGGCCCAATTTTGACCTAAACCCAAACCTAACCCAAATAAGCCCAAACCCCAAAATCAAAACCCAACCAAAGCCAAAACCTCTTTGAAACACTCCCATAAACATTTCCCAACATTTATTTTACATCAATTTCAACCCTAGCCCAACATTGGCCCAAGTTAGCCCAATTTGACCTATATTGGCCCATTCACCAAAGAGGTCCAAATCCAACCCAAACCTAGCCCAAATACCTTAAATTTATTCCAAATCATTCATGAAACATTTCTAAACTAAATTCAACACTTATTGGATCCAATCCTTTGCAAAATTCTCATCCTAAAATAAAAAAAACCCACTTCCCTAAATCACTTTAAAAGCCCACCTTCACTAAATTTCAAAGGCCCAAAGCCCACATGACAACCTTATATCATCATCCATTGGATGGAACCATCTCCTAAGTTCTAAACCCATGATAAAATAAATCCAAATCAAGCCATATGCCAAATCCCATCAAATCACTCCTAAATTACCAAAATTTCCAAATTCCATTTTCATGAAATTGACCAAGCTTTTCCCCAAGCCAAAGACAAGCCATGAAGCCACATGCGAAGCCATGGACAAGCCACATGAAACCATGGAAGGTTTGACATGTGATCAAGCCATTAATGGCAAAAGGAGGAGCCTCTTTTAAGCCCCCTTAAAAAGGTTTTAACCCTTTTAATGCTTCACCTTAATCCATGATTAATCAAAATATTCATGGATGGTGACTTCTCTACCCTTTTCTAGCTGATTCACCTGATCCTCCCTCAACCCAAATCAGCCATGGAAGGGTGCACCAAACCCAAAATGGTGGGTTGACTCATTTGAACCCAAATAGCCTTCCCCCCATTCCATTTCAATTCAACTCCTTTACACATGTCCATGGCCAATTGATCGCACTAAGCCCCACCTCGACCTCCCCGACCTCGAGGGTGACTCGACCACCGGCCGGCCACCACCACAACCGCCGGAAACCACCGGGCCGAGAGCACCCATGTGAGCCAAAGTTTGGAATTCCCACTCGTCGAGCCGCCCCATGCCCAATGGCCATCATGATTGTTCTTCCCTCGACCTAAGCAATCGATCACAAGCCTTAAACCCCCCGGAGGCCCTCCACCCTCTCCTATTTAAACCTCACCTCCTCTCGGCCATGAGAGGTGCCGAACCGGACCTTACCGAAACCCTACCAAAATTGCTCCAGACCACTCTCCATACTTAAAGAAGTTGATCCCCAGTGACAATTTGCCCTAATCCCCACCAACAGAGCCCAATTTCTCAGCCAAAATTCCACCCTAAACCAGGACACTTCTCCACAGTGGACCAATCCTCAAATTGATTGGTCCTACACCTTCACCGGACCAAGGGAAGAAGTCCACCAACAAAAGCCCCCTCTCCGGGCCACCCATCCGTTCCGGACTCAAGCTTTGTGATCGGGCTTGGTCGAAATCATACCTAGCAATTCACTGCACCGGGAGACTTCATCTGGAGCTTGCTGGGACCCAATCTAAGGTGACACAACCCTCAGATTGAAGCCACACTTCTCTGAGCAAAGGTATGAGCTAACTCTTTATCCCGAGCTTCTGGAGATTCTTCATTTCGAATGCCTTAATTTCAATGCATGATCACCGTATAGATGTATTCGTCTCTTCAAGACGAATCCATAGAGCACAAGAACACGAAAATCCGTTAAGTAATGAGTGAGTTCTTAGTGGTTTTAAGCGTGGACGGCTCTCGGGCGAGAACGGTCGGGGACGATGAACGGATGACGTTCATTCCATACACGCGTGGACGGACGGCTCGGATCGGGTCGGATCGGCAGATGATAGGTGGAAGGCGGGACCCGGGCCGCCGACTCAAGTGGCGGCGTCGAATGGCAGCGCGACACGCGGCGTTTCGTAGATGCCAGGATGAGTCGGCGCCGCCGTTTTAAATAGAAAATTAGGGTATTTTTTATTTATTTAATTCCCTAAACTTCAAAAATGCATAACTTTGTGTAGGAAAATCAGAAAAATAAAATAAAATAACCCTCTTGCTCAGTGAACAGAGGGGAATAATGTGGAAAAGAAATCATTTAATTTCAATAAGTATTTTATTTTTAATAATTTATTTACCCTCTGCATTGTTTTAATTCTTCATGCATATAGGAAATTCACCATGGCATGACCCATAGAGCTTTTGATGCCTCTGAACTTGGGAATATTCCCTGAATTTTCCATGGTCAGAGGCCATCCCTATGAGAAGTTATTGATTTTTCAAATTCATGTTGCTGTTTTGAGTATTTTAAATCTAATAATTAGCATGTTGTGAAATAAATTCTAGGAAAATTTGGTGATATTTCTTATGACCAAAGGACTCTAGGGAAAATAGGTTTTGAATTAATCCACTTGGAATAACCCTAATTGGCTTAAACACCCAAAATAGGTCCCTAATTAATTAGAGCTAATCATACATCAAATTGACTTTAAATCAATTCTCCACTGACCTTTAGGATCAGAGGAATCCACCATAAAAATTTTAAGTCAATTGGACTTGGTTAGCCCTACTAATTGGGTTGATTAAGCCATTTAGCCAATTTAAACTTTAAAAATTCATAACTTTCAAAATACTTTTCAAAAATTCACCAAATTGGTTTTGGAGCCTCTCTAATATCAGGGAAATTTAAGAAAATTAAAATTTCAATTTTCTAAAAAAATTGATTTTTTGTATTATTTTAATATTTTAATAATTAAAAAATAATAAAAATCACAAAAATAATAAAATTCACCAAAATGTCACATTTTGAATTTTAATCACTTAGGAACAAACCCCATATTTTTCTTAGGTCTATTTAATGAGATATTAAATTTTAAAGCCCTAAGGTAATTTTAAAATTAAAAAAATGCATTTTTTAGCATTTCCACTAAAATAATTCTAATAAATCAAAGAAAAATAAAAAAATTGTAAAAATTGATTCTATGATTTCCTTGATATTAGAGAGATTTTTGAAAAATATAAAATTCATTTTTCAACCTTTATTGTATTTTTAAATTAATTAATACTCCAAAACTCAAAATAATTATAATAAAAAGAATATAATTCCAAAAATCACCAAAATTGGTCCAAGTGATCCTCTGGTCATTAGGAATGTCTCATAATTTTCTTAAGGACAGAAACTTTTCCTTAGTCATATTATTAAATTTTCCTTGGAAATCTCTATTTTCCACCAAAAATAATTACATAAATAAATTAAATACAGAAAAATCACATTTTTTCCTCTCATGTCTTTATTGGCATATGAGTGAAGTCACATAAAAATTTCAAGTTCATTTAAGCTCAATTTAGTGAGTTATGAAATTATTAAGCTCGAAGGGCAAAATGTTAATTAAAATTTTAACCCTTAATTAAAACTTTAGGTTTAATAAAATTAAAAAGTAAAATATTTGATCCTAATCTGATTTGGATGATTGAAATTTGAATAATAAGGGTAGAAACCTACTAAAAAATTTAAAAATAATTAAAATAAACCTTAATTAAATAATTGATTAAATTTGGAAGAATAATAAAATTGGAATTATTAAAATAGGGATATTATTAGTGAAGAGATTTGTTCTTTAATTTAAGAATCCCTAAATTAATCATCTCAATAATATTTAATTCCTAATTAAAATGATAATCTAAATTTAAGATTTAAAATGCTAAAAGGGCTTAATCATTAAATTAAATTAAAATTTAAATTTAATTAAATTAAATTAAATTAAATAAAAATGAAATTAAAACAAATTTAAAATTAAATTAAAACAAATTAAAATTAAATTAAATTAAATTGAATTAAATTAAATTAAATTAAATTAAAATTAAATTAAATCAAATTAAATTAAATCAAATTAGATTAAATTAAATTAAAGCATATCAAATCAAACTAAATTGAATTAAATTAAATTAAATAATAGAATCAAGTTAAAATTAAAATCAAATCAAATTAAATTAAATTAAAATTAAAACTAAACCAAATTAAATTAAAGTGAAATTAAATTGAATTAAAAATAACATCACCAAAGACATAAAGAAATTAAAAAATAAATATAAAGCAACTTGAACACTATTCCAAATTTAAACCCGTTAACTGAAATTAAATCACAAACCATTTGAACATCAATTTGCCCTCGAAAGCTTTTGTTGTCATAACTCCTAAACGTAACGTTAAATGAAGTGATACTTCACTCATAGGATATTCAAATGTCCTAGTTCACTCGAGTAAGATAACAACAAAACTTGAATTCCTGGACGATTAATTCATTTGTATAATTAAATTCATTTGGACTTAAAACAATCCTAGAAGTATTGAAAAGATGTTTAAGATTCGTCTCAAGCATTTCCTCAATACGATAGGGTGTTTATAAGAACAATTGAACTTAATTGTTCTTTGATGAACAAAATCGTCCTCAAACCAAAACACAAGAACCTAGACGTCATAGGAGATGACTAGCTATAGGATTAGGAACTTGGTAGAGAACCATAACCCTTCCCTTAGCTTTACCTAGGAACTTGCTTAAATACTCTAAATTGTGTTTAAGTGCAGCTTGGGATGACGGGAAGACCCTCCAGTACGCTTTTATTTTATCGCAATTTACCTTCTTGCAATTTACTTTATTGCAAATGCACTTTACTTTTCTTGCATGATAAACAACCGTTGTACGAAAACCCACACCTTTAAGGTAGCTCCTAAAACCGAAACCAAAACTAAATTAAAAGTCATTGCAAGATAAAATTCACCGCCACAACATTTCAAAATATAAAACAACTCAAAATTTAATCACAAACAGAACACAAACCGCGATTACAACTAAATTAAAACGTCTTGTTGGATGATCGGGAATACCACGGATGATGTAACCTACGTGTTGCTAACGGGATTTCCCACTGTCTAAATGAAAGTGTGGAACTCATTCAATTGAGTTTAGCAAATTCATCCGGACTAAGTGAATCCGATAAAAATAACGATGCCGAAGGATGGAACCGTGGGATCTTAACCTAGGTGTTGTTATAATTAACTTTAAGATTTGTTTAATTAAAACATGAAAAACACTTGGAAATTAAGAATTTCTCTAAACCAAAACACTTTTCTCATCTCCCGATTTATGACTTCTAAAACTAAACCTCTCGCAACAACAAAGAGCTCGGAGCATGGTAGGCGACATGGCCATCGTCGTCAACGAAAACTTGAATCTACATCATCAAAACAATTCTTAGAATTAAATAACCAATCCATAGGATTTTGAGGTAGTTTGCCTAGTGCAACATAAATCCTCAACTCTTCGTTAGGCATTTGCTTGATCATGTCACGTAAATTAAGCCCTAACCGGTCTTAGGACTCCGAGGTAGTCGTTTAGTACGACATAAACCCTCATATCTTCGAGGCTATTTGTATGATTTTATCATACAAATATAAGTCAAAATTAATTAAAATTGACAAGATTGAAACATTAAATAAACGTTAGGACTTTCCTAAATCCAAGCCAAACAATAGGATAGTCGGGAAATTACCGAAGTTCGCTTCGAATATGTGATTTCTCCTACCTTTCTTCCTTTGGATTCCCAAAATAAAATGTTCCAAATTTGATCCATTCCCTATCGAAATTCCGAATTCAATCCTTTGAAAACTTAAACTTAGAAATTCTTGAGAGCGAACTACCGATTATTATCGAGAGTTTTCTTAGGTGATTCCCGTCACTTAAGATGTAATTAACTATAGTGGCTTGCCTTTATAGGGAATTTTAAGAACCTGAGTAATATAAACCCTACTTAATTCATTTATATTAAGCGGGGGAACTTGTCGGCTTATAAAATTGGTTCGCAGACCAAACGGATGTCACAAACCTTTCTAGTTTATCTAATTGAGCCCCATTATCAAGCAGTGTGTCTATTCTCCGGGATAGATACACGATTTGTGGTGCGGTGCTCGCTTATGTAAACTATTCGGGATGTGAGATCAGTTTGATTTCATATCTTAAAATTTTCAAATTTAAAATTATTTTCAAAATTAAATACTACTTTTCAAATTATTTATTTAAATTAAATTAAAAATTCGCCGACAATTTCTGTTAGGCGACCCCTTTTTCAAAATAAAACACACAACCTAAAAATATGCCGACAACGACTAGTAATAATGAATTCTTTCCCCAAGTCTAATTGTGACGATAGATAAGTGGACGCCTTTACTCAACTCGATTATTCTTAGTTATTGGTTTGGCTGATCTAAACGCGATCGACCTTCTGCCTCGGTTCCCAGGGCTGCACTGGTCATATTAGTTGGTCATTTGTCTTCCGTAAATAGGTCCTCATTCATTGTACTTCCTTTCTTCCGGGCTGTTGGATTTCCATGGGATTTGTGTTGATTCATTCTTAGTGTACATTGTTCTATAAAGATTCATTATTACAAAAATTATATTTCAAATATGTGTGACTTCATTTCGTCGCTGTTTTTTTGGTGATTTAAATTATTTTAAAATGAGTTTGGCATGTTAAACAATTTTAATTAACTTATCATGAAGATATCGACGTTGAATTTAATATCATTCAAAAAATTAGATGCTTAAATAAATTTGATATAATGCAAAAATAATAGGAAGTCATTTCCCTAAAATTTTTTTATCATATTTAACATTAAATTGAATTAAATAACTATTTCAACTTGATAAATTCATATAAAATAGTACATGTTATAGATTATGTGCTAAATTTTCAATGGAAGGAGTGTAATTGAATAGTTAATTTGAAATTTATTTCACTAAATTTAAACTTGAAATGATTGAGATATTGATTTTCAATGTTTTAATTTTTTTTTAAAAAAAACTCTTGCCAAAGAGTGCCAACAATATTATTTTTGTCTGAATTCTAAAAAAGTTTATTAAAACCTACCAATCCCAAGAGATATCCCAAAAGAACACTTGATGGGTTGTTCAGTGGTCATATTATCAGTGGAAGTTTCCAACAGAATTGTTGGTAACCAATTCTTTGGCAAAACTTACCAATGACAATTTGAATCATTGATTTCTAGAAGAAAATATATTAATATTTTTAATCATACAACAACAAGAAGAAGAAGAAGAAGCCTTTATCCCACTAAGTGAGCTCAGCTACATGAATCATTTTTCTCCATTACGTCTTATTGAATGTCATATTTTCATTTAACAGTAATAAATTAATATCATTTTTTATACAATATGACCAAGTCTTTTTAGGTCTACCTCTGCCTTTCTTAACCTAAGTCAAATCTAAAACATCTACTCTTCTAAACATACCATTAGATGGTCAACGTTTAATGTGATCAAACCATCTAAGGCGACTCTCTCTAATTTTGTCCGCCACAGGAGCTACACCATCCCCATCACATATATATTCATTTCAAATTTTGTCTCCAAGTGTAAAGCCACCCATCCACCTAAGCATTCTCATCTCAGCAACACTTGAATTAATTTTTATGATTCTCTTTTAAAGGCCAACTTTCTACGCCACAGAGCATTGCAAGTCTCACCAGCATCTTATAAAATTTTACTTTCATTCTAAGCTTTACCTTTCTATCACACAATAGGCCTGAAGCACTCCTCCACTTCAACCAATTGAGTTGAATTCTACTACAACACACCCATCTATATCACCATCACTTTGTACAATAGATCTGAGATATCTAAAGCGTTCACACCTTTTAATAATTTGATTCTCCATAGTTACAACTTTGTCACTGGAACTACTACTACTGAAATTACATTTCATATTGTCTGTTTTAGTTCTACTCAAACAAAGGTCTTTAGACTCCAATGTAGACTTCCATACTTCGAGTTTTTTCCTGAGCTCCTTCTCTAATTTTATCCACAAAAAGGATTTCATCTACGAAAAGCATACTCCAAGGTACATCCTCCTATAAGTGTACAGTAAGAGCACCCAAAACTAAAGAAAAAAGGTATGAGCTTAAATCTGATCACCGATGTAATCCAACTAAAATAGGGATATATTTGTTCTAAGCTCCACTGTTCAAACACAAGTAACTACTCTAGTATACATATCATTAATGACTTGAATATAAGTCATATCAACACCTTCTCTAGAACTCTCCAAAGGATATCTTTTGGAACCTTATCGTAAGCTTTTCTAAATCAATAAAAACCAAATGTCTATCCTCCTTATTCTCTCTATACTTCTCCATTAAACCTTTCAATAAATGTATAACTTCCACAGTAGACCTGCCCGACATAAGTCCAAACTGATTATGAGAAATATTTGTAATATATCTTAACATATGTTCAATTACCCTCTGCCATAATTTTAAAGAGTGATATATCAAATTAATTCCTCTATAATTTGCACACTCTTGTGCATCCCCTTTATTATTAAAATTGGGACTAAAATACTCTTCCTCCATTCCTCAATCATTTATTAGTTTTTAAAGTATATTAAAGAGTTTAGCAAGCCAAGAAACTCTCAAATCTCCTAAATATTTCCACATTTCAATTGGAATATCATCAGGTCCTTTAGACTTTCCACCCTTGATTTTAAAAGCCTCTTCAACTACTTTTTTGACTAATGCGACGGTAAAGATGAAATATTTTATTATTATTAGTGATATTAAGATCACTACAGTCGATCATATTTTCAGAATCTTCATTGAAAACTTTATCAAAATAACTCACTCGTCTATGTTGAATATCTTTCTAAGAAAAGTATCTTTTTGATTTTCATCTTTAACAGATTTTACTCGAGTTAAATATTTACTTTTATTTTATCTTTGTTTGGCTAGTTTATACATATATTTTTCACTTTTTTAGTATCAAATCTATTATAAAGATCACTAAAAACAGAACTTTTAGAGTTACAGATTATTTTCTTAGACTCTCTAGAGGCCTTTTTATATTTTTCCCAATTCTAAGCTTTTACATTTAAACTAATTTTTATAACATAACTTCTTTTAGTTTATCTTTTCTTACACATTTTTATTGCACCACTAACTATTTTTATTTATATAAACTTTCCTTTTGATTCTCTAAATACATCTTTTATCACTTATTTAATAGTGTTATTACTTTATCCAACATAGAATTTGCTTCTTCATTAATAATTTTTATCATAATGAAAAAAAATCTATCATTTATGCAAGAGACTTTAACACTTGTAATAAATCATAAAATTATATAAAAAAAACATGATATATATTTTCACAACTAATTAATATAAGAAGTTTCTACCTTAGGTCACCCCAAATTCTTAAGAAAAACTTGAGTTTAGCTAGTTTATTTTAATTGTTAATTTGATGAATTATGTTTAAGATTTCATTTTATTTGGTTTGGAATTAATCACAATCTTTATTAAAATATAGTTTAAACAATTAAACCAATTGCATCAATTCAATGGACCTAATGAGTTAATTTTGCTATATACAAAGATGTGGGAAAAAAACAAACAATGATGAGCAAATGAGGAAGCAAGATAACTAGTGAAAAAGGTAGAATGAGAGATAGTGGAGTAAAGAGAGAGCTGAAGCAACAAAGGACGATAAGGACGTTGATTAGGCTAATAGTAAGCATGACCAATTGGGAATTCGAAAGCTCAAATTTAAGTAAATGTCAAGCAATTGGTGGCTAAAAACAAACAAGACTTCTTTTTTTTTTTTTTTTTTTTTTTTTTGTGAAGTTGAGTTTGAGCAAGATAAAGATTTGCTTTGTTCTCAAATTTTAGAATAATATTTTAAGTTAGATTTTCTTGAGAAACTCTAGATCTAATTATTTTTAGATTTAAGAAAATATATATTTTAAGGATTCATTGTGTTATTTACATAAAACATATAAATTTTATTTGGTGAAATTTTCAAGTTGAAACTTTGTGATATAATAAATATTGCTTTCAAACTTTTAATAATTGATCAATATAAGACCAAAATTTTAGTAAAGCCAAGAACATGTCACCTAAACTTAATCAAGTTTCTTATTTGTTCAAATACATAAATTTAGATCAAATTTTATTCATAGAAAACTATTATAAAGTCTTATTGGTTAGTTTGGTGTGGAGGAGAATAAAGTGAGAATGAAAAGAACAAGTTTTATATATTTCAAGAAAGACAAAAGTAAGAAAATTATTTGGGTTAATTTATAAGCTTAATTATGCGCCTATTAAATTAATTTTACAAGTTTAAGATATATTAAGAATACAATGCATTATTATATACATGGTGTATTGGTCGTGAATTAAGGAGTTTATTTCATATAAGCCAATGTTGAAGTAATAAAGATGTTGAGGTGTAAGTTTTCTAAGATTTAGCATGGGTAAAGATTTAGCATGGGTAATTAATTTTGATTTTATAATTAGTGTTGTAATTATCTCAAATTTGACCGATTAGCTAATCTCTTCTCTTATGCACATATTTTATACTCTTAATAGTATAATTTGCTATTAAAATATAATTAAATAAAAATTTTATTTTTCTCACAAATATGTATGTATAATGTTTAAATGTTGGATGAAATATATTTTAGGTTAGTATGGGCTCCAAAAATTTATATTGTAACCTCATGAGAGGGACATTTTGTTTAGTACAATTTTTAGAAAGCACATTAGGCTATAAATAAGTTACCACTCATAGATTTTGTTCTTATTTTGCAAAAATCTTAAAAATTGATTTGAGATTTTCCATATGGGAAAGCCCCCTTGTGGTTAATTATTTCTCCTAGTAATAAGAGAACTTTTAATTAAATGTAATCAATTAGACATTAATTGCTTAGTTGATGCTGCAATATTGTGAGGGCTACGTCAATCACACAAGTATTCGTGTCGCTCAATTAGTATCTTGATTTGAGTCTATGTACCATTCTCACATGAAACTTGTTAATTTTTGCAACAGATGAAAGATCTAGTTTACTAGTTCTATGACTATCTTCAAGAGTTAAATATTTTTTTAATTTTAAGATTGATTAATTGATACTTTTGCAAGAAACTAAAATAACTAACCGATGAAGAATCTTCCATGAAACGAACCTACAAATACTTGATCAATCCAATTGAACCTAAAAATAGTTGACAATCATGAAAAGCTCTACTCCTTGGCCTCTTCCAAGTTCATAAGAAGGATTAGATTGCATTTGACAATTTAGTACCATAAATCATGAAAATTTTCATATTTCTCTATGTGATTGAAGTATTCTAGCAACAATTTTCCTATGCTTCTAAAATAGAGTATATTAACTACTTGCGTACTTCATGAAAGTAAATTAAGCGCAAAAGTTTAACATATAAACATGCACTTAAAAATACTATGGTTCACAAAATCATAGACTAAATCTAAATTCCCTAGATCCTAATTTAAGGGAGAATAAAACTTAGTGACTACACATTGTAAATGACAAAAACAAACTATTTCCTTCCCCACAAAAAATTAAATATGTATATAATTCAAGATAGGCAGAACAGATTAATGCTTGATTGCTTCACAAAATTCTTCCTCATTACAACTTAACACTTGCGCGGATTTACAGTAGTTGAAAGAAATGAAAATACACTCTCAAAAAGGTTATCATTTGATTGCTCCAATTGTTTTCTCTCCACTTCATTGGTCACTCCTTGCATTGTTCTCTATTTTTCTTCTCCTCCATCTTTTTATTCTCATCATGCTCAGTATGTATGATTTTATAGTATTTGTTTCTCAAAACAACTCAAAATCGTGCACAACTATCAATCTGCATGATTGGACACCCAATTGCCCAAAAACCGAGGTGTAGCACAGGTGTACTATCCATTGGCACTGAAACACTGAGAACCTGATGCCGCATTTTATAATTTCTCCTTCAATGTAGGGCATCAAGTGTGAGTGCATTGGCCCTGATGGTGCGACGCACTAAGCTCTCTATAAAGCGGGCGAAAAATTTAGTCTCTTGAGGTTGTCTAAGCACTTCCTAGCCGACGCCCACATTCAGATCTCTCTACTTCTTGTACTTCTTCGCCTCTCACTGGGTAGTGGGTTGCTAGTCTTTGGTTACTTGGCCGTATCATTATCATTCTTCATAAAATAATGAATACACCCTCCACAAGCATAAAACTAACATATAAATTAGATCAATAACATCATAAAATATTACATTTTTAATATACATTAAATTCTCCTAAACTACATATTATTTGCTCTCAGTAATTCAATATTTAAAATTGGAGTTTGTTGAATTTGTTTGTAGCTCTCATCTTAGATTTTCATTTTTATTTAATAATATGATATATTTGCTTATAAAATTTGGTAAATATCTTTAAAACATTAAACTTTCATTGATTTCTAATAACTTAACACTAATTCAATTAATTATTTTTTTACCATAAACAATCTTAAATCATATAATCCAATTTCACTGAAAAAATTCATTTGTTTAAGATATATTTAAGGCAATTAACTTCCCAATCAAACAATCCAAAATTTATTAATTTTTACTTAAATATAATTTTTAAAAAAATTATTAAGAAAGATTTTAAATCTTATATATCCATAAAAGAATTGGAACACCAATTTTTTATTTTCATGTTTAACTTCAAGCTTTTTCTCATGAACCGTTGAATTTTTTTTTCTCTCTTAAAGTTTAAGTCATCTTAAATTTTTGCTTTTCTCTTTTCTCTTTTCTTCTATTTTCTCTTTTCTTTAATGAGAATTACTATATCTTATTAAGCATGACTTCTACTCATTTTGAATGTCTATTCGCTCCAAGATTATAATTTTTAATCACCTCATAATTTGTCTTCAGAAGTATTATAATTCTTTCAAAAATAAAGTTTCAATTAGGTTATTTGAATTGATAATTATGACATATTATCTTTGATTAATTAGTTATATTTGTGGTCTTCTATTTTAAATGTTCAAGAATTCTTATCCTAAAGAAATTAAAGATCCATTCGGTGGGGTAAGGAGTTATTCACTCAAATTCACCTTGCCTTGATTGTTCATTTGACTTAACATCTAGAGCTTTTAACCCTCCCAACCAGGGCTTTGGAATTCTTGTGAGAAGAAAATCTTTTTTAAGTATCCTAACTCTCAAGAGTTTTCTTTCAAGAATGATTAATGTGTGTTCCTTATTTTACATTACTTTGTAGGGTTTCTTTGACTATGGATTAAGTCATCTATCTTATCTTGAGAACATAAATTTCATTCAAGGTAAACTAAGAAAATATTATATCTCTTTCATCTTTTTTATTTGTTTTGTTTTTTTATTTTCAACATACTTAGCAACATCACATATTTGCATAGATCACCTACCCACACAACTATCATACTAATTACATATATTAAATTATTTAAAAATTTTAAAAATATTGATTTATTATTCCTATATTCTATAATTAATATATATATATATTTTTTGGTGTTGTCTTAATTTTTGTTTCTTTCTTGAATGTCCATTGGAAAAAGTAAATGTAAGATAATCAAGGAATGAACAAATGCCAAAGTGAATGTCCATGGGAAAAAGTAAATGTTCTCTTCTCCCCAACAAACAAGGAAATAATTCCTACACATGAATAAAGAAAAATAATTTTAAGCTTAGGAACGATTAAATGGAGAACAAATTTAAATTAAAGAAAAAGACACAAAACACGACGCTACAAAAATAGAATAGGGTTCATGCAAAGAAAACTATTACATCAACAATTACATCTCTAATGATCTCTCAAAGCAATTCCCTCAAACTCAAAATAAAACAAAAAAAGACTAGTTATATAAAATCTAACCAAAGTGCAAATTTCAAAAGAGTAGCCCTTCTTCCTTGTAGCCTTACATGTCCTTATCTTTGTTCTACCATTCAAGCATTACGGAAGCTGGGGAGCAAATTTTAATCAAAACAAGATACCAATTACTTATTCAACACTTCTCTGATCAAGCTTTAATTCCCAACTTGATAGATCGTAGATCAATGGCCGTGGTGATGGTGAAAGTGATGAGGAAAATAGGAGGCAGAAGGAGAGGGTGAAGGGGAAGAAGAGAACGTAGATTGGCTCGAGTTAGGAACAATATTGTACGAGAAAGGCGAGGGGGCGAGAACTGGCGTATCAACAGGAAGCGAAATAGGAGGCAATGGCGGTGGGCATTGGTAGCATTTGGTGAAAAGACCGAATGTGTTAATTTGATGGATGAAATTTGTCATACTAGCCCATCCGCCGAACCCGAACCCTATGACTAATACCCACCCAACTATGATTGTGTTGATGATGTAGGCTCCTATCCATCCTCCAAAGCATCTGGGTGGCGGCTCTACCGCATTCTGCAAAAGATCACACATTATTATGTGTTTAACATCAAGATGGTATAAAGACAGACATGCAAACCTTTTAATCAAGGCAATAAGAACCTTAAAAGTCATAAAAGATATAATTAAATATAAATATAATTTATCTATATAACATATTACTATTTAAAATTATAACTTCATAGGGAAATGGTACACCATGCAACTCGTTATTTATCATAGAACATGCCCTCTCGCCCTTGAAAAATACAAAATTTTACTTGATTCACATGGCCTCACAAGCTACGATAACAACGATAAACCATTCAAAAAATATTTGACTAGGTCCACATGTCAGTCAATCAAACCAATTTTAACTTAAACATTAACACGTAATTAGCCGCTTAACACCAACGCTAATCACATCATTAACATCCTTAATGACGATTTGTTAACTTCCAATATCTTTTAATATTCTCATAAGCCGACGAATCATGAAAACGTTCATATTTGACAGCATAGCATTGCTCTTAAATCATCACATTTCACGTGTTTCCACTCAGCCTACCACCCTACCAATAATTAAAAGATGCATTCACATACATACCACCCAATTTTCATGTATTTACCTATCCAACCCCTAAATTTTAATTTTTACATTTATACCAAATCAAATCTTTTATGTCACATCAAAAATATCACCACCTCAACTTTTAAAAGTGAAATACACATTTCCATGCATACCGAAAGTGATATATATATATATATATATATATATATATATATAAATGGAATCGTTATTTGGTAGAGGCCCAAATACTGGTTCCTTATGCGCTACAGACTTATGATGGAGGTCTGACACCATATGTCTATATATTCGAGAACCCCGCATCATGGGGGATCAAACATGTGACCTAAGGGGACTTATAGAAACCCCGTCAACCAACAGGCTATGGCTTGCGGCACACGCGCGCGCACACACAGACATATATATATAGGTTTAATTAAGGGTTTGATAGGTAAATAAATTAGAATAGTGAGATATGCATGCAAATCATCCTCAAGTAAAAATGATGATAATAAAATTAAAATTTAAATCTTCCAACATGCTTAACCTTGGGAGAAATTATTAGGTCCAGGGCTTGACTAATAATTTCTTAAGTAAGGACAATTAATCAATCAACAAATTAAATTAACAAAACCACTAATCATCATACCTCACGTGCATGTCCCAACCGGAACGTAGACATATAAGCCAGAGCCGGAATAATATAAACAGTGAAGCTGACCAGCAGAGATCCAACGGCGGAGTTTATCGGTCCGAAGAAGGGGAAAATGATGGCCAGAAACCAAATGGGAACCACCACCGGCAACCGGGCGGCGGCGCGCTTACACATGCTCCTGCAGTCATGGAGTCCGACGGTCTTCTCCCAAACGAAGTAGAGGGGCGTGCAGGCGAAGCCGAATGTTATGAACTGATGGATGAGCATGAGGATTACGGCGGCGTCGCGAAAGGGAGTGCGGGGGAGCAATGCGAAGGCGTTGGAGTGCTCGAGGAGTTGGTCGCCGAACGACCAGTAGACGGCGGCCGCCGAAGGGAGGGTGAGGGTGAGGACATAGGCGGTGGCGAAGAGGTAGATGGATTTGAATTTTTGAGGTTTCCACATTGCATGCATTATCTCCCTGCATGAAGAATGGATTAATGATAGAAGTGTGTATATGTTTTAATAGAATATGTGTTTTTGTATTGATTTAGTTTATGAATAAAAAAGGATGAAGCAGATTTAAATATAAGCAGTAATGGTTAATTATACTTACATTAAAGCTCAAGTGATTTTTGAAAAGTTAGTTGAAAAGCTGTAATATGACTTTGAAAGAAATAATGAAATCTTCATAAGCACTGTATCAAACAGACCAAAAAGAGTGGATGACACTGTTTTAAATTTGACTGATCCACCACAAAAATATGGTCCACATAATATTTTGTAGTATATATATATATATATATGATATCATAAAAGATTAACTAATGTACTATATTTTGGCAGGTGTTGCAGGCTATAAAAGAAGTGAAAGATTGATTGTTTGACCAGCCAAGGATTGAGTGTGGAAAGTAGAAGAGTCAGTCTTTTGCTTATGATTCTTCAAATTTTGTTCAACAAGAAAAGCAGATAAAAACTGTGAAATTACAGAAAAAATAAAGAAAAACAAGAAGCAAACAAAATTTTGGGAGCAGCTTTTACTTTTATTTTAATTTATCTTTCAATGTGTAAATGTGAGCAGCAGAACAGCAGATGATCAGAAAGATTAGTAAACCAGTTCAGTGCAATGAATACTACAGAGTTTCACTTCTCTTTATAAGGAGGGAGCAGATGAATCCAAGCCATGGCTCACTTTTTCCTTTTCACTTTTCTTTTGGTTTCTATAACAAATATTAAATTAAAAATTTTCATTGTTGGGAAAAAAAAAATTTTCCATTTGGAATTTGTTAGGTGTTTGTGAAAAAATATTATATCAGGAGGATTTTAATCACTGTCTGCCACATGTACAGTCTTGATGTAAAACTGTACACGTGACAAACAGTGAATGGAGTCTGATGCAGTCTTACTTGAGAACTCCTTGATGTAATATTTTCTCAATTTTATTGAGGCAACAATGGTGAAAACTTGTTGAATTGATAGTATGGTGAGGTATTGATGGAAAAATAAATGCTGGGAAAGAGAATGTTGTCAGTATTGAAAACCAAAGCTGGTAGTGAAATAAATACACAGTGAACGAAATATATAGATTATGTAAGGAATGCTCCACTTTAAGAAAAATTTATATACAAATATAAAGTATAATGTGTGTTTTAGTTAGGGAAAATATCAGTTTAAATAAGGAGCTGAGTTGCGATTCAAAAAGACATAATATAACATAAAAATTAACAAAAAAAGCCTTCACTAATCTAAGAAAATTATAATTTTTTACTAAACTGAATACTTTGAAAAATGAGTTAAGTCAACTATAATGCTAAAAATATTAAGGGTCTGTTTGGGGCAGCTACAGCTTATTGAATCACCTGCTGATAAGCTAGGTGCGGTATCTATTACAAATTTTTTATTTTTTTGGAAAAGCCAGACTGCAGTCAGAAAACTCTCACCGCACTTAGATTTCAACAGTTTGAAAACGCATAAGCTGCCAAAACGCAGTTTACCCAAACAGACCATGTGCGTTTTAAACGCTACTGCACCAAATAAGCTGCCCCAAAGAGGCATATGGGCTCATCTATCACATCATATGGGCAAGTGTCACCATCTTTACTATACCCAACAGAAATAGAGAGAGCTATATAATAAACTTAAAAAGGGGGCATTAACATACATACCACACGACTCCATATATATATATATGTAACAACTAAGCTTTACTTTTTACATTTATACCAAATAAATCATCCATAAAAAAATACTAACAATTTAAAATGTAAAATACACCCTTTTAAAGCATAAATAAGTAAAAATTGTTAGATATGTAAATACATAGAAGTTGTGTGGTATGTATGTAAATCTTCTGAAATGAAATGTTCCCAATGGAATTATTTGATCCAACAGCTTCTATTTTTAATTTTAGTTCATGTACTTTGGGAAGCAAATAGTTTGTCGCCTTACACAGTAACAGCGTGGCCTCCGAAGGTGTAGAGAATGTTGGTAGCCCCTGTAAAGTAAAGAACCATCTTCGCTGGCCCCGAATGCTTCACCCCTTCCACCTGAAATAAATTTTTTTCAGAAACCCCTAAATATCAACAAAAATTTCTCATACAAATATTAAGTTTTTTATTAATCACCTGACCGTGAAGAAGAGAAGCTATGGCGAGATACCAAGCAGTGTAAGTGGTCATAAGAAGGCCAAGGAATGACCATATTCTGTAGTTTCTGAAAGAGGGGATGAACACCGTTGTAGCACAGCAGGCTCCAAATATGTAAGTCCATGTCCTCTTGTCCAACTTATCATTTATGTAATATATATTGCTGCAAAGTCATATTCAGAAAGAAAATTAGCAGAAAAATGACTTCTTTTAGTTATAGATGTATAAAAGATAGTTTTTTTTTACACTTTAACCAAAAAAACATTCAAATTTTTCATCATACCTAGCACAGGCAATCAGCTGGATAACAGAGCCAAAGAGTAGAAATGTACAGTTGAAAACCAAACCAACATTTCTCCAATGCTTCCCAAGTAAACCTTCAAGAACCTCAAACCACTTCACAGAAAAATAAATAAACAGCATAAAAAAAATTGATCTTATAAGCAAAATTACATTATCAAAACTGAATAAAAAGCTACCTGTATAACATGATTCCTGAAATCCACCTTCTCCCTCTCCTTCCTGGTTCTATATTCCACATAAAGTATACTTATAAGGTAAGCAGTCCAGCTTCCCATGAGACCATAAAAAAGCTGCAACAGGATGCCACTGGTCATGCCAAGTTGGGAGAAGGAATAAGGCAAAGTGAGAAGCACTTGAGCAACCTGTGAAGAGGAAGAAGAAGAAGATGGAGGAGGGTTGATCAGTAGGATGACAGTTTAAATAAGCTAAAAATTAAGTCACTGGTTCTATATACACTATGTGACTGTTCAACCTGATTAGAGGCGCAGCTGAACCAGGCGTCATAAACAGAGCCGCCATGCCAGAGGAGGGAGGAGAAGCGAGACTTGGCTGTCTTCTTCTCTCCTTCGTGTTCCATTTCCATATACCTTCCCACCATGACTGTTTCTACTGTCTTGTCATCGTTGAGGTTTGAGGTTGAGCTCATTTTTCCTCTGTTTTTTTGTAGGATTTGTTGCTTTTATCAGTATTTTTGTGGTAAGAAAAGGGAATGGGTGAAGAGAGAAGAGCTGGTGGCTCAGTTCTGAGAGCAGAGGGAAGGGGATGGGGGTCTATTTATATAGAGATTCTGATTTGGGCTATTTGGTATATCATGATTTAATGTCATTTAGTGAAAAAAATTTTATGCATGTGAAGTAGAAATTTTGTATTTTATTTTTTCAAGGAGAAGTTTAAAGGGGAAGGTTTTTTTTTAGTTATAAATTGGTATTGGTTTGTTCTGTCGGCTGATAGAAAAGAATATGCAAACATTGTTTTTTTAATAGAAATTCATAAACTATTTCAAGAATTATAAAATAAAATTAAAATACTTGCTGGATAAAAAAAAAAAAACTTTCGCAAGCATTAACAAATGTAATTGTTTTGTACATAGAAAGTGCGTCAACACGAATCTCAATGTCATCTGACAATCCAAGAAAAAATGACATGGTAAGGTTGGACACATCGGAAAGCAACCCTAGGAATAAGGAAAGCTTGTCGGCTCACACTATGATGTATTCATCGGAACCGAACCAACAATACATGTCCAGAAGACTTCCTCAGCTCGTGCATACAAGTCTATTCAGCTAGTGAGAATTCTTCAGGCAGGAATCGAGGACAGACAACCTGTTCAATTCATGCAGCTGGCCAACATCAACTGGATGAACACATCTCCCCAACTATCTGCAAGAATACTGGTGATCACTAATACCTGAAAGGCTGACCAACCGATGATCCTCATCCAAAAAACCGATCGACAACGTTGACTGATTACATATCTTTCCTTTAATTATTTTGTATTTTTTTCTGTATACCTGAAAACAATAATAAACTTAACATTATGCATCATTTTTTTTAAATTTTAACTACATTATGCATCATTGAAAAATTCATTGAGAATTGACTTCAGAATCATCTAAATTTTGATCTCAGCAAATTTATAATTAAATAACATATTCCAATCAGATGAATCTAACAATATTATTATACATTATTTTTTGTAATTATTTTAGCTGTGAACATTAGAAATAATATGATCTAACCAGTCCAAGACAAATACTATGTTTAATTTTAATTTTTTTTTAATTTTATCAAAGCATTAAGTAATTTTTTATCTTGTATGCTTACACTCTAAATATGTTTCACAATGAAGACAATCGAACGAGTCTTAAATATTATTTTCCTTTCATCTTATTTTTCCCTCTCCCTTCACCTAATCTATATATATATATATTTTAACTTGTAGCTATTCATGGCCTCTTCCTCCCAAACCAACAACACACATTGAACCCAATCTTCCAACACCACTTCATTCTTCTCTCCCTCCCTAATATTTCTTGTCAACTACATCAAAAGCCCTAGCCTCCAATCAACACGCTCTTGAAAACTAACAAATTTAGAGTGCCCGAGTATCCAAAATATGTTAGGCAAATGAATTCCAATTATTCCTAGATGGCACTGTTAGCGTCAATTTTTGATGTCACACTTGTAAGATGTTCACTCAAATGACTTAGAACTATCCATTGTTCATTCATGGCATCCCGTAGTTCAAGGCATCGTTTCGGGCCTGTTGGTATGTGTTCGTGGCACAAAACTAGGGCCTACTATGGTTTAGCCTTGCCCGGGAGAATCCATTGTTTGGTGGCATCAGCTATGATATGGCATGTGTTCGATGTCTTGTCTAATGTGTAGAGACCATGGATGCCCCATACATTTGGAGCGTCTCGGGGTCAAACAAATCCACCGAACCTCCTCGTGGCATTTCCGGAGAGATTAGGGTTTAGAACGTCATACTCGCACGGAAGTTTAAGGCACCATTTGCATTGAAATTCTTGATGTGAGACCAATGAAAATGCATATATGTGATGTTGAGTTACTATATTTTAGTCATATTTAGTCTCAAATAGCTTAGAAATTAAAAAAATAAAAAATAAAAAATCCTTTATCGGACATTTTCAGTGAAAATCAGGATTTTCAGGGTTGGATTGGCGCCTAGGCGAAGTTAATTAGCATCTACCACAGTGGAAGATAGTTTGCATCCACTAGAATCGACGCTAATTAGCATCAACTACGGGGGATACAGCTACGACTTATAGGTCGCGTCAATTTATTTTTCGATGAAAATCCTCAAAGACAAATTCTTCTGACGCAAATAAAAATCCAACGCAAATGTCGACACAAAACTAATAAGCAACGCTCATTTTAACATCAAAATTTTTCCGGTATAAATCCCACGCAAAACTTGATGAGCGTATGAAATATCCGACGCTGATCAATATATTTCCTGTAGTATCTTTTTGAAAGTTTAAAAGCAATCCACGGTTACGTGACCCTCAACAGAATCAGATTACAAAGCATCACTGGCTATCGTCATGGACACCATCTGGCATAGACTCATAAAAATTAAGGTTCACTTCATTATGATTATTCTAAACCATATAGCCACTGATGATCAGGTCTCCAGCAAACTCACAATTGTCTAAGCTGCAAAACAAATTAACAATCCAAGTGGATTCTTAATTTGAGGGCTATGTTACATACAATACAACTGTAGTACTCCCCACTACCATTTCATGGGAACACTTGTCCTTTAGCTATAACAAAATCCTCAATTTCATACAGAATTTATCTTTGGTCCTCTGTGTAAGCCTTCATCATTCTCAAAATGTAGGGCGAGCATTACGGGATAAAATGCATAAAATATATGTATTATAATTTATACATAAACGCACTTTACAGTTTACATAATGTAGAATTAATTAACTATTTTAATTAATTCACGTTTTCCTGTGATAAAATTACTGTTAACGAGACAACGCATGCCGGCGTGCATGGCTCGGCCGCCGGTCCGCACGAGCGGCTCGGCCCTGTTCCCAAGCCGGAATATTCACCGGAACCGGCGGTCTGCCGATAAGAGTATACTTACGAGAAATTTATATTGAAAAGTAGCCGTTGGAGGATTTTTCAAATGGTGCCAATTTAATTATTGCTCCTTGCTCGTCTCGTTACATCCACTTGGCCCGGTTAGTACACGTTTATTACTGCATGTGGTTCTGTCTATTAATTCCAATTATGCAACTTTTTACATTAGAGAAAATTCAATTATAGTTTTTTTAGTTAAAGGAGACTTGGCTCCCTACACGTTTCATAAAAAGAAAAAAAAATACAGCCCGGGAAAGAGATCATATCTACACACAAAACCATACAACTCACGCAAAAAAGAGGAATATAAGGACCTCTTACCAAAAAAGAAAAAAATACAATCCACACTCACACACACGACACGACAAAAACTAAGAAACAAAACAAATTAAGCACAATCAGATAATAAAATCCCCATTAAAGCATGAGGAATATAAGTAGAAATGAGAGGAGAGTTCGATTGTAAACCACATTTAGAAATCCAGGTGAGCGACGCTTATTTCCATCTCTCTTAACATGCAACCAATGAATAGTGAAGTGTGCAGCCAACCAAAAAAATGCGCTTCATAATTACATGGAGCGTCCAATGATGAGGAATCTGTAAAGTACAGTACTTCCATAACAATAAAGAGTCGGTTTCAATAACAATAAAATTCCATCCACGAGTAAGAGCCATATACAAACCAAAAACCACTGCTTACGCTCAACGAATTAAAGGAGAAGAAGAAAGAGTTTTAGAAGCAAACCAAGTAAAGGGAAGCCCCAAAGCATCACGAAAAATGCCCCCAACACTAAGCATTCGTAGGCGGCCAACAACCATCACAGTTGAGCTTAATAAAAGGGGGAGCAGGTTTAGTCCAGTTAACAGAATCAGTAACATTCAGGGTGCTGCTAGTAGCAGTAATAGGAATATTAAACAATCTCAATAAACCATAAAGCTTACCGCAGCCTAATTTAGTACCCTGTAGCCATAATAAGCATTTAATCAAATAACTCCAAATGAGACTAAAAGTTCACATGTAGATGAGATAATGTATAAGTATTTAGAATGAATTGGTTTGAGTTGTGACATGATTTAGTGAAAATCAATTGTGCTAAGTATGATTTATATATCAGATAAAGGACAGATGCTGAAGTGGAACGGAGCAGAATGGAGTGAAAGCATTTGTCCAATCCGAGGAGTTTTATTACATGATCAATTTTGTATTTACATATCGTACGCCAGCGTTATATATATGTGTCTTGTTTGTAACCTTATGGATCTTGTACTCTTTTTCTGAAATTGAATGAAAAGCCGCCGCTCTGCTCCCGATGACGTAGCCATCTTTGTGGAACCTCATTAAATCTCTGTGTTTTTTTCTGAAATAGTGTCGATTCTTGCGTTCTTCTTCGCCCTAAAATTCTCAGCAAATTGCATCTAATGTTTCTTTTGTCACATGCAAAGCAAGATGTAACTCTTCAAAACCTCTATTTTTAAACGTATTAGCAAACCATATGGATGTTGTTGGGCTAAACCAAGTTGTTGTATGCATAATGTAAGTGCAAGGAAGGAGGAATGAAGCTGGAACCCAAATTAGGAAGAGAGAGAGAGAGAGAGGTGTAAGACTTTGAGATGTAAGGGAGGGAAAAAAGTGATAAAAGGGAAAGGAAGACGGCATGATTACATAGAAGAGGTGGTGTTAGCTTTAATGGCAAGCGAGCAGTTGAATGGAGAGTATGAAAGCTGTGAAACCTGAAGAGGCTCCCTGCCCAAAGGCGCTTTATCACATGGGAGTTTTCTCTCTCTCTTTAACTTAGCACACATTAATTAGTAGATATTTTATGAGTTCAACTCTAAAGAAAAATTTTTACACTAATTGCTTATCGTATATAAATATAAATATTTTGCATAAACTAATATATTTTCTCCCTCTCCCGCAACTAAGGCTGTCAAAAAAGCTCTTTGTTTGTGAACAGTTCGTGTTCAGTTCGTCAAGAAGTTCATGTTCGATTCGTTCGATAAGCTAACGAGACGAACATGAATAAATTTTTTTTCGTTCGGCTTGTTAAACGAACCAAACACGAACAGTGATGTGTTCGTTCGTGTTCGTTCGTGTTTGGTTCATTATTGTTCGAAATATAAAATAATTTAAAATAATTATATATAAAAAAATTTTGATTTTTTAAAAATAATTATACATTATAAAAATTTATCATATTTTAAATAATTAAACTTCTATAAATTATAATATTGATAAATTATTAATAACAACAATACTATTATAGTATTAATTATATTAATATAAATATTATAATATTATAATTAATATACTATACTATATATTAAAATAAAACCCTAAACGCCTTATTCAGTTTGCTTTATTTTGAGGAAGTATGGATTACCTTATGTGTACGAAATACCTGATCAATTTGCTTCATTTTGAGGAAGTATGCTATCAAAGCTAGGGCTGTCAAAAAAGCTCGTTGTTCGCGAACAGTTCGTGTTCGGTTCTCCAGGAATTTCGTGTTCGATTCGTTCGATAAATAAAGGAGACGAACACGAAAAAAATTTTTTCGTTCGGTTTGTTAAACGAACCAAACAAGAAGAATGATATGTTCGCATATTTCGAACACGAACACTAGCTCAGTTCATTCGTGTTCGATTCATTTACACCCCTACCCGCAACCCCCCTCTCTCCCCCGCACCTCTCTCTCTCTCTCTCTCTCTCTCTCTCTCTCTCTCTCTCTCTCTCTTAAAAAACTAAAAGAGGCATAGGTACTAAATATAAGTGCAAAAATTCCTTAATAAAATATCATTTTAATTTAAATCGTTCTGATTATTATTTAAGATTTTGCAAAAACTAACAAATTCAATTTGGCTATGACTTTATAAAAATAATAAAGAGAAAAAAACAAACTATATTACAATAATATATTATGTGCTATATGCATAAAAAAATAATTAATCTTTTCCCATAAAATTTTGCATAAACTAATAAATTTAATTTGGTTTTATTTTTATCAAAATGAAAAAAAAAACGAGAAAAAAATCAAAATATATTGCCATATTATAATTAATCAATCTTTAATCTATAGTATGCAAAATTTTCTTTTGCCGGTGTTTGATATTAAGTCAAACTAATTTTAAATTATCATTGTAAGAATCGATCAAATTTTAACTTAAAAATATGACATCAATCCACCGTCGAACACCACATGTCGGCCACCAGTGATGAACGTCGGTCGGCCACTGCTCATTGGAACAAAGCACCTTACTAAACAAAGACCAATGTTGTCGAGTAGAGACCAACGTTGTGGAGCAACAAAGCTCTGTGTGGAATATCAGCTAATGTCACATATCAGTGGAGCATTCTAAAGAGCAGCATGTCGTCTTAAACACCGCACAACCACTACAGAAATTTAGGTTATTATCGACAGTCACATATCGTCGGTAATAATGTGCAAAACCATAAGAAATATGTTTACCGACGGTTTAGATATGATTTATTCAACGTAATAAAAACGTTCGTCGGTAATTAAATTAAACAACGGTTTATCTAAAGTTTTATATCAACTGATGTTTTTCTAACGTACTAACCATTGTTAGTGATCAAAATGTTTAATTGTAGCTAGAAATATCCATACAAAAATTGTTGCACATATGTCAGAAAAGTGTTGCACCTACGTCATAAAAGTGTAGTTAAACCTTCAGTTAATCGTGGCAAATTACTGACGGAATATATCTGTAGCAAAATTATAGCACTCTCTTATAACGTCGCTCGGTCGATATAATTTCGGAAAACCGTCAACGCTGAATCAAAGAGTCGTAAAAGCATTGGTAAGCCGTCGAAAACCTGTAGCAACAAAAAAAAAACTTTCCTTCAACGCTACAATTTACACACCTGCAATCATAACAGTGCAATCAACACGCATCACCTCACAATAATGAAACTAATTAATTGCATAGACCATATACAAAAATAAAAGAAAAACAATTGCATTAAACCAAATGAAATGAACAACTGTCCAATAAAAATAATATTCGTGACGAATAAATTGTTTAACATATAAAAAACATATAAAATAACCCTCTACTCATCTTTCTCTATCCTCTCCTTATCATCCTCATCCTCATCTTGAACTGGTTGCTTCCCTTTCTGCAGTTCAGAATGCAAAACCACATCGATCTCTACTTTCATCTTACACTCCATCTCCGATCTCAGAGTGGTTAGTTTGGTGGAAATCTGGACAGTAACCAGGGAACGCATCTCCTCCTCCAGTGTTGTGGAAGTACTGCAACATATGTGCTAGAGGTCAGACAAGCATCATATACATGCGCCTCGGACCCCAACCCGTAGACCCTGCCCCTCTTCTTGCCGCCGATAACCTCCATCCAAAGTTTGTACTCCAAAGGATTATGAGATGTGTTCAAACTACAAACAGACTGTTGGACAGGCTCTCCTTGAGCCATTGGATGGCCCCTACAAAAAATTTGATTAATAAAAGTAGAGACTAAATAAACTTTGATAGTTATTTGAAATGAATTTAATAATTAATCTTGTGAATTAGCTGAGTCTTCTAAGATCAGCTGTCCACCTAGGACTGATCCAACCGCCTCCTGTGAGTGTGTTTGTGTAACTCTGCATCGGCAGGCTCCCAACCTTTCTCTAGAGTGTATCAGTGTAATGAAATAATTAGCATACATTTAATGTAAAATAAGATTTAATGTAGAAAATAAGTCTTACCAGCCTCCTCTTATACTTGTATCTGGAAACGATCCACCTGTGTGCTTCGAGGCCCCCATGCCCCTACAGTCAGAGCGCGCGATTTTACTTGGACTGCTTTTACTTGTAGCCCTCAAAATGTTGTTTTTTTTTTTCCAGAAACATCGGATGGAGGGTTTTCTCAATGTGAAAGTATCAGAGACCACATATGAGTAAATTACGATCCACTAACTTCAAAAATGGGTATTTTGCTCGTTCATTAATCGTAGAATCTAACGGATGTTTTGAACTAAATTGTGGGTAACAAAATCCTAATTTTCATGTAACACGCGTAAGAGGTCTCCATGACATCTCTCAATTCCAAGGAGGCTCCTAATGAATACAAAAGAACCCCTAAACATGAGAATGAACATCAAACATGTCCAATGACTTGGGTGAGTCCGTCAAACTACCGGTTCAGCCAGGTGGAATTGAATCATCACAAACCCTGGTTTTATTCCCCGAACACGTACAAGAGATCTCGGATGGGTCATGCGAGCTACGAGATGCTACAAGCAAGCACTGAATTTTCCCGAGCCAGTCATGTAGAAACTATACACGTGACATCAAAAATTGATGCCAAAAAATACAACATCCTCCTCATCATTAAAATGACTAACTTTATTTTCTCTTCTTCAAAAGACAACATCTTCGATTGAAATCTTATAAAGTTTGTGTTATGATGAATGTGTTATCCCTTTTATGCTCTTTAAGGATACAATTGATCTTTGAAGGCTAGCTCTTACATTCCCTCGAAGAAAGTTTCAACTTGTCTTTAAATGGTAACAGCACCGTTCCTCAAAATTTGGGTACTTTTGTTGATTTTCTTAAGGTTGGAATTTTTTAGATATCAACATCCTAGCAACACAAAAAATATCCTCTGAAAAGTGCAATATCAACACAGAAACATTCCTTTGGAAGGAGTAGCAACAATGTAAATGGGAGCTCTGTTAATCACATAAACATATGAGGAGACTCTGAGTGGGTAGCGAAAAAGCCAATGGGGAGTTTCATTGATGGCGCTAACATGCAGGGAGACTCTGAAGTGGGCAAAAATAATGTCAAAGTGGAGCTTTGTTGATTGCACAAAAAAGCAAATAGACTCCTAGGTGGGCAGCAACAAGGCTAAAATGGGGCCTTTTTTATTGCACAAAAAGGCAGGGAGACTCCAAGGTATGATCGACAACATTAAAGTGGGGCTCTGTTAATCAAACAAACATGAGGGGAAACTTCGGGGAGACCAGCAACAATGCAAAAGGAGAGGTTGTTGATCGCATAAATAAGTTAGGAGATTCCACCTTTTTTTCGCCAACATATGGGCCCATAAAAGGGCAATAAAATTGTCCAAACAAGACCAATTTTTGAAGAAAAAAAATATTTGAATCTCCACATAACAGTGCCTACCACCCAATCAGGCCCGATTCGCGCATTTCTGCACAAATTTGACAGATTGCAGAAGCGGTCTGTGACACTAGATGACCAATGCATCTTGACAAGTGATCCCACACAGGAAGATGCCTGCTATTCGATCTGTGGCCCTGTGCTCTTCTACCACCATCTGATCCATGTCATATAATTGGGATCTATGGTCCCGCACTATAACCCATTCTATCCTGTAGTGACCCACCTACTTTGCGACACGATACCGCCACCACATCAACATGTTTAACCAGCCTAACTCATGATGGGACATGTCAACACGATGGTTGGTATGACGATACAATAGTGACCCACAATACGACAAAGACCCATTTGACCTGGAGACCTAACAATGACCCACGGCACGATGACAACCATGAATTGATCTGTGATACAAACTGATATATACCAATATGACATGGTGACCCAACCGGAATACACACACACACACTTATAAAAGAAAAAATAAGAGAAAACTGAGAAAAAATTTAAATTTTAGTATTTTATATCGAAAAAGTAAGCATTGCCCGAAAATAGGGAGCAACCGATACACTGTCAACAAATTTTCATCATCCAGTTTTAATCTCAAGGCGTGACACAATCTCAAGATAATGTTTTGAACAAAGAATATTCAAACCTCAATTAAAAATCAATTAGAACTCCAATTTCAACAAACTTATATTCAAACTGGCCGATTTGATGAGACGAATACAATGTCACTAAAGTTGGTCCAATTTGAGTGAAATCAAGCCCAAATCGAGTTGTTAAATTATGTTTAGATGTTTCTAGTGTCTAATTGGCAGATTAAACAAATTTTAAATCTCATAAGCATACAACCAAATTGAGTGTCTCGATGAGAAGAATCCAATGAGCTCAAGATTATCCATTTCTGACACCGTTAAAGAACACAAATGTCCGCAGTTTACTGTCCAATCAAGGGTATCTCTCTGGGCCGTCTGATGGAGTGGTCAGGATTCATTTCTTATTTAGCTCGAGGCCTCTCCAAAATTTTATAAATAGAGATCTACCCCATTAAGAAAGGGGACTAAAAATTCAACTTGTAGAAGGATTGAGAAGAGGAGGTAAAGTTTAGTCTTTTGCAAAATAGATCTGACAAATGCTTCTACCTCCCACCGCCAACAACTATATTCGATCACTCATCATCGGCCACCATCAATCGTCGTTAAACAATGACCAATGTTACGAAGTAATGAAACACTAAATGCAGTAGACACTAACTTTGTGAAGCAACGAAACATTGTACAGAGTAGCAGCCAACTGCACAGAGTAGTGAAGTATTCTACGAAGCAGCATGTTGTTCTAAACAATGCACAACCTTAAATTTTCAAGATATCACAATGATGTTCCGAAAACTACAGCTGAAACCACTTCCGACCATTGTGCGAAGAGTCCTCCTACACATGAACACAGTAGCTGTGTGAGTCTTTCCTGCATGTGGGACAATAATATGTACTATACTCATCAAGCTATAATAAATTATTTCTAATTGGGTTGAGCCCCATGATTTTTTCACAATCAGAATTTTTCACATAAAAATTTCTAATGTCTCTACCTGTTGCATTTATTTCCCGAGTGTTGAACTTTCGTGTAAAATTACGACACTAAATAATCACTCTATCATTGTGAATCTTCTAGCACACATTACAAGTTTTCAATTTTTTTTTTCATTCATTCCGATTTCAGATAGAAATTTCAACTAATATTGAACCTATCTTCATTTTAATATTCAATTATATTTGATATTGCTATTTTACTTTTTCATTATTGATTCACCTAAACCAAAGATACATAAAATTATTATTTATAAAAAAACTACAATATCCCCCATTGTTGATCATCTCTACCTCGAATGCCAATAATGAATTCCTTCTTCTTTTTTTTTTTTGGGCAAAGTGATTTCATTTTGTCTCTAGTATTTGAGCGCCCTTTTAGCCTAATTTTAGGTCATAAAATTAAGCAAATAACTAGCCAAAACAGCACATAACTTCAACTAAAGGTGTGGGACCCACATGATGCCATATATGGACCGTTAAGAACAAAAAAACAAGTTTGGTTCTGCGTGCCCCAAGGGAATGGCCGGGCTTGCGAGGGACATTCCCCCTTCCCCATCCTACTTTTTTTTATTTTTATTATTAGGGTTTTGAGGCACATGTTCCTATAGTTTTTTTTATCTCCAAGGTGAATAACCCAAAATAATCTCCCAATATTATTTTCTAGTTGTAATTAATCCTTTGTTGATATGTTAAAGATAAATTTTATTTTAATTTAAATTTAATCAATATGAATTTGAAAATTAAAAGATAATGAGATAATTTTGTTACAATTTTTTTTTTTTTAATTTCGAATTGATTTTTGTACAGTTAGCAAATGTTGTATATGCATAAATCCAAGGTCTTTTATTTTTAAAATTAAATAAATCATGATATATAAAGTGAAAATGTGGCTGTATTCATATTTATTTTTTTATTTTTACAATAAATATTTTTGGAAAAAGAAATACCCATGCATATAATGCTTTCAATATTTTAAAAAACAATTTAATTTAAAACCAAGTGGAAAAAACATAAAAAATTATAAAAGAAAAAAAAATGTCTACTTATAAATTTAGATGTTTACAGTATAAATAAGCTGTTTCATGTAAACATGAGGTAATTCATAAGTGAAATGCATCATATATGGGTGGAACAATTTGAAAAAAGTAAATTATTATATTCATATGTGACATGATGCTTAAATTTGGGTAACAAAATCCTGCTGATTTCTAAATAGATAAGGCCTGTTTGAGACAGCTTATTTAGTACAGTGACGTTTCGCACCAGGTCTGTTTGGGTAAACTGTGTTTTGGCAGCTTATGAGTTTTCACACCGCACCTATTAGGCAGCATTCTGGCTGCGGTCTGACTAAAAAAAAAATTGTTATAACCATCGCATCTAGCATATCAACAGATTATTTTTAATCAGTTTGTCAACAGATTATTCAATAAGTTGCAGCTGCCCCAAACAGACCCTCAGAAGAAGGCATGAATGGCCAAAATTGAGGATTCTGATATTAAGTCGTCGAATACACAAACTACAAAATAAACGACGTCTTAGCATCAAGTTACACGTAAACTTACCAGGGACTTGAGTGTAATTTTTTTCAAATTTATTCATTTATCTCTAACCTTTTATAGGATCACATTGTGCTCTTTACATAAACAATAATTAAAGCCTCCTCTAGACTTAAAAAGCAAAAAATCTCATACTTTATTCTTCCATTGAAAGAAGAGAACACTAACTCTTTCAAAAAATTCAAAATATATATTATTATTCAATAATATATTATAATATAATGCATGAAGATTTACATACATACATACATACATACATATACATACATACATACATACATATATATATATATATATATATATATATATATATATATATATATATATATATATCCCACCTTATTTATGTATGTAAAAGCCCCTATAGTATAATATAATAGTAAGGAGCAGGCAGGCCACCATATGATTCAAGGGGGGCCTTAATGAGCAAAGCATGAGAGCTAAAGTTTCTTTTATTTTTTTCTTCTCATTATATAGCGGCAGGCAAAGCTCTCACATAGAAGCACAAAAATCCATCACTTTGCCTCAATAACAGCATGCACAGTATCATTAGAACTTTAAATCATTGTGTCTTGTTGAGGACCTCACCATCATTTCCAAATTTTTTCTTTCCTTTCAAATCTAAGGAAGGATGCTAAAATAGACTTTGGAATCATTGCAGTCAAAGCAAAGTTGTGTAGCTTTCATGCTTGGTGATGTAATCACACAAACAAAAGTGTGGTTTCAATGATTATTAAGGGGAGGGAGAGTGGACTTAGGGTTGGGTTCATATGGTTATAATCATTCTGGTTTTACTTTTTTTAAAGAGACTATGATTTGTGCATATATTTATATGTGTGTGTGTGTCGCATTCCTTGTCCAATTGGTGGTGGGGTCCTGTATGTCCCCTCTGATAAGGGTTCGATCACTGCCGTGGTGCGTGGGGGTCGAATTAAAGACACTTGGCGCATAGTTCTCATCATAGGCCTTGAGCGTATGAGAAATAGATATTTTGGCCTCTACCAAATATCGATTTCCTTTCAAATATATATATAGCATCAAAAAAAAAAAAAAAAATAATACTATCATAAATATCTAATTTGTTTTTTAAACGGTTTGGTTAGAATTGTTTGAAATTGTATTTTGAAACTACCTAATTCAATAGATCATTATCTTTATCACTTGATGGCCATGGAGAACATTTTAATGAAATTTAGTGATTTTATTATGAAATAACTTTGTCTTTGACAAAAAGCATGACTATTTGGTAGGATGATATGGAACAAAGGGTAAGCATTTGTTGGATGAAGAATTAAATTAATATGAATCTTGAAGTGAGATGATTATGATAGGATTATATAAATCAATTATATTCTAAATAAGTTATTTAAACATAGAATCAATTAAGCAACATAATCCATAATTAAATTATATAAAAAAATATACCTCTTATCATTGATTTGATCACCTTTTTCATTGATTTGGTCACATTTTTCATTAATTTTAAAATCTACTAAACCTTCTCTTTTACTCCAAATCAATAGTGCATGTGTTGTTTAAAGGAGAGACAAGACTCAAAGTCCAAAAATTTAGTTTTCTTAATTAAATTTTGTCCATCACAAAAGATTTAAAAAAACTTAATTAATAAAAAAGGTTATGAAAACAAATTCAAGTTTATCTTAATGAGAGAAATTATTTGGACTATTTAATTAAACAATTTATTTTTAATTATGGTAACCAACAATTTCTCGGATGATTATAGCAAAGATAGAAATTGATGAATTATGGCAATAGCTTCTGTAAAAATGAATATTATCTTCTATGTATGTGTTGCAATGATTGTGTCTCTTATTTATATAGCATAAATAACAAATAAAGATCAAATTTATGTTCATTTTAAGCCCAATTTAATGATATTTATCACATAAAAAATGCATTCAAATAAATAACTAAACATGAAAAACACCATAATTATATAGAGTTTCATTACTAATATTTATTTTTTAATGAAATCAACTAAAGTAACAATGGCCCATATGGTTTACATGACCATTGAATTTATTTGGTGGCTTACCTTTAGTCAAAGGTTCAACTATTATCAATTCATTTCTCATGTATTTAGTAACATCTATATTTTTATTAATATGTTCCCTTAGCCAAAAGGACACAGTTGATTTATTATAATTTATATTTAATATCCTTAATATAGAATCCACAAGTCTAAGTCCATCAAAGAATTATTTCAACAATATATCAAGTGATATAGCTTTAAAACAAAACATAAACTTAGATTTTATAGTGAAATTTGCCATAAAAGCTTTTTAACACCCTTTTAGGAGACAATTCCACCAATAAAAATAAAGATATGCAATTAAAATAATTAATAAAGTCAAAGTTATAGCAGTCATTTGCCTTCAATTTATCAAAATGTACATTGAAAATATAACTCATCGTATACTTTGTACCTCGATTGATATATGTTTGGATCTTTCTAATAGCTTTCTAACATTCAATTTGTAAATATTAGGTTAGGTCTTCTGTAAACCTAAGCATAAATTAACCTACAGATAGCTACAACATATAATATATTTTTCAATTTTTTTCTTTCAAATTATTTTTTGGGCATTGACCTAAACTAAATTTATCATCTTTTATAATGAGAGTTATGTTTGGTGAAAAATATTTCATTCAAAGTCTGTTCAAAACTTTATTATTATATGTTTTTTGAAATAATCTAAATGTTTATTTGAATTTTAAGGCTAATGATGTCAAAAGTATTATTTATATTAGATGTTTTAGATAGAAATTATTTCACCTCACATAACATACTCATATCATTGGAAGTGAGTAAGTAAACTATTATTTCTACATAATATTAGAAAGTAAATTGTTCTTTCACTAATTGTTTGGTATATATATTAATTTATAACATTCTCTGCAAATTTAAATAAAGAGATCTTGAACATGTCATTAAACTTTAAATATCATTTTAGAGGGGTTTATTTTAGTCCATATATAGACCTCTTAAGCTTACACATCAAATGCACACCATCTTTTGGAGAGAATCTTTCTAGCCATTTTGTATAGATTTTCTCATCTAGATATCCATTAAATAATATCTGATTTTTGCATCCACTTATTTAACTCTAACTCTAAATGTGCAATAAGTGGCATGATACTCCTTGAAGAAACTTTCATAAACGCAGGAGAAAATATATCCTTATAATCAATTCTTTATGGTCAGTGAAATTATTAATAATGAGTATTATTTAATATCTTTCTATGTTGCTTCGAGTTTCTCCTCTTGTCCTATAAACCAATTATGATTTATGACTTTTACAAAATTATGGAACGTAATAAGATTCTATTTTTTTATTACTTGTCATAGAATTTATCTCATATTTCATGACATATCATCATAAATCTGATTAATCTTTACAACTTATAGCTTGTGAAAATATTTCAGGATTATTTTCAGCTCAATATTATAGTTCTATCATTGAAGCTACATAAAAAGCTATTATAAAATATTGACCTTCTTTATGCAATAGATCTTCTTAATTTAGCAGTAATCTCCTCTAAAAGAGTTAATTGTTTAATTGCAAAAGATACCTCAAGGATAATTAAATATACTAACACATTATCACCAGTTTGTGAAATCTCAATTTTTGGTCGTCTTATACCCATTAGAATTTGAGGATTGTTATGTATTTTAAACTCTAACTTCAGAGACATCTTGATACAAGTACATGTTGTAAACTTGATTTCAAATTTTTTTTTTCTAATTCAAAAGGAATTTTAGGAACAATCTTAGTTAAAACTCAGTTTAATTTGTACATTAATATTTCAAATGTTCTATTTCCCATCAATTTATATAAATTAATGCTATTAATGATGCTCTTCACTATGTCCATTAATATCCAATTCATTTTTGCCATACAATTCAAATCAAGTGATCTAAATAAAGTATATCAAGAATAATCCTATGTCCTTAAAGAAGCTATACAAATAAACATATGCCTTTTTCATTTTTAGGGTATGTCTTATAATACTTACGACCTCTAACAAATATCATAATTTTAATTTATTTGCTATATTATTCGTCTATTTTATATCTTAAAAGAATTAAAGACATTTAATTCTTTATTTTTGATCTCCAATGCCACCAAATGGAGGAATTTTTATTTATCAAAATATATTTTAATGCAAGCTTGAATAAGCATTTTATTTTAAATAGAAATATTATTTTTAAATTAATATAGAAAAATATTATTTTATAAAGTATAATTCCTAACAACTTTTGGATTTATAGTACGAATAAGTAGAAGTTTCTAAAAGATTAAAAGACTAATACAAAAGTATAAATCTTGAAACTAAAATTAATTTCTATTAAAATTTGGAAAAAAAATATATTTTCTAATTCAGAAATAGAATCATTATTAAGTACTAAACAGTTTGTCCCAGCAGTTTCTACATATGACTGCATTTAATTTCTTCAATATATTTGTTGATCACTTCTCACTAGCTTCTTTTTATTTTGCATATCATGTATGGTATTACAGATATGGATTACAATACTAGGATCAATCCACTATATGTTATACAAAGTACCATATATATTAGATTAACAAAGAAGTGAGCTTATTTTACTTTTCTTCAAATTATACAGACGGAAATATAAAAAATATTCATTTCCATTAAATGATTGATTAAGATATTTTTTTCTGCAAATCCTACATTTAGCAACATAAATACAACAGTAATCAATCGTCATAAAAAATATGCTATTCAACTTTGCTCGGTAAGTTTTTGGGTATGTATGTCTTTGACGGGATTGCCACACCGACCCAGTCCTAAATTTGGGTCATTGGGTGGTCAAGATTGGCTTTGGGAATGCTTGGAATGATTTTGGAAATTTTGGGAATTCTTGGGTCATGAGGGACATTTTAGTAATTTTGGGTGGTATAGGGGTATTTTGGGAATTTTGAGGACTTTGGAGTATTTTGGGCAATTTAAAATGGTTTGTAATGGTCCAATATGTTTTTTTTTTTTTTTTTGTAAAAATTGACAATTTGGGCAATTTTGGGAAAATAAAGATTCTAGGGGTATTTTAGAAATTTTGTCAAATTTTGGGGGTAAAAGATCAAAATGGTGGTTTTGGTGGGATTATGGCTTATTGAAGATGCCAATCAAAATGCTAGCCTTTTGGGTGCCACAAGACCAAGGGGAATTCCATTTGTGGATCCTTTATGTGTTAGTCCAAGTCATCCTTGCCAAACCACCCATATAAATTCTCAAATGAGAGAAGAAAAGGGGGTAGAAATGAATGATTTTAGGGTTTTAGGTTGTCAGTAGAATTGTGGAGAGGTGTGTCGGTCTGACCAAGGCCAAACCATCCAAGGGTAACCCTAAGCTTCCTCATGCTGATTTCATCCTACTAAGTACTAGAGGTCAAAACCATACATATGAAACTCTAAGAAGAGTAAAGAAATGTTTAGAATTTTCTAAAGGGTAGGGTTCTACTACTAGTCTTCTAGAATAGTCAACAAGAAGGTCTTATGGCTATATCCTAAGCTCGTAACAGAAGAAGGCTAAACCTCAACAAAAGTGAGGTCAACAACGCCTTTTAAAACAAAGTTTAACACTCCGAGAGAGTGCTTCAATCACTTTACTAAATTACTGAAAGAGACAAAACCGCTTGAAAATTTGGTTCCAAAATATTTATACAGGACAAAAAAGATGGTCACCAAGGGCTTATAGTAGAGAAGATTGATTGATTTGTAAACGGATGTATGCTATATTACGAGACTAGCGTGATGGAGGCTCAATGCACTGAATGTATGATAAATTTGATCATTTCATTTTAGCTCGACAAGAGAGCAGGTTTATGGTTTAGAAAACTGAACTGAACCGAGGAGTGATCCGATTCAGGTTGGCTTAATAACTTCCCTGCATCGAACCGGATTGAATCGGCCTAGAACCATAAAAAAAAAAGGCCAGTTAGACCTCTAAACCAGCTACTACAAATATTAATAATTTGTTTTAAGAGAATTTAAAAGTCTAAATTATGATGACAAAGACACAAGGTGGAAGGCACATGTGCTATTGCTATAGTTAATTCATACTCTCATATCTTTGAATATAAATAAAATAGTGTAACAAAAAATTTAAAGACGTGGGACTAAATCATAAAAACTAAAATAATTTAATAATATATTTATTTGCCCTTATTTGCCTGTACAAAGTTTATTAATGCTATATTACATATCTAACACCAAAACTTTAATTATTACAAACATACCACCTTATCGGTAAACGAAAAAGTGAATTTCAGTTTTTAAGAATTAAACAAGTGGTACTTTTGATGTGATATAAAAATTTTGTGTGGTATAAATGTAAGAAGCAAAGAATAGGTGTTATTTATGTAAATAAATAAGACATGGGTGGTATTTATGTAAATGCCCCTAAAATTTTTTAAAAATTACTATATCGTGATTTTTATATTTCATATTTAAATTTTTTAAAATTAATTGTCACTAACTTATAAAATAACATGCCAAAGTTATTATGAAGTTGGTTATTTAAATATTAAGATATTTATTTTATATTTTACAATCTTTTTTTTTAATTTACTTTACTTTTGTCACATTTAAATAAATTTATAATTTATTATGCCACTGGTTGAGCACTGATTCAAACCCAGTTCAACCTTTGAATCTTGAGCAAGAGATAAAGTTCACTGGGCTATTGTCACATTGAGTAAACCTATAGCCATTCTTGTTATTCAAAATAATATCGAACCCACTCATCAAGAAACCGAAATATTAGATTTATGTTCTCTAATTGATCATGTCCATGAAGAGCTCAATCTAGACGATGTTAATGGTGAACACGAAGAATCAAATCTCAATGATAAGTACGGCTATCGATTCGTCTGAAGAAGAAATTATGACTACATCCTCCAATCACTTTTCTGACTATCTAAGATAAGTAAGTGACATTAAATATCTTATGCTTCAGTCTCTTAAGTCTGTAGATTTCACTTTAGTGTTTTGCATTCGGCTATTTAATGCTCATATATTTTATTTTCATTTTGACTAGCATGTAGTTTTCACTGTAGAGTTTTGTCTTTCAGTTGCATACTTTTGTGTTTTCAGCTTTACTAGTTTGTAGCTTGCATTTTACATTTTATTCTACCTATCTACTACGTATGATTGTGCTTGATGTTTACTGCATGCAATTTGTGCTTTCTGTTTATTGTATAGTATTTTGTTATATACACTAATAATTAAACTTATTTTCTTTATTGTAGATGTCGACTAGAGGGAGGAACAATCTCTATCCTCGCTTGCAGGAGTGTGGAACGCAACATTATCTATCGAAGAAGCACATCAGGTGAGGCCGCCCACTTTCTTCCCTCACCCCTACCTCCACCCTGACTGCAACGAGGATGAGTTTGGTGAAGGCCCACTCTACAACTACTGGGCAAGAGTCTAGAGGCAACACATAAATTTTTTAATATATTCACAGTAGTCCTTTTATTTTTTTAATTGAATTAGTCGTTTTCAATTTTTACCCATCGACACAGGTTATTCACGCCATTAGAAATATCATTCGGAGCTAATATGACTCAGTGTACTTGTCTAGGAATGAGTTCCCGATGACAATTCGAGATCCTTTGTTCCGGGATTTTATGGTATATATCATTCGCAAATATTTCAAGTTGTCTTTATTTAGTTATCAATCTAACACAATCACTATAATTTTTGCAGAAGCACTTATCCTAGCTTCCTGAGCATGAAGCACGCATCCGGCTCAACTTCGAATGCAAGTGCAGCAATCACCTACGGGGCATGTTCAACGATTTTCAAAAATTGTCGCAGCTCTTGTGACTCGGAGATGATGTTTTTGCATCGCAGCTTAAGGCCTAGGATTTCCCGGAGTACCAAAAGGAGTAGTAAAAGCAAAACTGGCGGTCGGATTGTGGAAGCATGGAGCCCTCCAAGCACATTATTGGGACTCTTTCACATATAGAGTAAAAGCAGAAGCTATTAAAATTCAATTTCAGCTTTAAATTTTACTATAGATCAAACACATATTCTAATAATTTCTTTACATTGACAAACTGTGACATTGGGACAAGAGTCATTTGTTGTCGATGTACATGGGCATACCCACAAAAAGCAGTCCGACCAATTGTGGATTGACGATAAATCCCATGTGATCAAAGTAATTTATGAGCTAAACAAGTTTGATATTTATACATGCTAACTCTAACTATATGTAAATACTTTTTTTGCGGCAGAGATTACAGCAGTTAAAAGGTAGTCAATCCCAGGCATCAGGCGGTATTACAATTCGAGATCGTGTTTTGTCCGAGTACTACCTGTGGAGGGAGGCTGTTGAAGAGAAGATCAAGGGTCGAGTCTACTGGCTTGGATCACAGGAGTTTTCCGACACCGTTCACCCTTCATCAATGCTTTTGCAGCTTCTACGTCTATTGCACAAAAGGAAGAGGTCACCGGGTGTGTTGTCGCATTCGCTGCCAAGATGGAGCCCCACTTCGCTTGAATAAGATCAGAGTTGGAGGCAAATATGGAGGCCTAGTTGAAGGCTAGGTTAGATGCGATCGGCAGCGGGCAAAGTAGCATATGAAGGGACAATTGGAGGAGGAGGTGGTGGAAAACAATGATGAGGAGGGGATAGAGATGGAATAAAAAGGATATTTTTCAATTTTTTTATATTATTTTATTGAACATTTGAGCAGATATTTTCTTATTGAACAGTGATGTATTTATGTTAAATTAAGTGCATTTTCTTTATTTAGTTGTTTGATTGGATAATTACTATTTGAATGTGATTTTAGTCTGTTAAATGCTCGAAATGATTAATTAAATATTTTGATTGCATGAGGTAATCATAAATACCAAAAAGAAATTTTTTATTATTATTGATGCTACAGGTTTTTAGCGGCTTACCATTGTTTTGGGACTACCATTCAATGATTAGTTGCCATAATCAACGGTTCATACCATCAGTTATATTTGTATCGAGTTATTGATGAGGATTTGATGGATATTGCTTCGATACAAATCGACGGACTAACTGGTGGCCTCGTTGTTGGTTACTAAATTGTCGCATCCTCAGACACCGAACTGACGAAACACCTACATAAAAAAAAAGAAAGCGATGGCAGCTATACTTTTCTGACGGTTTACCGGTCACTAATTTCCAATGGTGTTCTCTTCGGTTAACAAAACCAACAAAAATTGACTGTGGCCTATGCTTTCTAAACAATTCAAAAGCAACGATTACATCGTGTCGGTAAAACGCCGAAAAACATGTTATCAAATATAATTACTGACAAGTGTTTTAGATACGACTATAAAACTGTTGATAAATTGCCGAAAATGTTATAAGCGATAGTTTATTTATTGATAAACGATGAAATTAGGCCCTTAGAAGTAGACAACATTCATGTAGTGCTCTATTCTCCATATTTGCGTAATAATTTTACCTAACAAAAAATCCTGCACTTACATCCATTGGATGTTCTAATAAACAAATCTTCATAAAATTATCGAGAAATTTGAACCAGTGGCATATTATTCATCCAAAACTTTATCATTATATTACTTCACAATTTTCCTTAGGAAAATTTGCATGCATACCAAAGAGTTCTATTATGTATTCACGTACCTAACATCCAAAGTTATATATCGACAATTATTAACACTTTGTTGTTAGAAACTTATGCATGAAAAAATTTAATTCACTTTTAAAAGATAGTGATGGTAATAACTTTGATATAATGTTAAAATATTTGAGTGACATCATATAAATATGAATGTTTAGACGTTAGATAAATAAATGCCTACAAATTATGTGGTATGCGTCTAAACACTCTCCCCAGTATTATATACAATCTAATGCACCTTCATAAATGCAAAAAAGAGGGGAAAACACAAAAAAAAATTATGAAGCACTCACCCCAATCTATGATAGTACCAATTTGTGATATCATAAATCATGATTAGCAACACAATTATACTGAACAAAAACTCAGTCTTCACCCAATAGTAACATGTCATCATCCTAAAGTAGAAAAAAATTCCTCAACAATCTTACGCAAAGATAAGCTAAAATATCTTGAGAAATTTAGGGCAAAGAAAATGCAAATCTAGAAGAATAATACAAAGATTTAACGAGATTTAGCAAAGATGCCTACGTCCTCAGGAGCAGAGCGACGACTTTCTTTTCACTTTCAAAAAAAAGTACAGAATACCACTTAGAGTTACAATACGTATATATAGCCCTGGTGTACAATATGTAATTACAAAATTATCAATGTATCGTACTACAGGGGCAAACCCATATAACAATACTCCCCCGATTGGACAAATACTTCCGCTCCGCTGGCTCGCCTCCAATATCCGTCCCTTAACCGGTATACTAGTCATTCCTAACAAAGGAAAACATTAAAATCTCCATGACCCAAAAAGAATACAAAGCTCAAGAGCCATAGATCCATAAGATGACATCAGCAATGTACCATATGGGGAACAATGGCTGAGCTAACTGAGATCATTGCACCACTCACGCTGATACTTACAATAAGCATAAGATGAAAAAGTTTGGTCACCATGGCTGTAAATCAACCGTCCTTTTTGTCTCTTCTTTATTGCTATTATTTTATTCTCTTCTTTCCGGATGGGTAAGTAAACAGCATAAGGAAGCCATGTGAACATGGCTACCCTATATAACGGCACGTATTATTATATAGTGTGGGGTATGCCCTACATCATTCATTCTTCCCCACGCCTCTCAAGCTGCCATCTTTGGAGTTGCAGGAGCAGAGTCGGATAAGGGAGTTATATGTATCTCCCATGGCGTGCATAGGCCTGCTTCTTCTAATATGATTAGGGTTTGCATGAAGAATCTAAGGGAATGAAGTTGGTTTTTCTGAGAATGAAGAAAGAAGAAGATATAGAGATCATGATTTTATGGTAAAAATATGTTTAGTTTGTGCTTTGAAGTTGTCATACGGAGTATTTTTTATGAATTTTAGTAGTTCTTTTACTCCAATGTAGATAATATGTGGATAAATGTATTTTTTATTGAAGGCTATTGTCTGCTGTAGCTTACATGTCATTCTCTTATGAGAACTAAAAAATAAAGCTTTTTTTTCATTCAATTAAAAAAAAGAAGTCATTTTTCACTTCAAGTCTGATCATCAATCAACTAATTGGGTAAAAATTAATTTTAATTTAATTAGTTTTATCATTTTCTGTTCAATCAGTTGCTGCAGCTCCTTCAAATCAATAAGAGCTTTAGGGTGCGTTTGGGGCAGCTTGTGTGTTCAAAATAAGCAATTTATCCTGAAACGCGGCCCGCGGGTCAACCGCGGGGTTCGACCCGTTGCCTGCGTTTAGTGTAAAACCCAACTACGTTTTCGGATAAGCTGTCGAAACGTGTTTTCCAAACAGTGAGGTAGTGTTTTCCTGCACTTATAAGTTGCCCCACACAGTCCCTTTTCAGATGAACTTTGATTCGTATTGATGATTTTGAAATATGTTTGAAGCTGAATTTCAATGAATTGATAGAACGGAAATAAAAGAGTTCGATGAAGTAACAAAATTGACTGAAGAAAAAAAATGATTTATCCAATAAATTTTATAATTTGAAGAAATAAAAGGTTTTCATTTTCGAAGAACTTTAGGGATCAAACTGATCAATAAAACTATTGAAATGAAAACTCAGAATACAATAAAAAATAATAATAAATTTAATCGAACCCATAATCTAATAAAACATAATTAAAATTTACATTATTTTAAATTTGACAAATCAGCCCAAAATATTATAAGCATAATTAGTTTATTTTCAATCACTAAATTAATAAAAAAATGTTTATTATTATGTTCCAAAACCTTGATAAAGAATAGAATCTAAACGAAAAAGTAACAACTTAGCTCCTCCTCCATAAAGCAAAAGGAATGAGAATCAAAAGGGTCCATTGGTTTGTAAGAAAAGTTGTTGGCTTGCTCTTTGCCCTTTAAAAGTTGAACATTCACAACCCAATATTGCATCCAAATGGTCCAAATCAAGTAACATGTTCTACAAAATCAGGCTCCTTAACAATAATCTCGTGGAATTAGGATCCCAAGTTGTTAGATATGGCTCATATACCAATTAAGGGATAGATGTTGGAGCGGAACGGAGCGAGGCATCTGTCCAATCGGGAGAGTTTTCGTTAAGTGGGTTGGTGGTGTGGGAGCAACGCTCCTCATTTTACTAGTAGTTTAATTCAATTAGTACAGTTAAATTAACTAATTGAACAAACATGAAAAATTTTATAAATACTCTCTTTATATTAATAAACTTTTTTTAATTTATAATTGTGAACAATATTTAAGACTTTTGAATAAATTTGTTAAGAAATTAGACTATAACTATATAATATGCACATTATATATATATATGTATATCTAGATAGATAGATGGATAGATAGTTGGATAGATACATAGTTCTTTTTTTGATTTGATTGCAACAGCAAATTATTAACACATAGAGATGGATCACATAAACGAACGTCCAACCCATGATCAGAGCTTCATTTAGATGGGCCACTTCTCAAAATATCTAGATGAAGCTCGAATGAACTTTAAATGCAATCTCTTTTTATTTCTTCAACGATATTTGAAAACAAGTTTTGAATAGTTTAAAATATTCATGGGAGAATTATCTTTTGATTCAATATTATTAGATACAAAATGACACTAAAGGATTTATGATCAGAGTTGAACATATCCGACACTAATCTAGTGAAAATCTGATGCTAATGTTGTTTAGGGTCGGATTTGCATCGGAATTTTTTTACAGTTAAAACTGAGATCGATAATCGTATTAGCTTTGAAAATGTCCAACACAAATCTTTCGTGTCGGATTTAATGTCCGTAAATATCGTCGTTAACACGTTCCGTCTGTTCAAATGCTGATGCAATCATAATGGTATTTTTAGGGCAGAATATGGCAAACGCAAATTTGCGTTGGAATACCGCTGACAAATATCAAACTATATGGTTCCAGCTCTTGTGAGTAGCATCTGATGTTTCGATGCTATTCTAACGCAAACCTATAAAACACTAAATAATAAAACAAAAAGAACGATTAAATTTTCACAAACTTGAAAAACAATAAATAGAATAGCATAATTGCCTTCCATCATCACAACTTAAAAACTAGATCACCAAGTGTAAACAATGATAACAAACACAAGTTAAAAAATAAGAATCTAAACGTATGAAAGTTCGCAACTACACATAATAAATGTTCACAAAAACATAAATGAAGAAAACATAAACTCCTATAGTGGGGGAATATCATCAAACACATAACAGAACCATAATCCTGCTTCTCATCCTTATCCTCGTCCTCCTCTTCCTTGTCCACAGCACTCATATGTCGCTTGCTCTGGTGATAAAAACTCTCTGTCAGACATGCTAGACCATCTGTAACCATCTGCTGGTCTTCACATGCCTATCAGAGCTCTTCATTAGTGTTTTTGTCATGCTTGGCAAGCTCGTCGTGCGGAGCCTATAACGAGCAAAGGCCACCCACAGCAGCACGAGAGCACTTCGCCTCAAATGAAATGTCGTTTGTGCCAATGTCCTACACCCTCTGCTTCTTCCGGTCACTTGCGTCCATAGCTCAAAATTGGACCATAAAAGGGTACGTTGGCTACCACTGCTATTCGGATGTTGAGGTCTGGCTCGCCATCTCCCTCTGACTCTCCCGATGCTGCTTGTACTCCTCCAAAATAACTAAAATCAAGAATTAATTGTTTTTTTAAATATTATTTGTCACAAAAAAAGAAAATTATTCTCTTACTTACATTGAGTCGACGAGAGTGGTTAGAGACGCACTACTATGCACCCCGGTGTCAATGCGTCATCTTGGTTGGTGTTCATGGGATGATACTACATATCACATAATAACATAAATCTTTAATATTCTAAAGTTTTAGAAAGTCTTAACACTTTATAGTAGTTCTTTGTGTGAGGGATTGAACCTCTAATGTGGAGTGCGACACCTGGCTCCCTCCATGATCCTATTTTGTCGGTTTATCTACCTTTTCTTCTAGTAATCCAGAGGGACCTAGGCTTTGGTCAAGTCAGCCCAGACATCTTCATCCATCTTGATGGGCTTCTCTCTGTACTTGCAGTGGTGAACATGTTGTCTAGTCGATACCTGCCAAAAACTTAAATAAAGTGTCAGATCTGTTGGTGATGCTCCGACAACTAGTAGAAGGACATCTGCAAATTAGAAATTGTAAAATGTTGATTAGTATAAAAATATAAATTAGTATTATAATTCAAATTAAGTGATTCTACCTCAAACTCTTTGAACCACATGTCCTGAGCCATAATTGGCATCTATTTCTAGGAGACACATGCCTTATATACCTGCATTGGATGATCTATGTGATGTGTGTCACAGGCAACCTGGAAGGAAAGAAACTGAAATAAAAATATTAGTTACAAAAAGTACTGAGACAAAATTTTAACTTATTCTAATGTTAAGGAATTAAAACTTACAAGTCTCTCTCTGGCATAATATACACCCCATGGAGGTGTTATCCATCTAAGGGGCAGAAGTCGATGGGTCCAGCTCATGAGAGAAGAAAATTGGACGGAAATTTGATGCGGGTGTGGGAGTTAGTACCTGCGAGGGAGCGAAAGGGGCAACAGAAAGACTGATCAAAGTGGTTGTATGAGTGACATACCTGTTAGAGAGACCTCACAGCCTTCTGTACATGTTACCCAAAGTGCTCTAAACATGAGGTCCCTCAAGGGCTGAGCACCTACCGTCTATAATAGGAAAAAAGACATGACTAAATATAATAGTACTAGCAGCAAAAGTAAGTAGGAGCAGTAAATAATATAAGTGACTTTCTTGATGTGCTAGAATAAATAGATCTAACTTTTCATATCTTCTGTTCATTTTAACTTCTTTAATATCATATGAGCAGATTTTTCATATTCCTTGATTAGGAACAGAATCAAACCACTCACAGTTGAACATGTATACATTGCATTTAACATAACTTAAATATTGCAACTGAACTACTTCTTCGAGTATAATGTAATAGTTGATCTCACTATATGTGTGTAAATGTTTCCTCTAACATAAACACTACAATTATAAGTGTGCTTCCATTTAAACTAGGAGCTCATGTGAAATCTGTAACCATTCATATCAAATATTTGTAATCATTCCCCCAAGAAAATCTAATAAGCCCTGATTTGTGATTATGTTTACTATATTATAAACTTAGAAGAAATTTCATAGTACAATTATTTTTACTTTGAATGCAAAAATTATATAACGTACCAGTGACTTGATAAATTAATTCAACATACGTATAATTTAAACCATGTTTGAAGTAATTTTTTCTTCTTCTTGCTTATTTGAGAGTCAACTCCTATATTAAAGTTGTCGATGAATAACTTGCTCACAACATTGTTATTTGTATGTTTGAGTTAATTGGTAAAGCATTTTAAGTAATAATTGAGAAAAATTTTTATTAAATTTAATCTTACTCTGTGAATGGTTGCACTTCATCGTAGCTCATTATAAAATACAATGTAGCTGCTTAAAGCTCTTTATTTTTAAGGTTGCATGTGTCATACCTACCAAATGGTTCACGTGATATCTAAAATACAAATAATTCTGTTTTTCAAGACATGTCACCAATAGTTCCATGCATTTGGTGCATTTAGTTGAAATTATAAGAACATAAAGTATAAATCTTCTGTAATAGGAATGCCTTGCATATTGATCCCACTGGATGTGCTTTACTCATAATAGTATTTATGATTTTATTTAGAGATCAACACGGTAGAATCATTTTAAAAAAATGTGATAGTGGTATACTCTAATATAAAATTTAATACATCGAGAAAACATATCTCTCAAAGGGATACATGCATTTGTAATGTACTAGACCCCCAATGTAGCTTCATAACATAGAAGTATGGGTAAATGCTCCATGGAGTCAAAGAATTAGGAGGAAATAACTATTCAAGCTTGCATAATAATAAAGGAATACTTATATCAAGATTCATTAATGAATCAACAATCAAAATCCCTACACGCAAATCCCCGAGGAATGCATTGATTTTGATCAATGGATCCAATACTGACTTTGGCATGACATTGAATACAATTGATAGTAAGCACTTTAAAACAATATGACAATCGTGACTTCTCATGCCAAATATTTTACCCATTCAAAAGTCAACACAGTTGCTTATGTTTGAATCAAAACTACTTGGAAACTTCAAAGGATGCATCCACTCAAATATTATTTTTTGTTTATCCAATGTAAGACAATATGTATTGTTGGGCGATAGTATTTTATCTACATTTGTCTTTTGAAGTTCTAACCTCTTCCTCATGCAATACTCCTTCAGATCCAATCTTTCTTTGATGTTTTCTTTTTTTTTAGCCTTAATATTTAGCACAATATTGAATATAATATTAAAAAAAATCTTTTCAATATGTACATCTAAATTATGTCTAATCAAATTGATCCTCTGGTATGAAAGATCACAGAAAATACTATGCTCCATCCAGTTATGTGCAACACCAAAATCTAGAAGATGAATTGAAGCAAATTATGGTCTCTTAGTGATCTTTGATACTTCAATGTTCATCTGCAAATAATCAGATCTAGTTATCCTTAAGGGTGGACTTGATCTTTTAACTCTATTTCTGAAAAAATGTATCTATATTCCTTCATAATGAGTGACCGCGGGCTAAGAACAATCGATGACAATTAACCATAAATTTTTTCTTCAATACTTCAAAGTGAATGCTTTGGACATATCCATATAATAGGAAAAAAGCCAATTTCTCGGTTGTGATCCAACCAAATAGCATCTCATAAGCAGGAAGTCACAAATCGTCCATATAATAGTAACATTAAGTTAAAAGTTTTATTTTTAACTCAACACGTATGTTTCCCACAATAGTTAAAGCTCGTATATTAGAGATTTTAAGTATACATCAATTTTACCTTTTGGGTTATGTGGACCTAGTATAATCAATGTTATGAATAAAAATGACACACTCATACGAGGGGCAAATTATATGGTCTGTTAATCACTGGCCCACATGAACAGGGTGTTGCATCGTGGCTATAATATGTTAATCCATCTGCGCATAAGTCAAGCCCAATAATGTGTGATTGAACTGAAATTCGAGTTAATTGCGATCAAAGTTTCTACAGGCTTCACCAGTTGATGGATGACTATTAGCATTAATAGATCCTATACTGTGCCATATCATGAGAGGAGCTTGTCCGAGTTAAAATAATAAAGATTGATTTGTTGGTTTTAATTTGATTTATATATATAATAAGAAAAATATTAATTTTTTAAATTTTAAAAATATGAAATCAAACTGATCTATGTATGTAATAGTTTAAATAATCAAGCACTTCGTTGCAAGCTATGCATCTACCCTGAAGAGTTGACACATTGCTTACTAATAAGGCTCAATTAAATAAAGTAAACATTTATGACATCCATTTGGTCTGCGAACCATTTATGTTGACCGACAACTTCTCATGTCTAATATAAAGCAATTAGATAGGTTTTATTTTAATCTGGAGTCTTTAAGTTTCCTATAAAAGCAAACACCTATAGTTAATTTCATCTTAGATAACTAAGATCACCTAAGAAAACTCTTAATTTAGATCAGGAAATATTATATTCATGACTTTCAAAAGATAAGATCTTCAAGAAAATGTGGTAATAGGAAATCCAATAAGTGAGTAGCTCATGTTTGGGACAATTGTTATAAGATTCCAAAGGAAGAGAAGGCTAGGGGCAAACACAGCTCCAAGAAGAATCTTAGTGATTTCCCAAACTATCATGTTGTTTGGCTTCTATTTGAGAAAATTATTTAATGTTTCATCGTGCCAATTTTATTATTTATGGTTTACATTCACTTAATACTGATCATGTGAATAGGCTGGAAGATAGGAGGATTTATATCATATCGGATTACAACCTCGAAATCCTAAGACGAGTTAGGGCTTATATTGCATAACACAGTTATGAAAAGGCCGAAAAAGATAAAGTAAAGATTTATGTTGCTCTAGGCAAACTACCTCGAAGTCCTATGGCTTGTTTATTTCTAAAAAATTTGATTGTTGAAGATGGCTATGCTGCCTACTGTGCATGCTCCAAGCTCTTCGTCGTAGCAGGTTTAATTTTAGAAATGTCAAATGTAGGAGATGAGAGAAGTGTCGTGTTTTAGAAATGTTTAAATTAATATGTCTTAATGTCTTTATTTGGGGAATATTTAAGTTGATTATGGCGACACCAGTTAGAATCCCACGTTTTCCTCGTTCTGGTACCACCATTTACTTCAGATTCACTTAGTCCTCATGAATTTACTAAATTCAACTAAATGAATTTAGTACTTTCATTCAGACCTTGGGAAATCTTGTTAGCAGTCATAGGTTACCTCCTCTGATGGCTTCCCAATCATCCAAAGAGACGTTTTAATTTAGTTACAATTTTGATTTTGTTTTGTTTGTAATTAAATTTTGAGTTGTCTAATATTTTGATTGTTGTGGCGGTGAATTTTATCATTGTCTTGTTTTAAATTTAATTTTGGTTTTGGTTTTGTGGCTATCCTAAAAGCTTTTGTTTTGACATGCAGGGTGGCCTTGTTATTTATCATGCAATTTCATAAGTAGAAAAGGTACGAGAAAGTAAATGAAGGTAAATTGTAGTGCAATAAAATAATGTGTACCTGGCATTTCCTCTTATTCCTTCACCTGAAAGTTTAGCCTTGCAATGCATATATATAATTAAAGCATGCTTGTAGTAAAAGCAGAGAAAGTCTATAGATAGGTTCGTCATGGGCCTACCGAGTCCTATGTCATAACTTGGTGGGTCTTATTTGTTTTAAGTGTATAGATGATCTCTCAAGCAAGGCATAAGAAGGTTAATCATCCTCCAAGGTATCCAAAAGATTATGAGAAGGGTCCAAGGTTGGGCTCCGGACATCTCACAATCCTCTGAAACGTGTTGAGTTCATTCAAACTTATTATGTTGTATAATGACTCATCCCTATCATACATTTATGCTTAATGAACGAATGAACTACTGTTCTGGTCATCCCAAGTGCGGGGTAATTACACTTGATATTTTATTTGTAAATTATGTGAGTGAAAGCCTTTAGAGGCAAATTGATTCATTAAGAATTTTAGTTAATTTAATTTTAAAATTGGACTTGTAGTGTTTCAAACATGTTCACAATTAATTTTATCATCTTTTCTAATCCATATTAGTCAAGTTTGATTAAGCCTAGCTCACTACCAAGCCCTTAAGGTTTAATGAGTATATTTGCAATTTTGGGAAAATGTTATCATTTATGATTATGATTCTTAATCCTTATTAATGTATTGAATTTATCATTAAACACCAACTAGGGGTATTAAATCGATGGATTATTAACTTCCAAAGTCAAACCCCTAATGTTTGAATCATTTAATTTTGATTATCCTCCAAATTAAAACAATTAAAGAAATTATAAGTTTATCTTTTTCTGTGACAAAGGTGATTTCTGTGACAAAGGTGAGGTTAGTTTCTACCATTTAAATCCCATGTATTTTAATCATCTAAACATGTCAATTATGATCATTCATTGTCAATTTCCCTCTTTATTAGGCATAAACATTTATTAAGACTTAAATTTCCTAATTACAATTTTGCTCCTTTAAGGCCTATCACCTCATAATTTATTAACTTTAATTCAAATGACTTTGAAATGTTTATATTACCCCCCTCATGGGTCAATTAAAACATTAGAGGAGAAAATGTAATTTTTCTAATTTTAATTTAATTTATATAATTATTTACATACAAAAATGAGGATTTTCAAAGATAATTCAAAAACTTAATCAAACAAAAACTTCTACCTAAAGCAAATTATTGGAAGTTCACATGGATCAGTGGACCACTTGGACCAATTTTCCTAATTTTCTGAATTTAATTTTAATTATTATAATTATTTTAAGTTTTGGACTATTAATTAAACATAAAATATTACTTAGGTTGAAAATTAATTTTTATATTTTTAATAAATCTCTCTGAGGTCAAGAAACCCAAAGAAATATGTTTTATATTTTTATGATTTATATTTTAATTATTAGAACTATTGTAGTAAGAAATTAGGAAAAATCTATTTTTAAGCTTAAAAATTATTATTAACCCTTTTTAAAATTAATATATTAACTTAGAAATTTAAGAAATTTATTTTAATGGTTTCTAAATGACAAGGATACCAAATATGACATTTTAGTGAAATTTAATACTTTTTAAATTTTTGTTATTTTTAATTAATTTTAATAATTTTAAAAAAAATTCAAAATAGGCTTAAAAATGAAGTATTTATTTAACTATCATTTTATTTTTATCAGATTCTCCTGGTCACAAGGAACTCCCAAAACCAATTTTAAAATTTTTCTACTCATATTTTAATTATTATAATTATTTTAATGTCAATAACTTAGAAAATCAAATGAAGTGATCAAATTAACTTCAAATGACTTGAAATTTTTATGGGAGCTCCTCTAACCCTAATCCACAGTGGAGAATCAAAATTAATTTATTTACATTTATATTGAACCCTTTTATATTATTTCATTTTAGAGGTTTAATTATCATTAGTGAGATTTCGAATGAATTAAACCAATTTTATATTTTTTTCTTTGGTTCTTTGGTCACAATGAACCTACCAAAATTTACTTTTCTATTTTTTTATTAATATTTTAATTCTCAATAATTTTTACATCAAAACAAAGTCATTTAACTTTAAAACTAGTTCTTCATAGAGAGATCCCCCCTGAGCCTGAAAAAATCAATGAAGGTCCCTCATGCTAGAGAGAACAAGACCCCCGAAGTTCAAGCCGTGGTGAAATGTTTAGAGCTAATTAGGCTCTAACTAAATATGATTTATTATATTTAATTAATTAAAAATAAAATATACAGTAAATAAACACCAAACCATTTTCACATTCTTATCCTCTACTCACTGAGCAAGAGGGTATTTTTTTTCTAATTTTTCTACACCAAGTTATGAATTTTCAAAGATGGGCTGATTTAATTAAGTCATTTAAATCATATTTTTCTACTTAAACCACGTGGTGCCACCTCAACCAGCGACAACTCCGAACTGCTACGTGACGCCATCTGATTCGACGCTGCCATCCACGTAGCCTTCTCGTTAGCCCTCACTTTATACACCATCTCCTCATCCAACTACATCAGCATCGTCCATCCAATACACGCATGATCCAACAGCTCCTGGTCATTGTCCTCAACTGACCTAACCCGTAAACTGTCGACCTTCTAACCTTAAGATCTCAACCAAATCACTTCAGGTTTGATCCTATATACTCATCTAGTCTAGAAGAACATATCCATACAATTTATATAGTATGAAATACAGTATTCATGCATGAAGAATGAAAATTTTAGCTCGAGCTAAAGTGAGAGCTCTATACCTTGGTCTGTGAGGGGAGGCCTCAATCAGAATATTTCTACTCCTTCGTAGTGACCTTGTGAAGCTCCTTCAAGCAGCAATTTGAGCTCTCTTTGGGTCCAGGTATGAACTTAATCAAACCGGATTTGGGGGGTTGATAAGACTCTATGCTAGAGGCTCTCTGTGATGGGTCTTTTGTGGGGGATCTTCCTCTCTCAGTTTGGTGATGGTGTGGCTGCAAGCAATTAGATTTTAGTGCAGTGTGGTACTGTTGTGAATTATGTCCTATTTCAGCGGAAACGTAAGCTCAAAATTTAAACTCAGGCAGTGGGGGCAAGGGCTGAAGATTAGTTGGCTTGAGCTTAGGAGGGCTTAAGGAAGCTCTAGAAGCAATTTGGTAGAGTCTCCTCAAGGTAAATGTGCATATCCTCTTTTGGTTGTAAAGAAGGCAGAGTCTCCCCAAGGTAAATGTGCATATCCTCTATTAGTCATGAAGAAGGTGGGCTTAAATAACCATGGTTGGGGTGATGCTCATGGGGTCAGCTTGGGTGCATTAAGCTGCTTATGTGGAGTGTTGAACAGCTCTAGTGGTCAATTGTGGCTTGACACATTGTATGGGCTAATTTAGGATTTTAATTTGGGTGGGTGGCTCTCAGTTTTATGCTTCTCCGGCAACTAGGTCGGCTGGCAAAAAGAGGGGAGGTGACCAATGGGTCAGGTGAGCCAGAGGTGGGTCTTAATGGTGAGTAAGTGCTGTGGGGAAGGTTTGGGATGGAGCAAAATAAGATTTTGCCAAATAAGGATGAAGATCCCCTAAAATTGGGGACCCTTGGTCCATGGCTCATGTAGGTTGGGCTAAGTGGATCTAGAGTGATTTCTAGGGCTCACCTAATGGCTATGGAGGGCTTGGCTTGGTCACATTGAGCTAGGTTTGATCACATTGGGTCATAGGTTCAACTTTGGGTACATTGGGTTCAAGTTGGGTTTGGGCTTAGGGTAGGTCAAATTGATTGTTCAATATCATGTTAATGATTGTCATGAAGGATTTGGAAAAGATTTGGAGTGGTTTTGAATTGATTTGGGAGGTAAATTTGGTGGAATTTTGACATTTGGTCAATTTAGGGCAAATTTTGGGATTTTAACTTGCATTGGATTTGGGTGAGGTTTTTCCTCAAATGTGGGTCAATTGATAGATCAATTTGGTGTGTAGGAATATTATGAAGATTTTAGGATTAAAATTTTGGGAAATCAACTTGGCTAAGAGGTTCAATATGGGGGATTTAGGTCATATGGTCAAAATTGGGGCTTTTAGGGCTCGTTTGGGACAGCTTATAAAACGCCGCCGCACTGTTTATTTCGCGTTTTTCATCTGCTTATCCAGAAACTCAGTTTTTTATTTCTTAAACACGCCAGCCGCGGGATAACCCCCGCGGTCCGCGTTTCGTTCGCGTAAGGAGAGGGATTATTACTCCCGTGCCCTCCCCGACCTCGTTTGCTCCTTTCCCCTTCCGTGCCCTAGGCGTCGTTCGAAGAAAGAGTTCCGCTTCTTTCTTCCCAGCCTAGGCGTAAGCAGGTAAGTTTTTATTTTTCTTTGGTTCTTCTTTCTTCAGCCTTCAACATTCGATCTTCCCAGCGTAGGCATATGGAGAATGGTTCAGATGGCTGTTCTGTGATTGTAATTTTGCTAACTTCTTGCATTACCGTCAAAGTGCAGCCTGGATAGCCTATTCATGTGGAGAACAGTTGTGTTGTTCTATTATTTTCCCTTTTTTTTTTTTTTTTGTTCACGCGTTAATGGGGATGATGGATCAGTGAGGAATTTATGCCTCTTTAGCTCTTCTTGAGGCTCACCTTTATCTGAAACAGATTTCTTTTTACATATAGTAATTATGTGGTATGTATGCAAATGCCCCCCTTTTCTGGAATTGCCAGGCTAGGCTTGATAATTTATTTTTATTTTCTTTTTACACATAGGAATTATGTGGTATGTATGCAAATGGCCCCTTTTTACACATAAGAATTCGGTGGTATGTATGTAAACTTTCCATTTTTATTTTATTTAGATTCCATTTCTTGTTTTTTGTGAGATGCAATTTCGAAACTTTGATTGAACTTAAACTAATAATGGTATTTTTCATTGTTTTCAATCTATCGAGAATGCTTATGTAAATTGAAGAGACTGATGGTATGACCCGAGCAATATTTTTTTTTCTTGGCAAAGTATAGTTCAATTTATTTAAAACCTTTTAAGGTAAATGAGAAAATCATTCATTGTGTTATCGCTGTTTTTGCCCATTCAAGAGGATAATTCTCTACATGTAGCTTTAGTGCAAAAAGATTTTTCAAAGCAGTAGTTAAATTTATCCAGAATAAGTTGTTTATTCCCTTTTCAGTCTTTAACTTGTTCCTTTTTCAGTTTTTAAACCAAACACCTAAACAGTTTATCCAAAACAGGGGCAGAATGGTCATTTATCCAGAATCAGCTGTTTTCCAAACGCAGAAACCAAACAACTGCATGACCTTATTCAGATCACCGCTTATCAACAGATTATCAAGATAAGCTGCTTATCTGGATAAGCTAGATAAGCTGCAGCTGCCCCAAACAAACCCTTAGATTGGATTAAAATTGGGTTTGAAATTGGGTCAAATTGGACTTGTATTTGGTTTATAATGAGATTAATCATGGTGAATTTTAGTTTAGGATTTAAATTGGGGGAGATTGGGATCAATTGGGTGGACATTAGAGGTGATTTGGGCATTTTAGGCTTAAAGGGGCAATTTGGGGCTTTTGGTCAAATTAGGTCTAGTGATGTGGTTCAAATTGATTTTGGGGAAATTTGGGATGATTTTGGAATTTTTAGGAATTTTTGAAATTTTTGAATTTGGAGGAGTATTTTGTTCATTTTGGCTATTTTGGGGGTATTTTGAGAATTTTGGTAAATTTGAAGTGTTTTGAGTATTTTGAGTGGTAAAGAATGTTTTGGGATGATTTTGGGAGAAATTTGGCTAATTTGGGAATTTTTTAGATTTTTGGTCAAAATTAGAGTTTAGGGGTAATTGGTAATTTTGTATAATTTAGGGGTAAAACAGTCAAAGGATGGAATTTTTGATAAAATTGGGGTTGAATGAAAATGATAACCCATTTGAGCCATGGATCAAGAGAAATCCCACTTTGGATCCTCCATGTGTTGGTTCTAACCCAAACCCTAGCCTAGGCCAAAGGCTTAAGGAACCACCCACACGAGTTTCAAAAAGAGTTGGGGGCAAGTGTAAGGAAATTTGGTATGTTTGGTTTAGGTTGTGAGGTAGTGAGTGAGAGTGAAATGTGCAATTGTATGTGTGTTAGCCTCACTCAGACTAGAGTCAGTCCTAAGACTTGACCATCTTATAGAGAACTCATCTTGAGCTTTCTTATGCTCGGTCTCATCCTCCTAAGTACTTAGAGGTTATACTTTAAGCATTTGAAACTCCAAGTGAAGCAAGGAAGTATTTTGAATTCATATGGTGTAAAGGTTCAATTGCTAGTCTTCTAAGATAGTCACCAAGAAAGTCCAATGGCTAGACCCTAGGCTAATTTAAGGAAATACTAGACCTCGACAAAAGTGAGGTCAACTGAGCTTTGTGCATATAAGTGAATAGTCGATGATGTTGTGGAATGAGTAAAAAAGAAAAAGAAATGTTTGCTTGAAATATTTTTTTTGTTTTTACTCTTTCTTCCCATTTGTTTGAACCTATAAGCACCACAAAATCTTTATTTTTTCTCCACTACATCAGCCTTGTAATATAACATGCAGCTGTTAACACAAGAATTTATATGTTCATATAGTAACCTTAACTTCAACACTAACTTTTTGTTTATGTACAAGTTTTCTTGAACTATATTCTCTGTAGGGTTCATCTCCTTTAATAATATTGCTACCCAATTATAGCATTCTCTGGGTGTGTAGAAATCAGATTTCATATTCATCATTCTCAATATAATTGATAACTTCATATGTAAGTGCATCCTTCTCACAAACGTATTTGTGCAGAATTTAAAAACATAGAATTATTACGCTTCACTATTCGGTTATTGATCATTATTAGGTACACTCCCAACAAAATGAGCTCTACTAGCATCAGTAATCATTTTCTCATATATGTCAGAATCGTGTTTCATCAGAGCGACATAACTTAATGAGGCGTCAGTATGACCGTACTGCACATCTGGTTCAAACTCATAATTTGAAGCCCAGTACCGATAATTGTATTTAAATCCCCTATGGTATAGATCCAAATTCACTTCATCAGGTGTCAATTATGCTTGATTCATATGTTTTGCACTGGTACATCAGAATTTGACTTCTGAAAGATAAACATACAGCTGTAATGCCACCTGCATAAATTCCTCAACACTGTTCAAAAACCCCTCAATGAGTCATTTTATTCCTGGATACAATCTGTTATACATCTATGATCTCAAATTTTAAATATACATCTGTAGCATATATGTAACTTTATAGATCTGTACATTTACATATCAGTTGTACAAATCATACAAATCTCATGTACTACATAAGTACAAACCCACTATGTAGGGTCAGCTGCATGAATCTTTTTTGTTCATTCGGTTATATTAAGTGTCATACTTTTAATTTAATTCTAACAGATTAAAATCATCTTTTATGCAACGTGCTTAGGTCTTTTTAGGTCTACCTCTATCTTTCTTAACACAAGTCATATCTAGAACATCTACTCTCCTAATCGGGTTACTAGGTTGTCGGCGTTTAAAGTGACAAAATAACAAAGCCTTTTTTCCATTAAGTGTGGTCGACTACATGATTCTTCTTTCTCCGTTGTCATATTGAGTCTAATATTTTTCAATTAATTATAATAGATTAAGATCATTTTTTGTACAATATGCCCAAGTCTTTTTACGTCTACACGAATCTCTCCTAACATAAGTCAAATCTAATATAAGGTTATCAGATTGTTGATGCTTAGGGTGACAAACAACAAGTAAGCCGACACTCTCTAATATTTTCTACCACTGGCGTAACACCGACCTTTCATGGATACATTCATTTTGCATGTCTTATAAGCTAAAAGCCACTCACCCTCCTAAGCATTCTTATTTGCAAAAACTTAACTTTCTTTTGTGCTTCTCTTTTATAGGCTAACATATGTAACACCTAAGCTTCATTTTTAATATTAAATCCACATAATTAATATTCATTACAAATTTAACAACTAAACTTAAAATTTAAAATGTTAAAAAAAAGCACTTAAAATTTCACATAAAAATCATATAAATTCTGTCTATTACCGATCTAACACTGAAACATCAATTTTATATAAAACAGAAACTTAAAAATCACAAATCTCATGAGGGGAGACTAAAGAGAGAAATTATTTACCTAAAGCTCGGAGTAAGGATAGCTTGCCGAAGGCACGATTTAGCTTGTGGAAGAATGCCCAAATTTGTTGGATAACGCAATGTCGGCGAAGTCAAGTCGGAGACACCAGAATCGCCGGAGCTAGGAGGCTGAAACAAGAATGGGGAGCAAATGAGCCTCTGTCGCGCGGGTAGGGTATTTTAGGGCAATGATGTTAACTTTGGATCTGCTAAATTCCAAGGCTATTAACTGAATGTATGGCGTTGAAGATGTCGATGCAAGGTTTGACGTAAATTGCTTGCATCGATATTTTCCAATGCAAAAGGAGACACAAACAGCTTGCAATATACGTAGAGTCCAAATTCATCGGATGTAAAACCAACGCTAATTTTAGCGTCGAAAATGTTCAGACGCAAATTCTGACTCTATTTTACAGGTTTCTTGTAGTGTGAGAGATTGGTTGACCCGTGGGTGAAATATTCTTTAGCTGTAGAAGATTATTGGTTGAGGAAGAAGAGAACGAATAATAAGTAGCGATCTAATATTTTCCACAATGTAAGTAAGAATTTTGGCATATGAAATATATAAGTTGATTTCACTAGTGGAGCAATTATTGTCATTTGATCTCCCATAAAAGTTGAATAGGCTAGCATGCTCTTCTCTACTTCGGGAAAAAAATTGCATACGCGCTGCGTACGCTTTACGGGATACATGGAGGTTACGTGGGGGGTATTTCCGTATTTTATCCCTTGTAACATCCCTGTAACATGCTTGTAACCTCTTATAACCTTCCTGTAACCTCCTTATTTTTGCAGGTTACAAGTAGGTTACATGGATGCTATACATACGTGATATCCTCCTATTGGATGACGTATGCAGCGCTGCGTACGCTTTACGTACGCAAATTATTTCCCTACTTCGAGTATACAATGCATCTTGAACCTCATTGTCAAGAGAGTTCAATTTTGATCAATAGATTAAAAGTTAACAACTATAGAATGATAAATCTAACAGAGGAAAAACAAATACCACAATATTTTTTATGACCCCTAAAGATATGGGATTAGAGATAGTAGTACAAGAATGCCAAAACACAAATTTTAAATATTATACAAATAGATAAGCCATGCCAAAAAAGTTGGGCATGGAAACTAAACTAGAAGGCATTTCCATCACAGTGATATTTGTGAAATTCTGTTAAATTTAATTAGATTAAGAGATTTTAATTGTTTTCAGAGGAATTTACATATATACCACACAATTCCTATGTATTAACATAGCAAGATCGCACCTAAATGTTCTTTTTTACGTACATGCCGGTCAAATTTTTAATATTTGTATAAAAATATCATTATCATTAACTTTCTAAAAATGAAAATATATTTTCAGGCATAGATTTATGACACCAATGTGTGATAAATGTAAATATCAAATTTGAGGTGTTAGATATGTAATACATAGGAATTATGTGACGACAATAAAATTTTTTCTTATTTTTTAATGGTGTTATAAAAATTATTTAATTTTTTTTTCAATAGATGATTTATACTACTTTAATAGAATATTATTTAATAAATATAAAAAATATTCTTGTTCCGTGCCAAAAAATTCATGATGGTAGGGTGATTAGTTAACATCTTAACGTTGCACGATGATCTAGCAAACATACAGTAAATAAAAAAAAGTAGACTTAAGAGACACATCATTTTCTACATGAAATATTCCTAGAAACAAAAAATCACGGGACCTAGCTCAGTCATAGTAATTCACTATGCAATTATGAGAATATAATTTCATTTTTTTTTTCTTGAATAGGAGACTATGGAGTTACGTTGTTGATAGTTACAGATGTGTACGTAATAGTGGTTCAACTATAATAGATGTATACGGGCTACAAAAAATGTAGTTCTTGGTGATGATGGTGATAGCAGGCTACGATGGCCACTCTTGGTGGTTACGAAGGCAGTAATCTGCCAAAATTATTGTGTAAATTGGTTTTAAAAATATCAGCTAGTTGTAGAGGTCGTAGTAGTGGTTGTTTATATAGTCGTAGTTAGTAGCTTCAAGAGCATTGATCGGTCGCAAACGCTGTAGTTGGAAGGTTGTAGCTGTGGTGAGCCACATAGGTCATAATTGCTCACATAAGTCATAGTGGTGAGTTGCAATATGGACAATTGGTCGCAAAAGCCACAGCGAATCGTTGTAACGATAGCAGTTGGCCATGTAGGCCATAGTAAGGGGTTACAATATTGTATGTAAGCCACAGAGGACAAAGCTGATTGTTGCATGAGTTGTGAGTCACGTAAGCCGTAGTTGGTACATGGGTTGTAGTGGTGGGCTGCCATAGTGTCAATTGGCAACAAAAGTTGTCTCAGAGAGATTGTAATGATAGTAGATGTCCATATAGACTGTAGTAGGGAGATGCACTAGCATCTGTATGCCACAAAGGCCAGAGTTGGAAGCAACATGAATTGTAGGACACGTAGGCCGTATTTGATCACATAAGCCAAATTGGTAAGCTGCAATAGCAACAATCAGCCACAAATGTCGTAGTAGAGGAATGTAATGATAGTGGTTAGCTACGTAGGTCATATTAAAGAGCAACAATAACGTCAATTGGCCACACAGGTTGTAGTGAGGTGTTGTAAGAGTATCATTTAATCTGACAGTTGAAGGAGTATTAATTAGCCATCAAAATTATAAGGGGAAGTTGCAAGAACATTCACAGGCCACATGGGATGGATTTGGAAGTTGTATGAGCTACAAGCCTCGTAAGTTGTAGTTGATCACATAGTAATGTGTATCAAATGTGCAAGATATATTTAGAATATTTTTTTAAATTTATTTATGTATTTTTTATGTTTTTAATGATATATGTGATTGTTGATGTAGTGTATAGGTGATTAGGCATTTTGGAAAGCAAATGAGATAAAACAGACTCAAAATGAGCAAAGTCGAACTACATCAGGCTGCCCGAGTGCCCCCTCGCCAGACATGGGTGTCTAGGCACCACTTCACATGTTTTGGCGCTTTTGGTGGTTCAAACATAATGAATGGTATATATAATGTAATTTTATTGTCACTTCATCATTCCTTTTAGGAGAAAGGATGGAGATAAGTTGTGAAATTTGTGGTTTTCATTTACTATTTCTTTGTTAAACTTTGTGTTTATGAGATTCTCTCTAAATAAAATATTGTTGTTGCTTGTTATAAGTATGTTTAGTGATTAGATTTCTTCTTTTCTCACTTGGATTAGCTTTGTTGGAATGATTAATAAGAAATTTCTTATATGATCTTGTGCACTTTCTTTCAAGGTGATACTTTAATCTTTAGAATATAATTTCCTTTTGATCTGGCCAGTTAGAAAATTAAAGCTCATTGTAAACTTTAAGATTAGGAAGAATTTTTAGTGGAAAGATTAGGTTAACCATATTAACTTCAGAGAATAAGGATACTGCATCCATAATAGATACGATGAAAGGCATCTGCGTGCCCATCAATAAATCCAACATAAATAATAAGCCCTTCCCCCTTCCATAAAGCAAAAGGGCTAAGAATCAAAAGGTATTGGTTAGCACCTTGACCTTTAAAAGTTGAACATTCACAATCCAAAATTGCATGCAAGTGAAGTGGTCCAAACTGATTAGGCTCTTTAACCATATAATCTCCTATAAAATATGGCTACAAATAAACCAATATACGTGATAAAATACTCATGGCTCAGGTCGATCAAATGCATTGAATAACTAATAAAACAAATTTGAATACGTTTATAAATATTTGATTGACAAATGAACTATCTTATCAACTTGGTGTTCATATATATATTTATGTAATCATAAATAAAACTTAAACTGTAAAATTATTTAATATATGATAATGTGAAAGACTTGATTTTTAACATTTTGATGTTTTGTGCTTGTGAATGCAAGCTACTTATTTTGAACTAATTCAAATGATCAATGGATTAATAGTTTGTTCAATTAAAATGTTATTTTAAAGCCAATTAAGTTGCTTTGTGTTAGGCCCAGTAGGGTTTTTTGGATTAACATTTAGTCTGCTTGACAAAAATCAAGCAAAACTCAAATTTATTTTAATCAACACATTTAGATCAATTAAAAGAATAAATTTTCTAAATTTAATCAACATGCAAGGAAATAAATTCCATTGTAAAAGAAAATAAATTTAAACATGCCCAAACAACGCACAATTTTAAAAGATTGGCAATCCGAAAGAGGAACCCGCATAATTTATTGCAGAAGTAAAACCATTATGACAAAAATCAAGCAAAACTGGTTAGAACGTAAATATTGAACTTTTTGGTGCTGGATATGTAAATATATTGGGATCCCAAAATATACAATAAGCTAACATTTGAATAAATTAAAGGCAAGACTCAAAAGGAAATCAAAATGCTTGAAAATCACAACATTTGATTTATATTCTAAGCTCCTAATCCAAATGCTTATTAGCACAAAATGTACAACCAAAAGGATTATCATTCATCCATAGAAATCAAAGGATGCTTAGTTAAATAATACTCAATCAACAACATTAACATTTCCAAAACCAACCAAAATAATCATTGAAGAAACAAAAATGCATAGCAAAGAAAATATCGAAAAATAGCATTAAAAAAAAAAAAAAAAAAAAAAATATCACCCCTTGTTCAGGGCAATCTAAAATCAAACATGAGCTCAAATCCCTTAAAGCACAAGCAGATATGAACGTTATTTAAAAAAAAACAAAGACGAAGGAAAATTAAATGGAGGCAAGGCGGTGACCCGTAGCAAGAGCTTGTCCTAATTTTAGAAATGGTGGAAGGTAGCAATATAGAGCAATCAATGCACCATAACTAGTTGTTCAAAGCCTATTGAATCCTAATTGTACATGCACACCACAAACTTCTAATGTATTTAAATATCTAATACCTAAACTTTCAAATCAATATGTATGATATTTTAGTGTCAATAACCTATATGCATGAAAGAGTGTACTTCACCTTAAAAAACAACAGTGGTATTTTTATATGAAGTTTAGAAAGTGAATGCTAAACGTGTAAATATGAAAGATTATTGTGTTAGGCATGTAAAAACAAAAGAATTGTTCGGTATGTATAAAGAAGTGCTTACAAATAAATGCATTATTGATATCAAGCTGTAAGTTGTCAGAATGGAAGAGAGCTAGCTATAGATAAGAGAAAAGGCATGAAGATTAAACTAAAAACATAAGCAGAGAAAATATAACTTACGCCAAAAGCCTGTCATATATGCAAAATATTAAGCAAGAAAGGAATTTTTGTGACGTTATACAAGTATAGACTTACATGGCATCTAAATAAAATAAGATTCTAAATGATTGCGGAGAGAAATAACCTGCATATGTCCCCCTAATAAAATTATGAACAATATTGGAAAAAGAATATAATCCGAATTTATCCATCTCAATTGTATTTAAACCTCAACGTTATATTTTTCCATTTCAGTAGTTTTGCCTTTTGAACTAAAAGCTGCTTGAGATCACCATCACTGTTTTTTATTTTAATTAGAAATATGACATTTTTATATGTTAAAAAAAAAAAGATAATTCCAATCTAATTAACAAAATAACTCCCTTACAACCTCTGATCACGAATTTGTTAGAGCACAATAAGCTTCTAGGACTGCATGCAAATCATTGTAGAAATCAAAGCTTCCCATAGCTCATGCGAGCTTTAAAGGTCTATAATTGGCAACCAATTTTCAGCGCTAGATTGCTTCAAGAAGACAAATTTTACCTAACAATTGGTGATTTATCTTTCTCATTTGGAATGGCCGTAATTTTGAACCCTTCGCATTCTCAGAATTATTTTCTTCTCCTAAAGAACTCAAATTAAAGAACAACCAAAGTTATTAGAGTTATTAGATTTCTTTCAAACAGAACAGCAATTCAATACCTACATTAAGTTCTAACATCAATATTCGCTGTGACCCATAATATAGATTCCTAAAACTTCTCAACATTGTTCAAGTCAACTCAACCATCAAATTTCTCATCCATCGACTACATTGCACTCTTGACATTAAGAGCTTCGAATGGCAGATTATGTTCAACAATAGGAGACTCACCCAAGTCCCAACTGCACCATCGCTGACCAACACCACTTTTCATAGATTAGTAGCCCAACCTCGCTATTCCATGGGTGCATTAATGATTTCAATGAAGAAATCCAATCACTGTGATTAAGATATCTAATCGGACTCATCAATGGAAAATCTGTTGCATCTATTGCTAAGAAGAAAAGCAGTACATCAATATAATTATGATAAGTAGCAGAATAATAACACCACATAAAATCTACAAATATTTCACAAATTCTTTCTCTTTGTTTTTGCATTTTGAAATCTCCAAAGTCTATGATCACAGAAAATTTTGGAGCTCGGACTGCTTCTAGAAGTACGAACAATATTTATTTTGTTATATTGCTCTTCCTCGATCACATTTGCCAATCATCACCTATAGACTAGCTTAATTTCTTGACTTCAAGCATCTAATAAATTTCTTGACTTCAAGCATCTAATAGATTCATGCCATCAATCATTTAATGTACACAATTATTTGATAATTGACACCTGCCAACATCTATCATTTGATGTTTGCCATCATATAAAAACCATAATTGCTCGACATTTGCCACTCATTCAACATCCATCATCTTATATGTTTCATCGACTAACATTCAACACTCATCATTCAATGTCCTTCGTCAAGTAACACTTGTTCTCGCCAAAAATTCAACCCTTGAAATCCAACACCCTCCATCATCTAGAGTACTCGGAACATCACACCAAATACCAAAGCATATTGTCAGACAACAACCCATATATGACGCTCATACTCAGTTGTTCACTGATTTCTGTTAGCTAATGTTTGTCTTAAACTACGATTTACTATCAACCAACATCTAACATTTGCCAGTCAAACGCCTAACGTCCACCTGATATCTGACCCATGCTGTTTGATTCTATCATCTGACTCAATAAATTGATGTTGATCATTCCCGGGCAGTCGACGCCCACCATCTACTAATGTCAGACTCCTATTAATTGACTCATTGGAATACACTCATATTTTAAAACACCTGACGAAGTTGATAGCCATTTACAGATGCCCGCCATACCCCCTTATGTCTGTCAGCCACCTGCCACTGATTGTGCCTGGCAATCACCATTTACCAAACCAACATGGAACACCCAACATCACCTACTATCATCCATCCAGACCCCAACCCCAACCTCCAACTTCATTAAGAAGGCAAAATCATACTCATCATCCTCATCAAAACAGCACCAATGTATTCCTTTCTTCATCACAAATAAGGAACCTCATCCGAGCATAGATATAGATGTTGTATAGACATCTTTTACAACTCATTGTAATAAAAAATAAAAAATTTAATTTTAAAAAAAATCATTGTAATAAACTTAAATTGACAGAAGTTTCCATGGTCCTTTTACTTCAATTGAAGGACTAATAAACTAAGTTTATCATCATGCTCATTTCAGATTCATTGAATCTGCATTTGAGGAACTCATGGCATAAAGAATCATTAATTGCACAAAAGAGAGGTGAAGTACCAAAAAAAAAAATTCTAACCGATTTCTAAAAGAAACTAATGGTGTTACCATTAATCTTAAAGATATCATAAAAAAAAAACCATGGTAAAATAAAGTACTAAGCCATTCGCCACGCTTTATGTGCCTACTTAAGCAAATTAAGTGTTTTCTTAGACTTATAAACATGATCACCATCACGATCCTACAATATTAAACAGTTAGTGTACATCATGTTTTTCTCAGCTATTCCAATTAGAAAAGAATTGTTTATGCCAATTTGATAGAGTTTGATACTCTTGAAGCAAGAAAAATAACAGCAGACTAACGGCTTAAAATCTTTTATTGGGGTGAAGGTCTCTTCAATGGTTATGATTTCTATCGATTTAAAGCCCTTAGCTACAAACTTAGCCTCTTCTTTTCAAGTTATAATCCTCAAATCATTTAATTTGTTCCTAAAGACTAATTTAGTTCAAATAACTGTACTATCAGGATTAGTTCTAAAACAAAAGATCTTGAAATATAATTACTGGTTCATCAAAAATTTATCCTCCGACTTTATAATTTTTATTCCACTTCCTGTATCAAGGCTAATTCATTTTATTCTTCATAAGGTTTATAATTCAAGCATGTGCCAATATTTCTAAAGGTTACTTGGAGACCACAATTATTACCTAGGAAGATCTTTATCATTATTATTAACACCATCAATCTTTGACTTAAGATCAATCTCCTCAAAAATTTATATATGAACGTCATCAATATTTTCTCTTCATATCAATTTTAGATTCATCACATATTGTATCTAAAACCCTGGGGGCTGTCTGGTAATGGATGAGATTCAAGTTAATACGGATTAGTAAATCCTATAAATCCAGATTTACTAAATCCTAAAGGGGTTAAAAATCATAAAAAAGTGTCTGCCAATAGATAGAGTCTGTTTGGGGCAGCTGTTGATTATTTATAAGCAGATTATTCTGATAATCTGATAATCTTCAGATTATCAGAATAAGTTGGCTTGATGTTTGGGGGAGCTTATTCAGAACAATTTTTTTGTACTTGTTGCTGGGTAAATGACCAAACTACCCCTTAACTATATATGAAAATTCAAAAACCAGAAAAATGTTTTTATTTGCATGAATTGAATTTAAGTAAAATATCAGAAAAAACTTAATGAATCATCAATTGCCACAAAAAAAAACACTATTAAGAAAAAAATTTGACCAATAATACAAATAAAATACATATCTGAACAATTATCAGATAAAAAAAATGAGAAGTTTCTGTGCATCACCCTTAACTACTACATTCACCCAATCAATCACCATGACATAACAGTGTTCACCCAATCTAATCAGATAACAAAATAGATCATTTCCAAGGGTCTAATTCCATAAGTAAAATTACAAGCTGAAAATTAGATCATAGCAGCTTACCTCGGGGCAGATTTTTTATCTCCCAGCGATCAAGAGACTGATGGACACAATGACGGGGATGTTGGACAAATCGGAGCAGGGCGAGGGTGGAGCAGGGCGAGGGCGGAGCGGCGAATCGGAGCAGGGCGAGGGCAAGCGACCACCTTTCAGCAGAGACGAATCGGAGCGAGGGCGAGGGCGGAGCAGGGCGAGGGCGAGCGATGAATCGGAGCAGGGTGAGAGCGAGTGACCCCCTTTCGGCAGAGACGAATCGGAGCGAGGGTGAGGGCGAGCGACGAATCGAAGCGAGGGCTTTCGTCTTTCGATGAGTAGCGATCGGGGAGGGTGAGGGGCGAGCGAGAGATTTCCTATCTTAACGTGCTAATTGGACGTGGGACGCGGAGTAGGGAGTGCAACGAGGCCTCTTAACAAAAAACGGGAGGCGATTGAGCGGTAGAATTAAGTTCTAGTGAATGCAATTTTCAAACACAGCGCCGCCGCACTTCAATAGACCGCCTGAAACGGGCCCTTACTAAATCCTATGATAACGTTTGGCAAATTCTACCAGGATTTACAGCAGTTGGAGTGAAGAAAAAAAGTTCGTTGAGTGAAAAGAAAGACCTCAACAACCAGCAAACTTAAATCCATCGATTTGCAGGATCTAGTAAATCCCGGATTTATGGCCGAAATCAGTGAAATCCATATTTAACAAATTCGCGGCTTTATTGTCCAAAATCCGTCTAACAAAATTTACCTTACATACCGCTTACAACCTGCTCTAAATCTGTAACCAGACAGCCCTTACAAAAAAGAAATAACATAAGAATATGGATCCATTTGACTAAAAAAACTTTCTAAGATCATTATTCCACAAATACAGGTACATGTATGTCTACCAATATCTTCAAATAAAATAAGCTAATGTTTCAAAAGCCTAGGTGATAACAAGTGTATGCATTTCTCATCCACACAGATTATCCTATGATCCATATTATATAATTCTAAATTTTAATTCAGTAAATTTAAAGCTATCAAATATGCATATCATTACATTCAAACTATGATATGAAAAGACATCACTTTGAATATAGAAAGTATTATTATGTTATTAAATAGTAAATATTAAAAAATCACATTTATAATTACAAATTTGGATATATATGACAAATATTAATTTAAAAATTACAACAATTTTATTAAACACAACTATCACATCTTGTTTGTCAATTCTTATGATTTTGAATTAAAAATTTTGAATTTGAATACTAAGCTATAAAATCATGCATGTCAAATGTAAGATTTAATGGTTACTTACATTTGATATATGAAATTTCAAATTTAATTTTATTAGCTAAACTTTTAATCACTTTAATTAAAGTCAAGCCCAATATAACACAACAAATAATTTCACTTCATTTCTATTTTTGGCGCCTCTTGTTATAAAAGAATAAATCATCTCCATATGCCACAATTTTGACTAAAATTTCAAGCATATTAAAAAGATAACCATCAAATCATCCATGTTATTGTTTCTAAATTTCAATCAATATTAAAAAAAAACCACAATTAGCTTTATTTAAGCACTTAACTATTAAATAGTTCATAACAACTAATTTATATAAACAATTATATATACAAAACTTAATTTTTACTTAGAAACTCATATTATAATTCAAATTTAATCACTATTTTATGATTTTAACTCAAGCTAAAGCCCTTATTATATAATAATACTTTAACTTATTTTTAATATCACATTACTTATAAAATTTTACAGCAAGTTGCAATGTGTGTTAAAGCATTATTTTTTGGTTCTCAAGTAATGTCCATGTTTCTTGTAGGGCTGTCAAAAAAGCTTGTTGTTCTCAAACAGCTCGTTTCAGCTCGTTAAATAGCTCGAGTTTAAATCGTTCATTAAGTGGCTCGTGTTTGAATCGTTCATTGAATACCACTTGATTGGTTTGTTTGCTAAGTAAACAAGTGGAGTACGAATAAATTTTTTAAGATCAATTATAAATAAGTTGAATACAAAAAACCATTTGTTTGATCATGTTCGGCTCATTTTAGTTTGAAAAAAAAATTATATTATTATTTATATAATATATATTATATATATTTAAATCTAAGTTTAAATAATAACATCTAGTGTGGTCATGTGGTTGTACACCTTCTATTACACAAAATTGGTGCAAGTTTAAATCCGACATCCTACATCTATTTTTTCTAATAATTAATTTTAATGAGCTAATTTTGGGATTAAAGCTTTGTTATTGTTGTTATTATTGAGCCAATTTCGACTAAATACGAGCCGAACACGAACAAGAATATGTAAATCGAGCCGAACACGAACACACTATTCACAAGCAATTTTGAACAAGAGCTAATATAGAACAAGCAAAACACAAGCCAAGACTGAGCTCACTCAAGCTCAGTTCATTTACCACCCTAATATCTTGGAAAAAAACACAACAAAAATAAATATTAACGATTCAAAAATAATGGATGTTTAGTTAAATGTCCAATTAGCATTAGCGTTAGAATCCAAATTTGCAACAACAACAAAGCCTTAACCCCGCTACGTAGGGTCGGCTAAAATCCAAATTTAAAAACATACAAAATATAAGAAAACAAAAGATTTAATAGATGTTTGGTTGGATGTTTTAGAAATCCATATATATTATAAATACATAAAAAATAGAAAGAACGAGTATAAAAATACACGAGTTTTTAAACTTCATGCAAATCGAATGAAATAAAAACTTTTATTTGTTTGTTATAATAAATAAAAAGTAAAAGGGTTGTGGAGAGTAGTGAGCAATGGGTGGAGTATTATTGACCAAAAGCAACTAGCTATAACCAATAAAGATGAGCATCAACCGTCTTGGGCTGCAACGGTAGGTGCAAGTGGGCAAGAACAAGACGGTCATAAGCTGGGGTGCGAAACATAGATAGGAGAGCAACGATGGAGACACATAATTAGGGCAGAGAGTTATGGCAACGACATGCACAATGGCGAGTAGTGAAGGTGAGTTCATATTCTGTGAGTTCTCCCCACAACTGTGATTTGATTGCTTTTGGAAAATTTCAAATTCAACATGAAATACATTTTGGGGCATTCTAGATCTCCAAAACAAATGCAATGCATTTGATTTGCTTCAAATTAAACACCAAAAAAAAAATTAAACCCCTTCCTTTCTTTTTTTCTATTCAAACTCAAACCAACCTTATCAAAGAAAAATAATACAACCAGCATAACCAAGTTACAGCATTCCAAATCAACTAAAAAAGCATGCAATCTTTGAAAAAACTAATATTTTATGATAAAAAATGAGCAAACAATCATAAGAAACCAAATAAGTTCAAATATGTCACCCAATATTTATGTCTCCAAACTCAATAACAATAACAAGAGAGATAGTTTGGTTCAAGCTTATTATTTGCTTAGACTTCTACTTATTTCCCATTTTTTCCCCGGCTCATATCAAATTATATTGTAACCAACCAAATGACTCAACTTATTTCTTAAACTGCAAAAGCTTATAGAATACATTAACTTAGGGGGTCTGGTTGCAAGTAGGGTTTAGCGTTAGTAGGATTTAGTAAATTCGTTAAATCCACCTCCTCCCAATATTTACGACGTGCTTGATAGCACTCTATTAATAAGATTTATGACCGGGATTTACTAAATCTAGACAAACACAAAAAAGCAAAAAGTTCATGGATTTATGAAATTTCGGATTTAAGGTCTGAAATTTGCCTTCGATTCATGTTAAATCAGAAATTAATAAATCCAGCAAGAGGGTGGATTTATTAAATCCATATTTGCTAAATGCTAATCTAAATCCTTCCTGCAGCCAAACACCCCCTTAGTAAATCCATTTAAGCGAAATTGAAGGCTAAACTTGGGACCCTAAATCCAAAATTTTATAAATCCACAAAACATGTGCATTTTAGTGCTTTGTTGGATTTAATGAATTTGGCGATAAATCTAATTAAAAAAACGCTACCAAACACCTCCTTAGCTTATCCTTATTTAGATAAATAGACAACCAAACAGGTGTCATGTTTCTGATAAAAAGATAGTAAAATATGTATAAAAGCAAAAAAGGATAGGGCAGTCACATGCATGCCACTCAATTCTTATGTAGTTATATGTATCACACCTAAACTTTACTTTTTACATTCATAACACCAAAACATGGTATGCATCACATCAAAAATACCACTATTTTAAGTTTTAAAAAAAGAGATATACATTGTCATGCATAGGTATGGCGTCAAATATGTAAGATTGAAATTGAGATGTTAGATATGTAAATACATAAAAATTAAGTGGCGTGTATGTAAATCTTCCAAAAAAGGGGGGAAAAAATCTAAGGTAAGACTAGGGAAAAAAAGCACGTGCCTATGCATTTATGGTTGAAGCTAGTGATATGCGCATTCAACTCTGAATGGTGGTACCTCGTTATCTTTTATGCTGGCAGCCTACTAGAGCATATTTACCCATATATGAAATACAGATTCTATCCAGATGAATGGACAGTAAAAGTTAAATAAGAATAATACCTTCACATTAAAACAAAAAGTTTAAATACACATGGTAGCAATAACTAATCAACCAAGCAAAACTTATGAAGCACAGCTTGCCCCGTCAAAATCCATATATATTCATGTTCAGTACCTTAACAAAATCCAAGAGCAAAAAGTATAACTTGTTTCAAGCATAATAAAAATGTGTCATTCTTTCCAAACAACATATAGGGTTAATAGCCGAAACAGACAGACCTACCTAAATCAAGCCAAATTCAAAGAAAATAAATCCACATCCCAGGACCCTCTAGGCCATCAAAAGAAAGCTTTAAAACAAAATAAAGTGCAGCTCACAGATAGAACATCCCAGATCGTAAAACAGTAAGTTTGACCTTAAGGGACAATAACCAAAATAGCATAGAGAGCAAGAGAGATTCACTAGCGTTTTGGCGCAGAGCACTCCCTTGCGAAATGTCCAGCCTCACCGCAGTTGTAGCATTCTCCTGCCCCACCACCACCTCCACCTCCTCCTCCACCTCCAAACCTCCCGCCTCCACCTCCACCACCATACCTCCCGCCGCCTCCACCACTGTTGTTGTAGCAATCCCTAGCTATGTGCCCAGACTCGCCGCAGTTGTAGCATGCACCAGCTCCACCGCCTCCACCTCCACTACTATAGCCGCCACCACCGCCACTACTATAGCCACCGCCACCGCCACCATATCCGCCGCCATATCCCCCGCCACCACCACCACTCCTATACCCTCCTCCCCTTCCACCGCCCCCACCACCATTAAACCCATAACCACCACCGCCGCCACCATACCTCCCACCGCCTCTACCGCCACCGCCACCATATCCATCCCTTCGACCGCCGCCTCCGCCACCGCCACCGCCGGAGTTTCCTCCGATGACGTAATCACCACCAGGACCGGTAACATCGACAGCTTTTGTCCGCCCATCTTCGCCTTCAGATACCACAAACTCCACGGCTTCGCCGTCTGAAAGGGTCCGATAGCCCTCCGACTTTATAGATGACTGGTGGACGAAAAGGTCCTCGCCACCGTCATCCGGAGTGATGAAACCGAAGCCCTTTGTCTCGTTGAACCACTTCACTGTACCCTTCGACCGACCAGAGACCTGCTCCATGTTTTCAGCAGAAAAATCGGAGAGGAGAGATAAGAATCAAACCCTAACCCTAGACGCCCCAAAAAGAGGCGCACACTCGACGACGGGCTCCGATGCTACCATCGCATGGGCGGATTTTATAGGCGGGGTGTTGAGGACTCGTTTGGGCGGCCACGTCAGTGGGAGTGGGATCGGACGGCTATCGATCGTTTAGGGTTTGGAGACGGCCATGGGTCGTTAGGGGGAATATCAAATGTTTCGATTTTTGGCGCATATGAGTCCATCTGATATCTTGCCAAATGTCGCATTTTAATATTGGGACATTTACATACATACCACTCATTTCTTTTGTATTTATATATCTACCATCAACATTTTATTTTTTTCATGTCTATTCTGTCCAAATCTTTTATATTTATATTACATTTTCTTTCGTAAATAATAGGCCACAGATAAAAATTAAATGTTCACGAATATACATAAACACATAATAATTGAAAGGTATGTAAGAAATCTTCCTTTAAATAGTGGTATTTACATACATACTATTAAATTAAAATGCTACTAAAATTTAACTCATTTATTCTATGTAAACATTTTTAAATTAGAAGTTAAATTATTTTCATAAGATTTACGAGTATTCGGTACAATATTTATGAATTTAGATATATAAAATTCAAACTATAATTTTTTATATTTATGTGTGTCAAAAAGTATTTTTATTTTTCTAAAGTCTGTAATAATGATACTGTTGCGTACTAGAGAATTCACAGCAATAGAGTAATGAATTATCGTCTTTACACTGCACGAGAAACCATCACACACTCAGATAAAAGAAGTAATAGGTAGAGATATTGTGAGTTTTCACGTGAAAAATTAAGAAAAAAATTCACTATGTCTAGCTTAGTTTGAACAATCCACTATGAATTAGTGGTTACACGGGTCCACTCCTATCCTAAATTAGGGAAGATAGAATTACAAAGTTGATTATTGTAGTTCATCGATAATAGTTATAATTTGTCTGTAATAATATAGTCCTTGGAGATTGCAGCCTGCCAAAGTTTGTGGTCGGTTGTTACGGAGGCAATAGTTCTTCGTGAATATTGTACACAGTGGTTGCAGCGTCAACTTATCGTAGAGGTCGTACTTGAAAATCATGGTAATAGTTCATCATGTGGGTCATAGATGATTGCTTCAGGAGCATTAATTGACCACAAAAGTCATAATAAGGAGCTGTAGGAGTTGTGAGAACTTCTGAAAGCCACAGAGGCCAGAGTCAGGAGCTTCATGAACTGTGATAATATCTGTAGGCCACAAAGACCAAAGTTGAGAGCTACATGAGTTTGGGGTCATGTAGGTCTTAGTTTGTCACATAAGTCATAGTGGAAGTTATAATGATGTTTGTAAGTCATAGAGACTAGAGTTGGGAGTTGCATGAACTGTGATAATTTATGTAGGTCATAGAGACCATAATTTGGAGCTACAAAAATTATGGATTGTGTAGGTCATATTTGGTCATATCGGCCATAACGGGTGTTACCTCACTTTTTTTAACTCATCATTCACCTCAAAATCTAAAACAAACTTAAAATAAAACACAAAAAATAGAAATCAAATATGATTAACTTCAATCAAATCCTAAAGTTGGAGTGAAATGTAGCTCCATGAGAGAATATTCTAAAATTATCATTTTCTTGCTATGAAATTATCATTTTCTCTGCATGTTATTGCAGTATGTGAAATTTCATGCTATAAGCTTCATTTGGTTTATTATCAATGTATGAATAGCATGAGTTAAGTTTCGGGAGCTATCAAACAATTTTTTATGTTTGCATGGTGAGCTTTCATGCTTGAAAATTTATTGCATGTAAAAATTTTTCAATGAAACATCATCTTATAAAATAGACTTCGTGAATGCATTTGGATCTCTAAAAGCTTTCAAATGAGTCCCTCTGCGTTCAAATTGGACTCTATTCTAAGGTGCATTTACCATATGATACTTTGTACGGTAATTAGAATAATTTGAATGATAATTACAATTTCATCCACGAAAAAACTCAAAATATAATCAAATTAAACTAAAAACATCCAAACTGATACGTTTCAAGATCATCTAAAATCTCAAATCTCTCTGGGGTGAGGCCCGCACTTTGACCTGAATTTCCAATACTTAGAGACTACTACATCAAAAAAATAATCACTCATCTTCTTTGAGAGAGATATTCCATGTTGATAAGGATTTCGAGCCTGAAATGAAAGAGATAGAACCGAGCCCCAATCTTGGGCGTCGTAACCACGCTACCCATTTACGCCAAACTTGGCATACCCATGTTAATTCTAGCGTGGTAAAACCAAGGCAAGCTCTTGGGCATGTTGATCCTACTTCTTTGACAATTTAACCACTTTGTGGAGTGGCATAACCACACCGACCTCATTTCCGTAACAGCGTAACCACACCTTGGAGTGTCGTGACCATGTTGTCAATAGTTGTTATGGGAAATAGGGCCAAGATTCATGCACTTTAAGCCATCAGCAATCCATGAGAGCTTCCCTTCGATCCGTGGGAGCTCCAACTACTCTTGCTCCGATCGATGACAAACCGAGTATCGATCCTTGCTCAAGTCATTAGTGATCGAGGAATCGATCCATGGGAGCTAACTATTCTTGTTGCTTGCCTAAACTCCCAACACCTATAAATAAGCCCCTCTTCTCTCAAATCCATATGCTTTGACACACTCCCTCCTCCCTCCTCCCTCCTCGTCCTCTCAAATTTTCTCCCTTTATGATGTGCTTCCTCCCTAACGTGCTCCCTCTCCGGCATGGTGGTTTTCTTCCTGCTTCTTCTCCAACTAATCAGTAAGTTTGTTTGCTTTTGTTTTTAAGTTTTTTTTTATTTTAATTTAATGTATTTCTATTTTATAAGAAACCATTCAAATAGATTAGTCTTTGGCTTGGACAGGATTAAGGCGAGCCCGACAACAAAGCCCGATATCAACTTAGCTTGAATCCAACCTGGCTTGAACTAAACCTAGCAAAAATCCAAAATAGGTCGAACTAAACCTAGCAAAAATCCAAACTAGGTCGAACCCAACTTGACCCAAACTTAACCAAGCCCAAACCCAACCTAGCATAACCTAGCCCGACTTAGCCTGATCCTAGCCCAACCAAGCCTGATCCTAACCTAACCTAGCCTTACCCTAACCCAACTAAGTACAACCAAACCCCAACAAGCATGAGCATATTCAATCCTAGCCCAACTTAGCTTTGCCCTAGCTCAACGTAGCCTAGCCTAGGCCCAACCTAGCCTTGCCCTATTTAAACCCAACTTAGCCATAATCCAACTTAACTTGGCCCTAACCAAACCTAACCTGACCCCAGCCTAATCTAGCATGATCTTAGCCCAATTTAGTCTGACCCTGGCCCAACCTAGCCCGACCTAACCTAATATAGCCTTACCTAGCCCAAACTAACCTGACCTTAGACAACCTAGCTCCGCCTAGCCCAACTTAGCCGGACCCTAGCCCAACCAACCAAACCCTAGCTTAACTCAGCCTAACTTAGCTTAACTCTAAGCCAACCTAGCCTGACCATAGTCTAATCAGAGTCGAATCCAAACCTAATTCTAACCTATACTTCATGTATAGCCATTATGTTTTTCATATGCCATATTTCATATATACTGTTTCTAATGTGTGGTGTATATTTTTTTTTATATGTCAAAAATAAAATAATACAAAAGAGGATAAGAGGTACCTCTCATATGTAGGTTCCGCTTCTAAACAATATTTTCATAAATCTTATCATTTGTAAGCTTATTTTATTGAAAATCTTTTAAATAACTTGAAACGAACTTAAAAACAATTAAAATAAATTCAAGAAAATTTATTTTTTAAAAAATAAATTAAAAAATTATTCAAAATAATTTAAAACTGATTTAAAACCAATTTAAATTTAATTTGAATATAATTTAAATTTTAAATTAAAACTAATTGAAAGTTAACTTAAATAAAATATATATATATAACATTTTTAAAAAAATTTAAAAGATTTTAAAATAATTAAAAATAAATAAAAGTAACTTGAGCATTTTAAAACAACTTAAGAATAATTATAATCTTCTTTAAATAATTTAAAAATTATTTAAAAAATAATTTTAAACTCTTTTAAATAATTAAAAATCTTTAAAAATAATCTAAGAAAACCTAAACCAAACACTTTAAATATGTCAACTACACATACTTTAACCAACTAAATTAAATAACTTGCACATTTAAACTAAACACCTTAAACACTTAAACCAAAATACTTTAATTACTTAAATTTAAAATAAATAAGATATTAGAACATATAAATCAAATAAGATAACTCTAAAATTGAAAAAAATAAGATAATCATGACATTCAAACAAATTAACTCAAGATAATTTAAACATTTATATTAAATATAAATGCTCGGGATCGCTTAAATACTTAAATAACATGTTAAGACACTTAAATCAAAACGGGTTAAAGGATTTAAACGTCTAAAAAAGAACTTTTAAAATTTAAGCAAATCAAAATCTTTAAACTATTTGAAATTTTAAATTACATTGAATTATGTATGGCTGTAAGTGACATATATCTTCAAACACTAACCTAGAAAACCAAAATGGAAAACCTTAAACTTAAAAAAACTTTGATGTTCATAATGGCTGACAAACTAGGAATCAAATAAAATCACAAATTAAGTATCAAATCCTAAAAATAAACTAAAATTCACCAACTCTAAATCATGCAAACCAAATCTAGGTGGATCAATCTTGAAACCCTAGGTTAGACAATGTAGAAATAAAATTGAGTGTCACGTATACCTTAAATTAGTTTAGTTTAGATGTCTAGATTAGTTTATTAGGTACATACAACTATAGTACTAAGGACTAAGAGATATAAAGCAAACAGTCTTACCCCCTGAAACTACGTAAGTGTCCTAAGAGGAAGTAATTCATGGTTATTAATGAAGACTCCAATTATCACCTTTGGCTCCCCATTTTTCATTATCATGATGCAAAATGAAATATTCTTGGTTATAAGGCTTGTTCATAGTTGAAGGATACCAACACATCCAGAACGATGGAAAGTCATGGACATTATAAATAGAGACGTTATTCTTAAATTTTAGGTTAGTTTACCTATTTAGGCTCCTCGTAGAGCTTAAGCTTTTGTCAAAATTAGGATTTTCACCTCAATCAAGAATCTCTCCAACCTGACTCTACCCTTTAGTTTATGAATTATTTTAACTCAAACAAACCGATATCAAGTATTCCAAACCTATTTTCCTGATCTAGTCCTTAAAACTTAACTTTCATAATCGATCATACTCATACTCATGCTCAAATCCCCTTTCCTAGGAAATTCTGTGGCACATTGTCATTAGATTGTAAATCCCACCCTTTAAGCTTAGTTCTTCTAAAATTTTGAACTCGGATCCATTCATCACATTTAAAGGTAATAGTTATGTCCATTGGGGTGGTATATTGTTTTTTAAACCTTCTATTCAATCATTTAGATATAAATCTTTTAAGATCTATGGTAGACACAATGAAATAGAAAACAAAAAAATAGTACTCTGCCAAGGTTTTTATACTTGTTCTGTTTGGGAGGGTTCCTCTCTCCATCTGTAATATTGACTTATGTTACTATATATCAGTAGTGTTTTTGTATTTCATACTAACTCAAGTCACACTTCTTTTTGTTAGACTTATTATTTAATAGTTATGGAATAGGTCCATCAAAATCTTTAAATTTTGGGACCTACCCCAAATCCTTAATCTTTGTGACCTTTAGCTTCTCATTTAAATCCCATTTAATGAGTAAAGTTTAAGACACGCCCATCATCAATCTTTTTAGATTTGATCTTAAATTAATTAAAATTCAAAGATTTTTCAGTTGACTACTGACCCAAAGAAAAAAAGGTTAAGATTTTCATGCCTATTTTATATAGATTTTGATGATATTGCACTTTAAAGAAAGGTATTTTTTGTGTTTTTCTGCAAGTATGAAGATTTAAGGATAAAGAAGCGAAAATGTGCAAAAAGAAGCGAATTTGGAGCAAAAAAGACCAAATTATGCAAATTTGACGTAGGGCGCTGACGGCGAGGGCGATGGCGCCGACGGCGTGATTTTCCCGAGAGTTCAGAATAAATTGCAAGGGAGGCCGCCGACGGCGGAGGTCGAGGTCGCCGACGACGGGGCATGTTTAAAGTATTGTTTCTAGAAGGTCACCGAAGGCACGGCTCGAGGCCGCCGACGGCGGGATCGACGATTCTTTCTAGAAATACGTCAAATGTGGACAATTTTCGAAGGGGTGCCTGCAAAACCCTTAGAGACTCTTCTAAAACTTTAAAAAGAATCATTTAGGCTGAAAAAGTGGTCTTCTACGTGTTTACTAAAGAGTCCAAAGTCAACAAAAAGTGTCAAAAAAGTCCATTAGTGTTATTTAGTGTTTTCATTTAGTGAGTGGTGAGTTCAAATAGAGATTTTGTGAGGAATTCTTTGAAGGATTATAAGAGTGGAAGGGAAGTGAGAGATCTCTTTTGCATTGTCGTTTCGAAGGAGAATTCTGCATACTGTAAAGAAAAGAAGAGATTCAGAGAAACTTCAAGGAGTTTGCTTGGGGAGGAATTTAAGATAAGTTGTGTTTATTTACTTTAGTTTGTAGAACTTTATTTTATTATGTGAAATCCAAGTTTTATTGCATCCTCTTCATGAATTCTGAGTAGTTGTTCTATCTTTATTCTTGTTTTGATGTTTTTGTGAAATGATTATATGAATTAGTCTATCAAACCTATTATAAAAAAATTGTGATGATATTATACATAAACTTACTTTACTATACGAATTGGCCATTTGTATTGTTAAAATCTGTGAAGAATTCTTAAGATCTGACTGCGGGCTAGAAATTCTTAACTAGTATGTATCACATTTCTCTTTGAAAGGTAGACGGGTAAATCCTTGAAAGAGAAGTGCAGATAAATAGGGAAATAATATTAATCGGGCGTAGAATTGGAGATTTTAGAGTGACAGGCTAAAATCCTCAATTCGGTCATATCGTTTGGGTGTTGAAGTGTAGATTGTTAGCCCTCAGGTGAGGGCAACGTTAGAGCTCCGAAGTGAGAGCCGATATCCTCCCAGCCTAGCCGCAGATTCAATAACCAAGCATAGGATTAGTCAATGTTCTTTATGTTTGGACCAAAGGGTAAAGAATAGGTATGCTCCTATTTGGCACAACACATATAAAACTAATTCTAATTATCGCTTCACTTAAATATCTTAACAAATGAGAAAGATTCTTGATATTATATATTTGAACTTAACTTTAGTAGTATTAGTAAATTGTAAGTAAAACTAGTTTAGATATAAAAATTTCATATTATTATCGATTGCATATTAGTGACAGATAGACAATTTTGATTTAGTTGTAATTCTGAATTGGTTTATATAATCCTAGTCCGCAGGCTTTAATATATTTCCTTGTGGGATCGATATTTAAGACTCCACAAGAGCCCTGTATTACTTGAGCGATATGTATACTTGTGCTTAAAGGTAACTCTGCGATTAAAAAATTATAATATTTAATTGTTACTAAAATTAAAATTATGCTATAGGTCAAGTTTTTGGCGTTGATGCTAAGAATTTATATCTTTTAGTAGTGGTGTCAATTTCTTTCATTTTTAAGTATATTTAAAATTGCGGATCAAGTTTTTGGCACCGTTGCCGGGGAAATATTTTATTTGTTATACGAATATAACATAATTAGAGTAACGAACAATTTAGGACTGTTAGAAAACATTTTTAATATAATTGCAACTTATTTAATTAACTGTTTTGATGTGTACTGATTTCGATTGTATGCGTAAATTTGGTTCTGAAAATCTTATTCCCTACGATTCAGAATTAGAACGCACCGTTAGGAGAATTAGAAAACTAAGAAAAGAATATATAAATTCTGAAACAATGGAAAACAACGTAAATAACCAAAGAATAGAAAATGAACATCAATCTAGACCATTAAGAGATTACGCTAACCCTACATTAGATGAAATTCACTTAACTATCCAAAATCCTGATGTAGCTACTAATTCATTTGAGCATAAACCTGCAATTATCCAAATGGTACAAAACAATCAATTTGGTGGAACTTCAAATGAAGATCCTAATTTAAATCTTACAAGTTTCTTAGAACTGTGTGCTACTTTCAAGTACGACATAGTGTCTGATGATGCTATCAGACTTAGAATCTTTCCTTTTTCTAAGGGATAAGGCTAGGGCTTGATTAAATTCATTAGCACCTGGATCTATTAGAACTTGGGGAGAAATTTCACAAAAATTCTTATTGAAATATTTTCCACCGTCTATGACTGCTAAGCTTAGAAACAATATCACATCTTTTAGTCAGTATGAGGGAGAATCGGTATATGAATCTTGGGAAAGATTTAAAGAACTTCTTAGGAAATGTTCACATCATGCTTTACCAGATTGGTTAATTATTCAAACATTATATAATGGATTATTAGGATCTCTTAGATCTATTATTAACGTTGCTGCTGGTGGATCATTAATGTTTAAACCTTTTGAAGAAGCCTATGCGTTAAAAGAAGAAATGGCTACCAATAATTTTCAATGGCCTGCTGAAAGGGTAAATCCTAAGAGAGTAGCCAGTATTCATGATTCTGATGATTTAACTATGATAGTTTCTCAAATTGTTGCTCTTTCAAAGAAAATAGATCAATACGGTATGAATCGTTCTCAAACACCTCTAGTGTTAGAAGAAAATTCATTAGGACAAATTATAGATGCTCAATCTTCATATGAAATTATAAATGTAATAAATAATAGACAAAATAATCCTTATTCAAACTATTATAATCCAGGTTGGAAGAATCATCCAAACATTAATTGGAATAACCAAAATAATAATGTTAATCCTCAGTGGGGAATAATCCAGTAAACTCATTAGGAAATATAAATAATCAAAGTAATTTCAATTATAGACCTTCTAATCCACCAGGTTCTTATAATAATTCACAATTCAAGGAGAAGAAGTTGTCTATGGAAGAATTAGTTTTGAATATGGGTAATCAATTACAAAATCAAGGAAATGCTATTAAAAACATAGAAAACCAAATAGGGCAAATTGCTTCTGCATTAAGCAATAGACCTGTTGAAACTTTACCTAGCTATGTTGAAGTAAATCCTAAAGATCAAGGAAAAGAACAGATCAAAGCTATTCAATTAAGAAGTGGAAAAGAGTTGGAAACAAGAGTTCAAAAATAAACTGTTGTTGAAAAGGAAAAAGAAGAAACTGAAGGAGAAAACGAAAGTTTATATCCTGATTTTCCTCTGAAACCTATGAAAATTACTGTTGAAAAACCACCTCCACCATTTCCTCAAAGATTAAATCAACAAGATAAAGGAAAAAGATATGTTAAATTCTTAGAAATTTTAAAAAAATTGTCAATAAATATTCCTTTTGTTGAAGCTTTAGAACAAATATCTGATTATGTTAAATTTATGAAGGATATACTCAACAAAAAGAGGAAGTTACTAGATCATGAGACTGTTGCAATCAATGAAGAGTGTAGTGCTATAATTTAGAGAAAACTTCCTAAAAAACTTAAAGATCCTGGTAGTTTCACTATCCCGTGTGCTATTGGTGAAAAATTTTATGGACGAGCATTATATGATTTGGGAGCTAGCATAAATTTGATGCCTCTATCAACTTTTAAAAGGTTAGGAATTGGAGAGATTGTACCAACTTCTGTAACTCTACAATTAGCTTATCGATCTATTGCATATCCTAAGGGAGTTGTAGAAGATGTTTTGGTCAAGGTTGATAAGTTTATTTTTCTTGTAGACTTTATCATTCTAGATATGGAAGAAGATAAAAAAATTCCAATCATTTTAGGAAGACCATTCCTAGCTACAGGAAGAGCCATGATAGACGTTCAATAAGGACAATTGACTATGAGAGTAAATGATCAAGAAGTAACCTTTAACATCTCAAAGTCAATGAAATATCCATCAATAGAAAAAGATGATGAATGTTTCAGAATGTACATATGTGATTATCTAAGAAAAGAATATTTCAAAGAAAATTATGAAAAAAAGAAGATATAGAAAAAGATAATTATGATAGAATAGAAAGTGAAGAAGCTGATTATATTCAGGAGAAATTTGAAACGCTCAACTCAACAGCAACAGAGAATGAAATATTAATTTCATCTATTGTAAAACCCCCTGAACTTGAATTAAAGAATCTTTCAATTCATTTGAAGTATGTATTTTTAAGAGAGTTTTCAACATTACCAGTAATTGTATGCTCAGACTTAAATGAAATTCAAGAACAAAAATTAATGGATACATTAAAAAAATACAAAAGAGCTTTTGGTTGGACTTTAGCTGATATTAAAGGAATTAGTTCTTCGATTTGTATGCACAAAATTTTATTAAATGAAGAACATAAACCGAGAATTGACCCTGACTAAACCCTATTATGAAAGAAGTAGTTAAAAAAGAGATTTTAAGATGATTAGATGCTAGAATTATATATCCTATTTCGGATAGTACTTGGGTAAGTTCAATTCATTATATTCCCAATAAAGTAGAAATAACTGTTGAAGAAAATGAAAATAATGAATTAATACCTATTAGACAAGTTTCTGGATGGCGTATTTGTATTGATTATAAAAAATTAAATGTTGCCATCCTCTTCTTTTCCTAGACCAAATATTGGATAGACTTGCTAGACACAAGTAATACTGTTTTCTAGATGGATATACTGGTTACCATCAAATACCTATTGCTCCTGAGGATCAAGTGAAAACAACTTTTACTAGTCCTTACGGAACTTTTGCGTTTAGAAGGATGTCTTTTAGACTATGTAATGCACCTGCAACATTCCAAAGATGTATGATGTCTATTTTTAGTAAATTAATAGACAATGGAATAGAATTATTTATGGATGATTTCTCTATGTTTGGAACATCATTTGACGCATGCTTAAATCATCTTGAAAAAGTTTTGGAGCTATGTGAAAGAACTAACTTAGTTCTAAATTGAGAGAAATGTCAATTTATTGTTGCAGGAGGAATTTTATTAGGGCATAAAATTTTAGAAAATGGAATGGAAGTAAACCCTGCAAAAATTCAAGTTATAACTAAATTACCACCTCCTACTACAGTGAGAGGGTAAGAAGTTTTCTTGGACATGCTGGTTTCTACAGGCGCTATATTAAAGATTTTTCAAAAATTACAAACCTCTATGCCAACTTTTAGAAAAAGATAAGAAATTTGAATTTACTGAAGACTGCTCAAATGCCTTTGAGTTATTATAGGAAAAACTAATCACAACACCTGTAATAGTTTCACCTGACTGGGAGAAACCATTCAAATTAATGTGTGATGCTAGTGATTATACTATTGGAGCTGTTCTTGGTCAAAGATAGGACAAAATTTTTAAGGTTATATACTACGCTAGTAGAACTCTTAATGATGCACAAATTAACTATAAGATTACTGAAAAAGAGTTACTGACTATTGTGTATGCTTTTGATAAATTTAGATCATGTTTAATTGGAACTAAATGTATCATGCATACTGATCATTCTGTTATTAAATATCTGATGCAAAAGAAGGATACTAAACCAAGATTAATTAAATGGGTACTTTTAATTCAAGAATTCGATTTTGTGGTGATTGATAGAAAGGGAACTGAAAATCAAATTGCAGATCATTTGTCGAGACTAGAATATCATGAATTATCTGACACCAACAAAGAAATAATAGACAGTTTCCCTGATGAACAACTTTATAATATTACTGAGTGGAAAATACCTTGGTATGCTGATATAGTAAATTATTTAGTAAGTGATATTTTGTCACCTATGTTAACATTGCAGCAACAGAAAAAATTTGTTTATGATTCAAAATCATATTTTTGGGATGAATCATATTTATATAAACAATGTAATTACCTTATTATTAGGAGATATGTGCTTTATGAAGAAACTGAACAGATACTTTATTGGATTTTATTGGCCTACTCTTTTTAAAGATGTTTTCAGATATATCAAAACATGTGATAGATGCCAACGAGTAGGTAATATCTCTAGAAGAAATGAAATGCCTCTGAATTTCATATTAGAAGTTGAGATTTTTTATATTTGGGGATTAGATTTTATAGGACCATTTATTCCTTCATTTGGGAACTTATATATTTTGATTGCGGTTGATTATGTATCAAAGTGGATTGAAGCACAAGTTTTACCTCATTGTGATGCTAAAAGTGTTTCAAAATTCTTAATGAAAAATATTTTCACAAGATACGGTATGCCGAGAGTGATTGTCACTGACGGGGGATCTCATTTTAGGAATAAATACATTCAAAGATTGACAGAAAAGTTTAATATTGTTCATAAATTCTCTACTGCCTATTATCCTCAAACTAGTGGTTTAGCTGAAGTTTCTAATCATGAGATTAAACAAATTCTAGAAAAGACTGTAAATCCTAATAAAGTAGATTGGTCTACAAGACTGGATACTGCATTATGGGCATACAGGACTGTTTATAAAACTCCTATTGGTATGACTCCTTGCAGGCTTATATATAGAAAAACTTGTCACTTACCAGTAAAATTGGAGCATAAAGCATATTTGGCGATTAAAGAATTTAATTATAATTTGAAAATTGCTGGTGAGAGAGAATGCTGCAATTGAATGAATTAGAAGAATTAAGAAATGAATCTTACAATAACAACAAAATTTATAAGGAAAAACTGAAGTTAAGACATGATCGGAAGATTAACCGAAAGAACTTTGAACCAGGGCAAAAAGTTTTGTTTTACAATACAAGGCTAAAATTATTTCCTAGGAAATTAAAGTCTCGTTGGTTATGACCCTTTACTGTGACTCAGGTTTATACTTATGGAGCAGTTAAAATTGAAGATCCTGAGACTGGGAATAGATTTAAAGTAAATGGACATAGATTAAAATCATATTTTGAGGGTAAAAGACCAAAATTTAAAGAGGTTTTAATGCTCAATCAACCTGAATAACACCTGAATAGGTCGGGCTGACGACGTTAAACCAAGCGCTTTATGGGAGACAACCCATATTTATCTTTAATAGTTGTGTGTTTGTTTGAAATTATTGTTAATTTATAGTAATATTAAGTCCTACTACTTATATTTACCCTTTGATTATCATAGAATTTGAATCCATAGAGAAAATTTGGAACATATTGGACCACGACGTTTTTGTGCAAAAATTTACCTAGGGCACCGACAGCGCGCTCGACGCCGCCGACGGCGGGTTTTTTTAGAGAGCTCTGGTATTTAATTGCACAAGGCTCGCCGACGGCGCCTTCGAGGCCGCCGACAGCGAGATCGGCGAGTTGGCAGTTTTTCGTGTTCAAAATGACGGTTTTGACTGTTTTTAGCAAATTCGTCTTCTATAAATTCCTATGGACGGTTCCTAAACACTCCAAACTCCCAAAAATGAATGCATACTCTCTTGAATTCTTCTCAAATGGCTTCTAGTTCAATTGATAACCCAAGATTTTAAGTATACAACCAGAAAAAGTTTGTCAGTGCGGAGGCATAACGACTTTTCAACAAGGTAATCTCGAAGAAAAGATTGATTAAAGAAAGAGGATTTGTCAATAGATGACAAAGCAATTCTTCGTCACCAATTGAAGAAATGATCATGCAGAGAAGATGGGAAGTGTTTTACTACACTACTGCCGCAGTAGTCGTTCCAGTGGTTAAGGAGTTCTATGTCAATTTACATGGAATTAACTAAAGAAGAGTTTATGTGCAAGGTATGTGGATTACATTCAATTCTGGAAGAATTAATGAGTTATATATGCTTGAGAATGTTCCAGTCTATTATTATTCAAATTTCGTGCCGACAAGATAAAAGATGAATGAAATATACTAATATTTGACAGACGAAACCAATGACTGAGAAGTTAGAGAGAACGGGTATGTTAGTTTCTTTGTAACCTTTTAAATCCCGTTTCGAAACATTGGCACTTTTTCATCTCTGCGAAGTTATTGCCGACGATAAAAATCGGCAAAGTCACGAAAGAAAGTACAATTTTGAACTACTGCATTCAAATAGGGTGGCCCATTGATCTTGGATCGATTATTGTGAAGTCTGTTTATGGCCTGATCGTTCAAGGATCATCCCAAGGGCTTAGACATCCTTCCACAATTTTCTTGATTTGCAGTTTGTTTCAAGTATCGTACGAGGTTTGGGAAAAGATATTGCTCCCCTGGAAACCCTTAGACCCAACTCAGATGTTCCTAGCCAATGATGGAGAGAGTGATGTAGGCTTGATTATGAATCAAGCATCACAGAATTCTATTCTTGTTCAACATTTAGTATCAGACAAGACACCGATGCTCTTGTATAAAATCAAGAATCTGGAGAATCAGGTACAAAACTTAACGAGTACTGTTAACATGTCTGATTTCTTCGATCACATCGATTGAAGAATGAAAGAACATTTTGATCATACTGGGTAATTCGAAGCAAGTTTGGTGCGATTAATGAGAAGGATGGGATTGATCGATGAAGATTCAACTTAAGAATTCACATTCCGACCTTTTTACAACCTGTTCGTCCATGTTCAAGCAATGGGTGATATCAGAGGAGAGACCAGCACTAGTTCAGAAGAGCAGTAGACTTGATTATGTTGTGTTTGATTTGAACAATGTTTGTATGTTTGTGTGTTTGATTATTATGCTTTTTAATCTCAGTATAGATGAGATTAAATTTGAAATGTTTGTTTTCAGCGTTTTGAGTGTTGTGGTTTGGATTGTGACGCTGATTATATGGATTTAGGTTGAAAAAATACATGTTTATGAGTGTTATGTATTGTGTGTTGTAAACACATGGATTTAATATATAAACTTGAAGTTTTGTTGTGTGAATGTTTATTTGTGTTAATACATCACTTAATCACTTAAATATATGATAAAAAGGATTGAATGGATGACAACGAAGCTTAAAATTGATTGAAATCGCAAAAAATTGAAAAATTATCAATTTTTTAGAATCTCACCGACGGCGTGCTTGAGGCCGCTGACAGCGCGATTTTCCCGAGAAGAATATGAATGTAATTCAATAGAGCCCACCGACAGCGTGAACGAGCCCGCCGACGGCGTAATCGCGAAAATTACCTATTTACCTCAATTTTGACCTGTCAAATGCCATTATTCATCATCTTCTTCCCCTTTTTACCCGAAAAGTCGACCTAGGGCTTGATAGATCTCGGATTTGGAGTGATTTCAACAAATTCTAACACCGGATTTCATCTTCCCTTGGTAAGAGCTTCACTCCTATGTAAAAAATTTTTATTTTCACCATGAATTTCTTCCACATTAAGAAATTTTGGAAAATTGAAAATGTGGAGAAAAGACTTGGAAGGAATTCATGAAAATTGATTTAGATTGTTTTAAACCCCCTTTAGAAGCCATTGTATTATTATTTTAGAGATTAGTTTGAAATTTTTGTGATTTGATAGATCAAACAATGGCTCCACGACAAAAGAGAAGACTCGAATTCGACGAAACTCGATTCATAAATGTGAAAGCACAATCGAGGTACAATTCAGTCTATCAAAGTAAAAAGTGTATACAAGATAGAGCTTTTGAGAATCCTGGAGGAGAAGTAGAAAGAGTTATCAAAGAGTGAGGATGGGAAAACTTCTGCTACACCACAAACAGGGCTGCAATAGAAGTTGTTAGAGAGTTCTACTCCAATCTTACTCAACTTGAGAATGAACCAGTCCAAGTAAGAGGATTCTCTGTCGACTTTAGTGCTAATCGCATTAACACTTTTTACGAGCTTCACGGCTATTTTTCTAGCGAATATGAAACATTCGGAACAATGGAAGGTCCATTGAACGATGTTATCAACTTTCTCACTGATGGAAAAAGAGTTTGGAAAATTAAAAATCGTGAACGGATTAACTTTCCATTGTCCATGATGAATGCCACTGCTAAAGCATGACATTATTTCATCTGTTCGACTCTGCTACCCACCTACCATCATAGTGAAGTCTCTAGAGAGAGAGCTGTTCTGAATTTCTGTATTCAGAACAATAGAAGCATTAATGTGGGGAGAATAATCTATAAGAATATTATGGCCACTACGAAGAGTGAGACAAGTGGATATTTAGGGCATCCTGGCTTCATTTATGCACTCTATCAACTATCTGGAGTTGAAGCAAGAGATGATGAGGAATGGTTGTATCCGATGAAACTCATTAGTAAAGCGAATATAAAGACTTATGAATCCCATGAGGAATGGAGATCAGGGAGTAGGAGCAAAGGACCTTATACTAGTAGAGATATCCCTTCTACTAGCTATGACCCTCCTGCCTCTAGTCCCCCTATCTTATGTGATCTGATGAATGCCAAGACCCTGTAGAGGAAAAGTTTTGAAAAGTTGGATGAAAAACTGGAAAGAATTGATCACAAGATTGAAAGATTAGACCGAAGACATGATCACGATAGTGAGTATGTTCAGAGACACTCAGATTTTGAGATGGCTTATTACGATGCTCAAGCTACTACAGAGGAGAGCCTGATGTCATTTTTCCAGAATTCCCCTAGTATACTCAGTATCAGCCCAATTCTCCTGCTGACCAGGGTGATGAAGACATTGTATTGGATTTTGATGCTTGATGATTTCATAGTGATGTGTTGTCTGTGTTTGTGTTCGTTTTTGTTTTTGTTGTAGTACTTTTATTGATTGTATTTTGTGGACTATGCTTTATTTTATGTGATATGTGTTTAGTTTTTAGTTTGTATTTTCATTTCTAGATGTTTATGATATTTGTAATTGTAATTGTAATTGTAACTTGTTGAATTTAAAATAGTAAACTGTTTGTTTTGTGTTGTGAAACGCATATGTCCTACGTAATGTAGTTACTTATTTTTGTTTAATGTTTAGCTTTATATACTTGTTTTAAAATTTCATTACCCCTGCAAAAATTTTCTAAACTGTTATGTGTGTAGAAAGGATTTTAATATTACAAGTCAGTTGAAGTTAGAAATTTTGAGAAGAACCTGCAAATTTTAAAAAGATAAAAATGCCTAAAGTACGAAGGTATGAATTTTATATTTAGAATTTTTCTTTCCACCATGTATTATTTCTATTTATAGAAAACTTTAAGTTTGGGGAGGAAAGAAAAATCTTAACAATTATATGTTCTCAAATAATATATTTCCAAAAATTATTAATATGATTTTTGTGATAAAATTTAATTCAGATAAATATGTTTAGATTTTATCTAAATATTGTAGAAGATTCAAATAAATATTTTTGATAATGAAAATTAATTTTGTAGATTAAGATATTTAGTAAAAAAGGATAAGGTTATAGTTAACTATTTAAAATAAAGAAAACTATATTTTGAAATATTAAGAATCTTAGGAATTTAGTTGAGAAAGAAAAGATTGGGATCCAATAATGTAAAAATTATGAAGTACATATAAGGTAAAGAATGTTTGAAAGTTTCAAATTTAGGAAAAGAAGAGTGAAGTTCAAAATTATTAACAGGTTATCCACATATAGTAATTCTCACTTGAAAAGAAAAAGAAAGCAAAAGAAAAAGGATTGAAAAACAATCCTTGAAAAGAAATGAAAAAAAAAGAAAATAAGTGAAGAGAAGCTTGAGGAAATGTCTTATCAAAAATTGGCTTCACATGGATTAACCTAAAAAGAAAACTAAAAGTATTTCTGAACTTATATTTATGACTAGTTTCTTACTCGTAGTTTCCTCATGAATTTCCTATCTTCTGAATATTCTGAGTGAATTAATATTGCAACATATAGTCATTCTTGAAATGAATAGAAAACTAGAACTCTTAGACTTGATGACTAGATAGCCTTATACCTGCAAAACTAATCTAATTACTTGAAAATCTTTCTAAACATTCTTACTATAATATTTATTTAAATCAAAATTATACTATTTCTGAATTGAAACTTTACCACAATGAATCATAACTTTTATGTAGTATTAAAGATTACTTGAGGGCAAGTAATAGCTAAGTTTGGGGGATTTTGACTCAAGGAAAAAAGGTTAAGATTTTCATGTCTATTTTATACTAATTTTGATGATATTGCACTTTAAAGAAAGATATTTTTGGTATTTTTCTGCAGGTATGAAGATTTAAGGACAATGGAGCGAAAATATGCAAAAAGGAGCGAATTTGGAGCAAAAGGACCAAATTATACAAATTTGACTTAGGGCGTCGATGGTGAGGTCAATGGCGCCGGCAGCGTGATTTTCCCGAGAGTTCAAAATAAGTTGCAAGGGAGGCCGCCGACGGTGGAGGTCGAGCCCGCTGACGACAAGGTCTATTTAAAGTACTGTTTCTAGAAGGCCGTCGACGACGCAGCTCGAGGCCGCCGCCGACGCGATCGACGGTTCTTTCCAGAAATACGTCGAATATGGACGATTTTCGAAGGGGTGCTTGCAAAACCCTTAGAGACTCTTCTACAAATTTTAAAAGAATCATTTTAGGCCAAAAACGTTGTCTCTTATGTGTTTACTAGAGAGTCCAAAGTCAACAAAAAGTGTCAAAAAGAGTCCATTAGTGTTATTTAGTGTTGTCATTTAGTGAGTAGTGAGTTCAAATAGAGATTTTGTTAGGAATTCTTCGAAGGATTGTAAGAGTAGAAGGGAAGTGAGAGTTCTCTTTTGCATTGTCGTTTCGAAGGAGAATTCCACTTACTGTAAAGAAAGGAAGAGATTCAGAGGAACTTCAAGGAGTTTGCTTGGGGTGGAATTTAAAATAACTTGTGATTACTTACTTTAGTTTGTAGAACTTTACTTTATTATATGAAATCTAAGTTTTATTGCACCATCTTCATGAATTCTGAGTAGTTGTTCTGTCTTTCTCCTTGTTTTGATGTTTTTGTGAAATTATTATATGAATTAGTCTATCAAACTTATTATAAAAAAGTTGTGATGTTACTATACCTAAACTTAATTTATTATACGAATTGACTATTTGTATTATTAAAATCTGTGAAGAATTCTTAAGATCTAACCGTGGGCTAGGAATTCTTAACTAGTATGTATCACATTTCTCTTTGAAAGGTTGACGGGTAAATCCTTAAAAGAAGAAGTGCAAATAAATAGAGAAATAATATTAATCGGGCGTAGAATTGGAGATTTTAGAGTGACAGGCTAAAATCTTCAATTCAGTCCTATCGTTTAGGTGTTGAAGTGTAGATTGTTAGCGCTCAGGCGAGGGGAACGTGGGAGCTCTGAAGTGAGAGCCGGTATCCTCCCAGACTAGCCGCAATTCAGTAACTAAGCATAGGATTAGTCAATCTTCTTTATGCTTGGACCAAAGGGTAAATAATAGGTATGCTCTTATTTGGCACAACACATATAAAACTAATTCTAATTTTCGCTTCACTTAAATATCTTAACAAGGGAGAAAGATTCTTGCTATTATATATTTGAACTTCACTTTAGTAGTATTAGTAAATTGTTAGTAAAACTAGTTTAGATATAAAAATTTCATATTATTATCGATTGTGTATTAGTGACAGATATGCAATTTTGATTTAGTTGTAATTCTGAATTGATTTATATAATCCTAGTCCGTAGGCTTTAATATATTTCCTTGTGGGATCGATATCCAGGACTCCACTAGAGCCCTGTATTACTTGAGCGATATGCATACTTGCGTTTAAAGGTAACTCTGCGATTAAAAGATTATAATATTTAATTGTTACTAAAATTAAAATTATGCTCCAAGTCAAGTTTTTGGCTCTGTTGCTAAGAATTTATATCTTTTAGTAGTGGTGTCGAATTCTTACATTTTTAAGTATATTTAAAATCACGGATCAATTACCCATTGAAATATTTTCTATATTTTTTTACAAGAAAGATATCATCTCCTAAACTAATATTTTCCTTTAGAAGTGGAGCAAACTTAGCCTTTAGTCTAATTCAACTTGATGGTGGGTCTGTGATTAAGTTCAAAACGAGCAAAAAAAACTTTAAAATGGCATGCAATGATCTAATATTCTTCATAATATACTCCCAAATCATTAGACAAAACAAACAATAATACCAAAGCCTTAATCCCACTAAGTGGGGTCAGCGACATGAATCATTTTCTCCATTGCGTCATATTTAGCGCCATATTATCATTTAATTATAATAAATGAAGATAATTTTTTATACAATAAGCCCAAGTCTTCCAATATCTACATATGCCTTTCTTAACATAAGTTGAATCTAAAACATCTACTCTCCTAATCAGATCATGAAATGGTCGGCGTTTGATGTGGCCAAACCATCTAAGACAACTCTCTCTAATTTTGTCTGTCACTGAAGTTGCACCAACCCTATCACAGATATATTCATTTCGCATTTTGACTCTAAGTGTAAAGCCACTCATCCACTTAATCATTCTCATCTCAACAACACTTAACTTAGTATTATGCTTCGCTTATAAAGGCCAACATTCTGCGCCATAGAGCATGCAGGTATCAACGCCATCTTATAAAATTTTCCTTTCAGTCTAAGCAGTACTTTTCTGTCACACAATAGGCCCAAAGCATTCCTCCACTTCAACCAAACAACTTAAATTCTACTATTAGCATCCCCATATATATCACCATCGCTTTGAGCAACAGACCTATGATATCTAAATCGTTCACACCTTTTAATATTTTGATCACCCAAGGTTGCACTTCTGTCACTAGTGATACCACTACTAAAAATACATACAATGTATTCAATTTTAGTTCTACTCAAATGAAGGCCTTTAGAGTCCAATGTAGTCCTCCATATGTAAGTATCTAGTAAGACCATCCATAACTAAAGCAAAAGGTATGGCTTAAAGTCAATCCCTGATGTAATCCAAAAGAAATAGGAAAATGTTTTGTTAATCCTCTTTTAGTTCCAACACAAGTAACAAATCTAGTATACATTCTTTAATGACTTAAATGTAATTCACATCAACGACTTTCTTCTCAAGAACTCTCTAAAGGATATTTCTTGGAACCTTATCGTAAGCTTTTTCTAAATCAATAAAAATCAAATGTAGATCCTCCTTATTATCTCTAACTTCTCCATTAAACCTCTCAATAAATGTATAGCTTCTATAGTAGACCTACCCAACATAAATCCAAATTGATTATGAGAAATATTTGTAATATGTCTTAACTTATGTTCAATTACCCTCTCCTTTAAATTTTAAAGTATGACACATCAACTTAATTCTTCTATAATTTGCACACTCTTGTGCATTCCCTTTATCCTAAAAAATTGGGACCAAAATACTCGTCCTCCACTAGTCAGACATCTTTTTTGTTTTAAAAATAATATTAAAGAGTTTAGTAAGCCAAGAAACTCCTAAATCTCCTAATATTTCCGCACTTCAATTGTGATATCATTACGTTCTACAAACTTTCCACCCTTAGTTTTCTTTAAAGTCTCCACAACTTCTTTTTTTACTATGTGATGGTAAAAATGAAACATTTTATTATTATTAACGATATTAAGATCAATAAGGTCGATCATATTTTTAGAAACTTCATTAAAAGGTTTATCAAAATAACTCACCCAACTATGTTGAAAATCTTTTTTCTAAGAAAAATATTTTTTGGTTTTCATCTTTAATACACTTTATTTAAGCTAAATCATTTCTTTTATTTTCTTTTTGTTTGACTAGTTTATGCATATATTTTTCACTCTTATTAGTATTTAATCTATTATAAAGATCACTAAAAGATGAATTTTTGTCGTTACAGATTATTCTTTTAGACACCCTGCGGGTTGTTTGATATATTTTCCAATTCTCTAAGCTTTTACATTTAAACCAATTTTTATAACATAACCTCTTATATTTTATCTTTCCTTGCACATTATTGTTCCACTACCAACTATTTTTATTTATATAAACTTTTTCTTTCGATTATCCAAGTGTGTCTTTTGCCACTTGATAAATAGTATTTGTTACTTTATCCTATATAGTATTTACTTCTTCATAAACATCGAATTTTGAAATCTTGAATTTTACACATAAAAATAAATTTATTTGTCTTTTAGGTTACCCCATCTAATTCTACGATGATGAGTCATAGTATTTTTTTTTATTTTACAACTCCTCATCTTAAATTCTATAAATAATAATCGATGTTGGGCACTTAAATACTCACTTGGAATGACCTTACAATCTTTATAATCTCAATGATCTCTTCATCTCATAAGAAAATAATCAATTTGAGTTTTATTAGATCCTTATAAGTAATAAGATGCTCATCTCTTTTGTTGAATAAAGTATTAGTAATACTAAAATTATACGCTAAAGTAAAATCTAATATGACTCTACCTTCTTCATCAGTCACTTCAAAACCATAGCCACCATGAACATTTCTGAAATCTTATGCCACTTTATCGGCAAGTCCATTTAAATCTTCTAAAATAAAAATTCTTTCTTCAAAATTTATCATTTGTATTAAGTCTTCGAAGTCATTCCCGAATTTATCTAGAGACCCTATTTCTAAACCTACTCGAGGAGCATAAGCACTTATAATATTAAAAAATTTAGTATCAATAATAATCATAAGGGCTATAATACTATCTCCAACTCTATTAATTTTTACAACATTATGTTTCATACTCTTATCTATAATTACACCTACACCATTTCTAGTGCAACCCTTACCAAAATACCAAAGTTTAAAACCTAAGTTATCAATCTCCTTAGCCTTTTCTCCAATCCATGTAGTTTCTTAAATACATAAGATATTTATCTTTTTATAAATCATAATATCAACTAATTCCATTAATTTACCATTGAGAGTACTTATATTTCAATATAGTATCCCAATATTAGTTTCATGGACTAACTTCTTTAATCGCATCCATCCATAATGTGGGAACCCTTGTTTATTTGACACTACACCCAAACGCCGGTGTAGCGACCCATGCACATTTTCCACTATATTTAGGTCATACAACATGTCACTTCTTGGGGATGCCATATCACTTACACAATGTGGGAAACCTTGATGAAATTCAATATTAGATCTAAAGAAGACTTTCCACCTCTAAAGAAGAAAGATGTTGAGATTCTCCCTATTGTGATTATCGCTACTATTGTAGCCCAAAAGTTCTCACTTTGTCTAAAAGGATAGACATTGATACGAATCCAAGAATTCCATAAACCCATAAAACTTCTTAAGTGATGAATGAAATCCTTGAATCCCTGTCAGCTTTCAAAATGGTCAATATGATGAAATTATTTATGGACTAACAAAAACCGAATGAAGAAATCAAAATAGAAGGCTTCGTAAAAGGATTGCAAGGGATGGGAAAGAAATGAAATTGGTTAAAATGTAGAATACCCATGAGAATGTATCTGACAAGTTTGAAAAGTGTCATATCAATAGTGGGAGTAGGTCTCATTAACTCTTTACTACACATGGGGACAAAAATGTATGTCAGATAACTAAGTCACCCCACCTCCCTTTGAATATCAACTACTAGCAGAACAACAACAACAACAACAAAGCCTTAATCCCACTAAGTAGGGTCGGCTGCATGAATCCTTTTTGAAAGAAAAAATTTCGAGTAGCTTGACTCCCCAGAATTTTTGAAAGAATAACAAACAAGGAGGAAGCTCTATTGTATAAATCCCTTAAAGTTATAGGAGTTGTTATATCTTGAAGAGACAAAGGAAAGATTCTGAGGTATAATAGAACTCTGAGATACAAAAGGGATAAAGAACTAAGAATCTATAGGGAACTCCACTATACAAGCTTATAAAAGAAAGCTCCACCCTCGCCATTTTAAGTATAAGAAGGTGGATAATACTGTGTTGATTGGGTCTAAGTAATCAAGATAGGTCTTCATATGATCTTCATTTTTGCTTTCCTTACACCGATTGTCACCAGAATCACCTTCTTTTATCCCGAGATACCTTCAGTAGACCTTGACTTCACGTCGATTATCACCAATGCTTCTTGATATATTTCGAGGTATCTTCAAAAGATTTAGACTCTCAATATTAAAAAGGAAATACCCATGATGATTATAAAGTCACAACCTGAAGTTTGTGCATCACCTCTCTAAATGGATTATGTTATAGTACATAACTCATATGCCCTCCATTTCACTTGCTTTAGGGAAGGTATCACTAAATTAAGAGATAATAAACCATAATTTTGAGTCCATCTTAAAAACATGGAAATTAAAGGAGATGAAATTAATAAAGTCAACACCTCTCCAAATTAAGCTTATATTGAAAAAGAAATTCATGAAATGAAAGAAGTTGATACTGACGAAAAAGCCGAAGTACGTTCTATTTGATCCAAAGCATACCAGAGGCTGACTGGAAGATGAAGTAATGAATGAATTAGAAGCCAGTATCAAGCAACATAGAAAAGAAGATGAAGAAAACTTAGAGAATAGTGATAGAAATATATCACAAGAAACCATGCCAAAAGAAAGCACTAGAGTCATGGTTATTGAAACTAGATTCTTTGTAAGGGAGCGCCAATAGGATAATGATTCCCAAGTTGTTATGGGTAAGGAAGGTATAACACTGGACGTAGCCCGGCATCTTTTGAATCAGAGAAGACAAAGAGAAGAACAACTAGAGAGAATGGAAATGAAAATGAAAGAAATATTAGTTCATCCCCTCTAATTCAAAAGCATAATCCTGCTCCAGCATAGATGTAAGTGGAAGTGAAGAACCCCGAAGCTTTAGTATAATAAAACACCTAAAGATAATAAAAATTGAAGATGAATTATCCAAGAAGAATTTAGAATCCTCCTTAATCCCTCAAAAATATTTGAAATCCCTAGTTGAACAAATAGTAAAAGAAGCTCTAACTTAGGCTTAATGTGGTTATCATTACCTAAAGGACGACCCTATCGTGATGTATTTGATATGACATAATATCTTAAGGGGTCTATGTCACTGGCCTTAAGGTATTTGATGGAGCTAGTAACCCTATACAACACTTGGCACATTATCGTGCAAGTTACTGCAATGTTGACGGAAGTGATGCCTTACACTTCCATCTATTTGTTAACAATTAACTAGGGTAGAATTCAATTGGTACAAATTTACCCAATGGATCAATTAGCACTTTCTCTATACTTGAAGGGTTATTTATAAAATAGTTTGTTAGTGCTCAACGCCATGTTATAGTTGGTGATTTAATGGTTAAAAAAAAGATGCTCGGTGAGACCTTAGTAGATTATATCAAAAGGTGGAGAATATTTTGTTTGAAATGAGAAACTAGCTACAAGAGCATCATGCTATAAAAATCCTACTATAGAACATCCATAGACTAGTTGCCCTATTCTTGAAAGGATTTATTATCAAGACTTTTGAGAAGTTGATAAGTAAAATATCCACCTAATAAGGAGAAATTAATTAGTTGTCTTCTAAGTTAGGATACTAGGCAGAAAGCCCAAAAAGCTTATGAGAAATGATTTGAGAATGTGTTAGACATTGATAAAGGAAAACAACCTATAACAATCTAGTTTGAGAACTTTAAGCAACAAAAGTGGCAGCCTTCGCAACAAAGATACTCATAACAAAAGTGACAACCTTTACAACAACAATACACACAACCATTGTAACAATCACCATGACCATAACTTCCACAACAACGGTAATGATGGAAAACCACAACAACCTTACATACCAAAGGTAAGAAAATTTTCTAGGTTCACCTTTGAAGAAAAGAAGAACTAAGTGTATTCTTTTAAGGATAGTGTTGTAGAAAAGTTGTTCAATACTCTACTGAAGAATGTGGATTTCAAAATAGCTAAGCCTTTTAAGCCCAACAAAGTAGAAAGAAGCAAAGAGCCTAAATACTGTCAATATTATAGAGTCCCGGGACATAAGATTGAGTAATGTTTCTCTGTCAAAGACTGGTTGGAATAAAACCACATAAATGGTACTATTATCATTCCCAAAGAAAATTAAATGAACTAACACTATGCTCTGTAAATGTTAGCTTTGGAGAAGGTATAAAACCTTTCAACCCATACAAAGAAGAAGAAGGTTGGATTATGTCAAAGACTTCTAAGAAGCTCACGAGGAAACTTCAGAAACTTTTAAAGCAATTCCCTGAAGGAACTTAAGCATCGATCAAATCTAATGCATTTGTAGTTCCTAAAGAGGAAAAAGAAGTAAAGTTAACACTTAATCCAACAACATCTGAAGAGAAAAATGAAGAAGAAATTGCATCTAAGGGAATACTTAGGACTATAGAGAGTTTTTCTGTCAGGATAGTCATTTCGAGTGAGGGTTCTATGACTCTTGCGCAGCTCACTCTGTCATACTTTTATTTTTCTCTCCTGGGACCATTAAAAAATGAGTAGTAGTTCTAGTTACATTTTGTTTATTTCTGATGAATCTTTATCGATTGACGCAGTTATAAATCAAATAGCAGTGAAAATCCTAATGATAAAAATAATAATAATAATAATAATAATAATTATTATTATTATTATTATTATAATGGCAATTCTCAAGTTTTAAAGGAATATATCAAAAATGCTCAAGAAAGTGATGACTCATTTTCTGATAGTGATGCCTCTATCTTCAACTTGAAGGGTACACCAATTAGAATTGAGTTTAAACCATCTGATGCTGAAGAAACTCAAGAAGAAACGCCAAAGATTAAATAGACATTTACTGATGTCACTCCTACTTTTGCAAATGATGTTCTGGAAGTCAAAATCCTAAGTGGAGAAGTACTTCCACTATGTATTGTGCCTATGGAAAAGTCTACACATGTCACTACTCCTAATCAACTCATGGTACTTGAGATATTCTCATCAAGGATAAGTTTGTCTATACCACATAGAAGGTTGATTATAATGTGTTATATCATTTAAGGCAATTATCAGCTAAGCTCAGTATTATGATGCGATGAAAGAATCACTGATCAAAGCTTTACAAGATCTCAAAATTTGTATGACTTAGTTGACATATATTGCACTAGAAGAAGCAAATCACTTTGATGAAGTTCTAAAACTAATGTTCACTGATGATGACCTTTTATTGGGGACAAGTGATCATAATTCATCTGTAAATGCTGGACGGTTTCGGATATCTAGAACACTTATTGATATGGGTGCATCAATTAACATACATATTTTTAGCTCCCTACAAGGTTTTAATGTTGTGCACCTGCATTTAAGGGTATTATGCACTTGCCTGCAATATATATATATATATATATATATATATATAATGATTCAAGTTCTTGGCTTCTTACAGACTGCTCGCAATATGTATTTGTAATTTTTTTAAAAAAAAATCTACAATGAAGTGTGTCCGTGATAAGTTATTTTGGTTTCATCGACACATACCACACATTTCTTATTTATTTACATATCTAACACAATTTTTAGTATTTACATGCATATCACTTAAATTGTTAATATCACATCAAAAATATTACTATCCACTTTTTAAAAATAAAATACTCATTTTCATGCATAAGTTTATCACACTGAAGTGTTAATAAATATAAAAATAAAAGTTTAGGCGGTAGATATGTAAACATAAGAATTGTATAAATTTTGCCCCCTTTTTTGCATCAAAAACATTGCCAGAAAAGAAATTCTCTTTGCATCATTCATTAGCATCACAATATGAGAAAAATGGGATACTGAAATTTGGTTGGGTTGCAAGGTACTGTTCATGGCCACGTTACATTATTCCACCTCTATTGCTATAAAAACTTAAGAAATAACAGCAATAATAAGCTGCCTTGCAACAAAACAATTATATAACCCAATACACAGAACAAGTTAACTATTTACACAAGCGACCTTCCATTAGAAAATGAAAGAAGAAAGCACTAATACACCTCAACATTCCACTGCTCGTTCCTCTTCAGCTCTTTTTTGTATTCAATCCATTCAATACCTACAGTTGAAGCTTCATGTTAGCTTTACACTGATAGAGTCAAGCACATTAAACCATATTATGTTTTCACAAAATGTTATAATCTTAAAATAGATTTATAAACTATTTTGAAGTTTAACGTTAATATATGTATTGCCTCACCTTCCTTAGCAGCCAAAGTGGACATGATATCATCAATACCCTTCTCCATGCCTTTCAATCCACACATATAAACAAAGGTGTTATCTTTCTTGAGAAGCGTCCACAGTTCCTCTGCATATTCAGCCATACGTGTTTGGATGTACATCTTCTCTCCCTTAGCATTAGTCTGCTCTCTGCTCACAGCGAAGTCCAGTCTGAAATTATCAGCAGCCTTCTCTTTCATCTTCTCAAACTCCTGTAAATAAGAGGATAAACATGTCTTCAAGCACAAGATTGGTTAATTTTGATGACGAAGAGTGGCATTTACATACATACCATCCAATTCCTATGTATTCACATACTATTTCTACTGTTATACTACCCAAATATTTCATATCACATAAAACATAATACTGTTTTAACTTTTGAAAAGTGAAAAAGGCCTTTTTCATGCATAAATAAGGCGGCATAGATGTAAAAATTGAAGGTCAGGCGTTAGATATGTAAATACATAACAATTGAGTGGTATGTATGTAAATCCTCCTGAAAGAAATGGCGATGGATGTTACCTCTTTGTAGAGCAAGGAGGAGCTAGTGGGAACTCCCAAGAAGAGCCATGCCAGGCCGTTGAACTGCGTTTCAAGTTTAAGAGGCTTATATTACTTGAGCAAGTTGTGTCGCATCAATAAAGCATTAGTATTAACTTCATAGATACTAAATATAAAGAGTTTCATAATTTTTTGAGATTTAGAGAACATATGAACTATATATTAGTTATATTGATAGTGGATGAAAGAGAGCTTAAAACAGTTGCTAAAGAGAACTCAATGGCTCCTACTAGTGTTCTATACTTGTAGAGAAAAGGGGCATTTACATATGTAGCACACAATTCTTACCTATTTACACATCTCAAACCTAGACTTTCATATTTACACACCTAGCATTAAAAAATTTAATATCACAAAAAAATAGCAATTTGACCACTTCTCAAAAGTGAAATACACCTTTTCATGCGTAAATTTGAAGCATCAACGTGCTATGCATATAAATATGAAAGTTTAGGTGTGATATGTAAATACATAAGAATTATTTGCTATCTAAATTTCCCAAAGAAAGAAAGATTTACATACATAACAGTCAATTCCCTTCATTTACATATCTAACACATAAAATTCAATTTTTACATATATGCTACTTTCCCTATGCATGAAAAGGTGTATTTCACTTTGTAAAAGTCAAATTAGTAGTATTTTCTATGTGATATAAAGAATCTGGGTGGTATAAACGTAAAAATAAAAATTGAGGTGTTAGAGATATGTAAATACATAGGAATTGGGTGGTCCCCACAACCCCCTCAAAAAAATAAGGCCAATCTGGTAAGCTTAATCATTGCCTACCATGAATGAAAGCTCTTAGGTCAAATGTTGAGCAAGTGGGCGAACATAAGGAGGCTAGAGATAGAGAGAGAGAGGTTGTCAAGCCCATGCAATGACTAAGTTTTGGACCCTTGCTCCCACAAATTGAAGTAACACCTGAGGAGGAAGAAACTACCAGTTCTTATGGATAGCTTTAGTTCATCTTCTTTGTTGTATGGAGTAGAAGCCCTAACCATGTTTTTATTAAATTAAATTCTATAAATGATTGAGTTTAAACTTAATGTATTTTCTCAAATAGTTGTATTGATGATAATCTTAATGGAATATTTAAGGTAATAAGAGAATGTAAGTTGAGATTTATATAGTAAAAATTATATGTAATTAGTAAGAGTATTAGAATCAACAACAACAAAGCCTTAATCCAACTAAATGAGGTTGGCTACATGAATCATTTTTCTCCATTGCGTCCTATTTAGTGTCATATTTTCATTTAATTCTAATAAATTAAGCTCATTTTTTTATACAATAAGCCCAATTTTTTCTAAGTCTACCACCGCCTTTCTTAACACAATTCGAATAGAAAACATCTACTCTCCTAAACGGATCATCAGATGATTGACGTTTAATATGACCAAACCATCTAAGACGACTCTCTCAAAATTTTGTCCGTCACTGGAGCTACACCAACCCTATCACGGATATATTTATTTCACATTTTGTCTCTAAGTGTAAAGCCACTCAATTAGCATAATTACTATGCAATTGAAAGGAGGAAAGGAGTTTCTAAGAATTAAATTTTAGGATGATATTGAGTATTTTATATAACATTGGTAGATTTAATTGATATACAAAGTATTAAATAATTCGCTGATGTTTGGAATTGAATATAAAGAATAAACTCTAAAAATATTTAGAACCTCAATTTCTTAAAGATTTCTAAATTATATGTTGTGCAATATATTGAATGATGATTATTTCTTTTGAACTGATAGCTACGAAACATCAAGTATTTGAATAAAAAAAGATTAGCATCATGATCGAAATGTTCATCTACTTGTGATCTCTGTGGATAAATGAATCTTTAATAAGTGATAAACGTAATATTCCTTATTACGTATATTCCTTGCTACTTGTTAATACATTTTAATTATTGATAGTATACTGTGATATATACTTTATGTATTTGTTGTATTTCATATGATCATTATGATATGTTGTGATAGTAGCCTTATCGTGATACTTGTTGCATAAATAAGAAAATGCTTGAAAATTTTATATATATATCATTTTGATTATTAAGAAATAACAATTACTCATATGAATCATTTTAAATATCATTGAGTTTGATATTCATTACTTCAAAAAAAAAATGACTAGTAAGTCATTGATAGAAGTATAAATGCAGCATGCTTGTAAGTGGATGTTTTTTACATTTGCTCAAAATAATCATTGACTTATATGGATAATTTTCTGTGTACTCTACTTATATGATGGGAACTAGTAAAGGATTTTATTATTAAAAAAATCTTATCTTTTATACATTATTTACAGTTGCTAAAATATAATATCCAATCATTATTTCCCGCCTCTCGGGTTAATACAATGTGCCTTGCCATCACCTACTTAGTTTGTTTCTTATCAACTAACATATATTATTTCATAAGTTTTGCTTTTCTAGTTGTTTATCATATAAAGGGGAAAGTTGTTATATCCATGCTCTAGGTAGCAATGAATGTGTTTAAAATTAGAACTATTTAATTGATTCACTTATGCTGAAAATTTTCATTTACATTTGGATTCACATATGTTGTAAAATTTCATTTAATTTTGGGTGCCATTAAATTTAAATGCTCTAATAATCTTATTGGTGGACTAATATTATTGAAAACATAAATTTTATTCCTTAATTTTCAGCTCTCATCCTCTTGCTCAATTTTTCTAATTTCCTTTCAGGCTTTGTAGGTGGAGTGTCACAAATAGGACTTATAGTTTCATGATACCATCTATGATACATGTATTCATAACTTCTTCATTTCAAAGGCGTTACATTATTGAGTTCAGTCCTAGAATAGATATTTGAAAAAATATATTAGTGCTCTGATAATTAAATCATTTTTATAAAAGTATGTAAGAGTATTGAGTCCAGTCTGACATCACTCTCTTCCATAGCCTTAAGCTCTTGGGTTGAAAATAAATTTGAATATCGGCCTATAAGATTGCCCTTCGTTACCCACCTTGGTCTACATTTCCTCCCAATGTTTGATCAAATAATCATCTACCTTCAAAAACTCTCTGTTATGGAATCAACGTACCTTGTAATCCTCATGCTTCTCAAAGAACATTTTCCACAAGAATCCACGGAAAGGAGCAATTCCAGTTCCAGTTCCAAGCTGCAATAATGAAAAAACCAAAAGTTTCCAGAATTCTTCTACAGAATTGCTCAGAATAACCAAACACAAAAAAAAAAAAGGAAAATCCAAATATAAATTCGAAAAATCACCATTATAACAGTAGCATTGGGATCCTTAGGCATCAGCATCTCTTTCCCAACCGGTCCTGTGAGCTTAACTGGATCCCCAGGCTTCAAATCACCTTAATCACAGAAGAACATAATGGAGTCGACAAATTTACAATCTTTCAACAATATAACAGATTCCAAATTTCCTTTCAAAAAGTTAAAAATCTCACATAAGAAATTAGAGCACACTCCTTTAACAATCTCCCCTTGATCATTGGTGTAAACTACTCTCTTTACACACAGTGAAACCTGCAACATTGATCCATTTCATTCACCAAAGCCATCACCAAAACTAAATTATCTCAAGAGCAAAGAAAGCCAAAGTCCGAAATCTCACTGTTTTGGAATCACCAAAATCCCCAATAGCACTGCTAGCAATAGAATACAACCTCAGTTTATGAGGCTTCCCATTCTTATCAACTCCCTCGGCGATAACGCCAACTGACTGCCCTTCTCTATAGGGAATCTCCCCTGCAAGACGAAAGACATCGAATCAAAATCTCAATAGAGTTATTCATAAAAATTCTTAATAAAAAAGCCATTTTGATAGTAAGAAAGGCGCGGAAGGAGAAAAGGGGTACCTTCGGTGCTGAAGACCATGTGCCAGGTCTCTCCAGGAGCATCGTCGCCGGTGATCCTGGTGTTGAGGAGACACCGGCCAATGTACGGCGTCTTGGGCTTGAACTTGTTGGTGATGATTCCCTCCTCATCCTTCCTTGAGACCTTCTCGATCGCTGCAGGAGCTTCAGTGGCTACTTGAGCTCTTACAGATACCAATCTGCTGGTAGTCTGAGAAGATGAAAGGTGGAATCTTGCTTTGTGAAAGTGGATTCTTTCATACGGAGAGATTGAAATTCGACTGGAGGGAGAAATGGAGGAGGATTTACAGGAGGGGAGAGAGACAACAGCGGTTACTGAAGCAGAAGCCATTTGCTCTGCCGCTTGTGAGAGCTTGGAGTAGAAGGAGAGGTGGAGGAGAGGGAAAAGGCTTGGTGTTAGAAGAAGAGGGGGAAGCGGTAGAGGATTGGGAGATTTCAATGTGTGGTCGATATTTGAGCGGTTAACTAAGAGGTGGTGGTTTATCGCTTAAAAGGTTTACAAAGATTTGAGTGACATCAGATCAGGTTAGCTCTAGTTAGCCAAATTATTTGTAGCAGGTTAGCTCTAGTTAGCCAAATTGTTAGGTATGACTCATATATCAGATAAGTAACAGATGCTGGAGCGGAGCAGAGCGAGCCAGCGGAGTGAAAACATTTGTCCAATTGGGGGAGTTACATTATGTGGGTTGGCGGTGTGAGGGCAACGGCCCCGCGGTACGGTACATGGGTAATTTTATAATTACATATTGTACGTCAGGGCTATATATATAGGTGTAACCCTAAGGGGTATTCTGTATTCTTTTCTGAAATTGAATGAAAGTCATGCTCTGCTCCCGATGACGTATGCATCTTTGTCGAATCTCATTAAATCTTTGTGTTCTTCTTCCGAATTTGCATTTCTTTGCCCTAAATTCCTCAACACAAATTATTTGCAGCTCTGTACTAGAAGAGCTTATAACTTCTATATATTGTTAGTAAAGGGCTCATAATTTGAGTGTCATAGATAAAAATTATATGAGCCAACCAACACACAAAAACATGAGAGTTATTTTCACCTAAGAATTTCAGTTGATTTGGATACAACCAATTAAACTCAATTAATTTTGCATTAGGATCTTGGTTGAGGCCTACTTATTTGCAATATATTAAAGGATTTTGTGGTCTTATAAATCATTTTTATTGAGGCTCTTTTAAACAACCACTCAAGCTGAAAAAGGATGATTCTTCGATAGATTGTCTAATTTAGTAGTTAAATGTTGGTTATAATAATTGAAATGGAAAGTTGCTCGAAACATTTTATAATTCTAAAAATACTCTAATAGTAAGGAATATTAATAATCAATGAAAACATGAATTAGTCTCAATCTCTTATACTTTATTTTGTTTATCTTCTCATTGTTCTAATTTTTGGGGCTGTAAGAACCTCAAATTTATTTTCTTTCGTTATAAGTTAGCATATATGGAGCTTGTACCAATTGGTTATGAACAAAAAGTTTAAATGGATATTTAAGGTGTTAACAACTCTACCAAAATGATAGATTGAGAAGGTGAAGGTCGGAGCAGGAGAACATGAAGGAATGGGCTAATTTTATGTCCATTGATTATATCATACCCCAAAAGAGAGACTATATGCAAGCTTCTAAGGATTTGTTAGAAAATATATCCACCTAATAACCACCAATAACATATTGACCATCAACAACCGTAATGACATTTTATTCTAATCACAAACTATTTATTACAATTGTTCATTAAGAATAAATTAGTAATAACTATGATCAGTGATTTAGTATTACAACTACACCTTTATGATTTTGTTAGTGGAGAAGAACTAGGAGGATTGATATTGCACAAAGCTCATCATGAACAACAAGTTCAATGAACTAGTGGTCTGAGAAGCATGGCCAACCTTTCAAAAATGATCACTTCCTACATTGTTATTAGACACCAAAACCGAAATTGTTTTCAACATTGTTATTAGACACCAAAACCGAAATTGTTTTCATGATTAAAGATGTTATTTAAGAAATGAATTCCATCAATCTTGCAAGCCATGTTTCCTCAATTAATGGATCACCTAAGATGATAACTTTGATGATGGAAAAGTTGGCGATGTGCTTTCACCTTAAAATAATTTCATTACCAATTTAACAATCAAAACTATTTTTAATGTAATTCTTAATGCTCATTTAGGCTTTTTTTTAATTTTTATTTTGTATATATTTTATCGAAAAAATGTTTAATCAAACATCTGATGTAAACAATTAGTGAAATATTTATGTACATAATTTAAATTAGGATGTTAGCGTATAAGGTTTTATTTTACATTAACATTCTTCTTATTAACTAAAAAATATTTATTTATCAAATAAAGTGCAAACTATGAATAAATAATATCAAATGTTTCACAAAAAAAAAAAATACTAAAAATTATAAAAAAAAATTGTGACTCCCTCTTCTCTCTTTAAGTAAATGTAATCTAATGGGGGAGGGGGAAACTTAAACCTTATAAATCCTCGTTCACGAGCTTTTATTCTTTTTTAAAAGAAAATTCAACACTAATGGTAAATAATTCTCCCTTCACAGACTCTATAGTCATCTATAGTATTTTATATTAGCTTGCATCAATAAAGTGCATTTCTCTAAAATGGCTTTAACACTTATATGGCAAAGGAATCAAAACCATAAACATTTGTGGAATCATAGTGACATAAAATTTAGCTTCATCCCTCAACAGAGCTTTAATCTTCATCATTAATGGAGTTGATCATCTCCATATGGATGGATTGAATTCAGGTGCCCAATATGAGAAATTTTCCCTCCATTTTAAATTTCTAATTTTTCTTCAATGGGGGCATTAGTTACACTCAAAAATTGATGTAGCATATTTAAGAGATAATGATTGATGTAATGCCACGATCTTTATGCAATAATATAGAAATGATTATGTAGAGAATATTCCAAAAAAACGCTAGATAATTATTCGGCTTGTTATATTCTCATTTTGACGCGATTTTGTTGATAGTTTTACTTAAAATTTAGATTTTATTTATTTTTTGTTGAATGTTTATTGTGCCAGAGGGTTTTTTTCTAAGTCTTCTATTACAAAACTTTAACATTTTGATATATGAAAAATTTTAATGTAAGTATTACTAATATTAAAATTAAGATGTTAACATCTTTAAAGAAATTTATACTAATTATTTTATAAATGAAGAATTTTTTTTTCCAATGGGGTTGACTATCTCCATTTAGACTAATTGAAGCTTAAGCACTTGAGATAAGAAAATTTTTCTTTCCGAATTTCCCCCAATGCGATAGTAATTACCGTTAAATTTTGTTGTAGCTCTTTCAAGAGATAGTGATTGTAAAACATCCTTACTGTAACAATATAAAAATGATGATGTAAAAAGTCCTCCCCAAAAATGCCAATAACATATGCAATATGTTGATTTTCTCAATCAAGATTGATTTTCTTACTTTTTTTAATACTAATATTTGAAATTTATATTGATCTTTTTTGTTGAAAAGTGTGTTTATATATTTCATCCAAAAAACTCATTACACTATTAGAAAATTTTAATTTAGATTAAACTTATGTTGAAGTTATGATATCTTTCTCATTATGAAATTTCACATCAATCATAAAGAAAATTTATTTTTTTTATACAAATAAAGATGACATCTTCATCCATTAATTTGATTTTTTTACTCAAAAGAATTGATATTTAATAAAATATTTAAACAATTCTATAAATTTTAAATATTTTTAATGACAATCTATTATTTTAGGAACTTACCTCTCATAGGAGATAAACTCTTTATATGTATTCGACAAATATTTAAAATATTTAAGGTTTGTTATAAATCTAATATTTAGTGATTGAATCCTTAAGACCTAAATCCTTCTATGGTTTATATCTCTTGAGAATTTTGAAGACCATATATCATTTAAGGTTCAAAAATTTTATGATTAAGAAACACTTAACTTGTTGAGGTATGCGTTTTTTGTTTTTTTTTTAAATAAATAAGAAGCTTATACTGAATGACACTGTATGTTCTTCATATGAATAAATAATATATATCTTTAAGGATTTTTTCTTTTGAGGTTCTAGATAATCAAAGTAATTATACTTTATGAGGGTATACTTTATAATATTTTAAGAAATAATTTTTATTCTTTGAAGTTTATTCCTTCTGAGAAATTTCTTAAGAAAAAAAATTATTTAAGACTTATTGCTACTAAGATATTTTCAGAAAAACCAATCCTTATTGAAATTTATGCTTTCTATTTTTTTTATTTGTACTTATTAAAGGCATGCCATTTGAGATTTTTGGAAAGAGCATTCACCTTCAAAAACTTAAATATTTTAAGATTTTGGAAAAAAAGAACTTATATAATTATGATTTATAGCTTTCGAAATTTAACAACAACAATAAAAAAAAAAAAAAAAACAAAAACAAAATACCAAAACCTATTGAGGATTATGTATTTTGAGAATTTAGAAAAGAACTTATATTATGTGGCTTGTGTCTCTTATAATTTTAAAAATAACATATTATTGAAGATTTATAATTATTGAGGTATTTTGATGGACATTTAACTTTTGAAATTTATATCTTCTAAGATTTTTGATAAAATGAATTTTTTTTAGGTTTATGACGTTCAGGCCTTTCAAGTGAAGACCTTATCCATGCACATTGAGGCTTTTTTATATGTATGATTTTAAGTGTTTAAATGAAGATGTTATGTACTACCATCTCTTGTGGGGTCTTATAAGAAAATATATTATTTATAAAAGAATATTTTATTAAAATTAATGTAGGGTATAAGATATTTTAAATAGAAACTTATTCGAAAAAATAAATTCTCAGTCACCTCTAAAAGGTGAAGACTAAATCTTAATGAGAAGTAAATTCTCTTAGAAATTTAATAAGATATGTAGATGGTGAGATAAGGAGCTCAATTTTTTTGGTGTCTTTAATGGTGAGATCTTTCTGTTAAATTTATTGAAAGTAGTATTATTGAATCCTTTTAGGACGTAGAGTCTTGTATCATTTACGGGCTCACACAATTCTGAAGGGAGCTTGTTTTAGAGGAATATTGAAAAAGAAAAAAATTAAGTGAGACTCCCATCCTCAATCTTTAGTTCTTAGCCTTTTCATAAGAGACATGACCAAATAAGAGATGATAACAAATAATCCCCTCTTAAAGTGGGGGAGTCCCTAAATTTTTCTCTCTCCTTCTTATCCCCATCCTTGCCTCTTGATAAGGGGAGAAAAAGGGAATAACGAGATTTTGATAATACAATGTGAGAATTGTCCATAACTTCTTAGCAAGAAGATTAATATGCAGATATCAGGCGGGTCTTAAATGGACATGGACATATGTCTGTCATTTGAGTGTTGTTCATTACTTCGGTGGTTCTCTAATCTCAACTAGTAGTTACAAATGACTTGACAGGTCATTTTAGTAAGAGAGCTCGATCGGTCACTTCTATGAGTGACCTCGACATGTCACTTTAGCGAATGAACTTGGCAAGTCACTTTAGTAAGAGCACTCGACATGTGATGATGACTAATTCTTTAAAGTTTATCCTTCAGGTCCCATCAAATCCACTAATATATGTATTGATCCATGGGATTCACATATGAGTATACATTTAGTTTTTTAATTCTTTGGGCTATTTGATCACTTACTATAAGAAGAATAAGAGACAGAAGAATTCAAGGTCTAATGACTGCTAGAAAGTTCTATGCTTGTTATGCCTATAACTTTGATAGAAGATAGCGAAGTGAAAAATTAATTATGTTCGGTTGGACTTCCCTTCACCTTTTGGCAATTTGATTGTTATTGTGGAGAATTTGACCATTCACTCACTATCAAGTTAGGACTATCCTTTGGTTGGGAGCACTTAGGCTGTATCTACAAGGGGTATTCACTTAAACTTCAGAGTGGCAGGGACAACTTGTCACTTAAGGGCCTTGGCTCTCCCGCATCATTGGAATTTATCCATTTTGCTTATTGTGACCTCATGATTTTATGTGCCTGAATTGGGAGAGACCAACTTCTTTCAAGTGCCCAAACTGTTTTATGGCTAAAGCATGCTCTTTAGGTTAGATGAGACACAAATCAAATAGTGGGTTAGAAAAAAATAGAATTCAAGACTTCCTTGTCTCGTTGGGATTGTGTTATACTTATGACTTCTTTTTGTCTGAGAATAAGTGTTGCGTTACGTCAAATTGAATCCATGTATGCAAATTGGATATTTGTTGAAGTGACATTATGCTGCTAGGAAAGAAAAAGAACCAAACAGTAAAATAAGTTATTAGAAACAACAGTAATTACGGTAGTCAATAAATCTTTTCAAACATCAAGTCCGTGTCAAACATAAAGCATCGTGCGAGCGTTACTGGGGTCTTTCATTCTTACCTCACCTCTGGAGGAGAAATATTTACGTACGAAGTACACACTCAGTTCTGCATGCATACTCCCCATATAATCTCTTAATAACTCGTTTATTGGAGGGTTATTGAGGTATTAACTCTAACAACCTCTCAATAACTCTCACTAACCTACCAATATCTTTTGCGGTTCTGCTTTTTATATTTTGATGTTAGCTAGAAATTTTGTGGGGTTATTAGGGGTATTAAACTAAGAACACCCGACATGATCCCAAGTACCACCTAAGTATTTCTCCCTCTGTCTCTTGCCTGCATTCTCTCGGCGGAGCGACTAGAAATCTTAGAAGAGAGAGATTAATGGTGGTTATTCAATGAAACAAAGAGAGGGACATTTCAAGATGAATCAGGATTCGAGAAAGAAGGAGAAGATGACTGTGTCAGGAGGCTACTGAAACGAGATCCTTCAAACCATCCCACAAGAGGGTTCCGCGATTTCTGATCTTACTTCGAGCAGCCCTCTGGAAGCCGCCCCAGGCGCTTTAAGATAGTTCCCTTGTTGGATCCCGTCTCCAAGACTAATTATTGTTGATCTGAACAATGCTTCGACTGCTCATATGTCAGCTCTATTGAGTAAGTGGAAAATGTTAGATCTTTTGATGTTTTCAGTACTCAGTTCTGGTAGCGAGGAAACAAATTTTTTATTGCCTAAAAGATTGATTACATTGGGATGATATTCTTACGTTAATAAATAATTTTTTGATGTCTTAATCCGGCGATAAATCTAAATTGTCCCCTGAGGACAGAAGTCAAGGTTCGAGCGGACGAAAGTCGGGAGGAGAAGTTGGACCAGGAATATCCGATGACAGTTCATTGCTTGAGGGTTCTATATTTTGACTAATCTTTTATAACCTTGTCTATTGATTGTGATTGCCCGTTGCTTGTAGTAACCCAAGGTGAAGCCAGTCTTCTTCATGAGACATTATTATGTTGATTATAAGGTGATATTGGATCCAAAGCCATTAGCATCTACAAGGTTGTTAGGGGAAAGCGAGCTAGAGGATGTAGGCACAATCCTCTGTGAAGTGCGGATGCTTGCTGATGGGTGACAGCCAGTGGTAGAACTTTAGGCAATACCTTGGGTTAATCAAGATGTTGATCATCGCGAGGTCACCGTTGACTTGGTGTAAGAGCTGGTGGAGACACAAGAGGACTTGAAGGAAGCCAGGAAAAATAGCTTATATATTCAAGCAACTAAATGGGCCGAAGAAAAGCCTAAGGAGATTGATAGCTTAGGTTTTAAACTTTGGTATTCATGTAGGAGTTAACCTAGAAATAGTGTATGTGTAATCATAGATAAGAGTTTGAAAGATAATGTTGTAAAAATTAATAGAATTGGAGATAAAATTATAGCCCTTATGTTTGTTGTTGATGCTAAGATTTTTAATATTATTAGTGCTTATGCTCCTTAAGTAAGTATAGATATTGACTCTAAAGAAAAATTCTGGAAAGACCTAGAATAATTAATACAAATGATGCCTCTTAAAGAAAGAATTTTTATTGGAAGAGATTTAAATGGACATGTTGACGAAGTAGTAGAAGATTTTAGAAATATTCACGGAGGCAACGATTTTGGAGTGATTATTGAGGAAGATATAGTCATATTAGATTTTGCTCCAACATATAATTTTTTTATTGCCAATACTTTATTTAAGAAATCAGACGAGCATATTATTACTTATAAGAATGGATCTAATACAACACGAATTGATTATTTTCTTATGAGAAGATAAGATCTTCAAGAATGTAGATTGTAAGGTCATTCCAAGTAAGAAATTTTGTATTCAACATCGATTATTAGTTTTAAATTTTAAAATGAAGAATTGTAAGATATAAAATACTAAGAATCATTGTTATAGAATTAGATGAGGCACCTAAAAGACACAAATAAAATTATTTTTATCAGTAAACTTGAAAATTTTAAGATTTGGGATGTTCATGAAGAAACAAATTCTATGTAGGATAAAATAATAAGCACTATTAAACAAGTGCCCAAAAATGTACATAGAGAATCAAAAGGAAATTTTTCTATAACAAAAATAGTTGGTGACAAAATAATAATATGCAAGTAAAGATAAAATATAGGAAATTATATTATAAAAGTTGGTTTAAATGTAAAATTTTATGAACTAGGAAAAATATAAAACGACTCTTAGGGATTCTAAGAGAACAATTTATAACGCAAAAAATTCTGGTTTAGTGATCTTTATAATAGATTGAATGCTAAAGAGTATGAAGATATATGTATAAACTATCCAAACAAAGATGAAAGAAAAGTAAAGATTTAACTTAAAAAATTTTTATTAAAGATGAAAATCAAAGGGTGCTTTTTAGGTGGGTGAACAATTTTGATAAACTTTTCAATCAAGTTTTTGAAAGTCTGATCGACTTTAGTGATCTTAATATCATTGTAAAAGAAAGAGTTAAGGAGTCTTTAAAGAAAACTAATGGTGGAAAATCGATAGAATCTGATGTATCCCAATTGAAGTGTGAAATTATTTAGAAGATATGGAAGTTTTTCGGTTTACGAAACACTTTAATATTATTTTAAAAACTAAAATAATGCCTAAAGAGTGGAGGAAGAGTATTTTGATCCTCATTTTTATAACCTTACTTTGTCTAATCTTATTCTTTTTGTCGAAGTCTTTAAATCGTATTATCATATAAACATACATTAATGAATATGAAAGATATAAGGCATAACTTTAATCCAGAGTCTTCTCAAGAACCATTCTTGAGATATAATTAACTATGAGGGAGCCCCACATAGGGATACCAGACCTCATAATTAAAATAAATATTATCTTACACATATAAGGTAAGGGAGAAATCCTGGTTCCGCAGACCCTTAAATCCCAAAGGTTTTCCTCATCTTGATGATTAGATTAATTCTAAGATAATCTTTCTACCTTTCAAAATAGTATATTATTCTTTAAATGTCGTAACTAATCATTTATATAGAAACTTTTTGAAATCTATGGTGGTCCCAAAAAAAATCCTACACTGACTTTTAAAAAATGTATTATAATATTTTACTATTTACTTTAAGAAGTATTTGAGAATTATCAATTAAGGGAGATTAGAAATTTAATCCCTAAAAGAAATGTGCTTAACCAGTTATAGATACTCTCCGTGGAAGGAAAAAAAAGTGACAAATAAAAATAGTCAAACGGACTTAAAAGAAGATAAGCTAAAGGAAATAAAAAACTATTAAATGATTGATTCAAAAGAAAAATCAAATCAAGTAGATAGCCTCCTTGAGAAGAAGCTAGGGGTGAATACAAAAACAAAAAATTAGTGTCTGTGTTTTTTCCTAACTAATAACCTTTAAAAAATTCTTTAAGGAAATTATTTTGATATTATAGTCAAGAAAAAGTAAAGTAATTTTGGGTTGGCCAATTGACTATTAATTGATTTAAAAATATCCTTATGAAATAAAAATGTCAATCATAAAAAATTAAGTGTTTTGAGATCTGCTTCGGATAAAAATGAGGATAATTAAAGAAAGAGCCTAGTTAATTGAGTTTAAAGAAAGTCAGTTTTGAAAACGATATTTACACTTTTTTTTAAGTACTCTTTTTCAATTTTGTTAGAAAATAGAAAATTCCCACATTAGAGCTACAAATAGCATTTTGGTCCCAATTTAGATATGAAATTACCTAAGCGCAAGTAATAAATATGTTTGGGGGAATTGATACGATGCAAATTTACTTTTTTTTACCACTTGAATTACTATGTTTCTTCCATATTTATCATAATTTTGTGCTTGTATATGCATTTTGTGATATTTTATAGATTATAGGGGTTGAACATGCTTCATGGAGCTAAAAAAAGAAGCAGGCTAAGGAGTTGGACGGTGTGACCCCGCTAGAATTTGAGATAATTATGTAGGTCTTGCTGTTGGTCCAACATTTTTACACCGGTTGCAGCGTGGTTATGCTAAGTGACAACATAGGCATATGTTAACCCGACCAATCTTATTTGATAAGTATTTCAGTTGTGATCTTGGTAAGAGCAATATAAACATATGCGAGGGGAGGATGAGGGAACTCTTATACACTGCAGAGGCTACTTCTCTTCAAGTATTAGTAGTTTTTTTTTTCAAACCCAGGGTTTTCTCCAATGATTTTTCTTGGGGAAGATCCCTAGGATTGGTTCTTGTATGTTTAGAGAAATTGTGAGGAGTGATTGAGTGTAATTGTATGAGGGAGATCTACCAAAAGTTTGTATTGAATGAAGAAAATCATGGTGTCTTACAATGACTGATTGCCTCGGGCTCGAGTATTTTGTACGTCTTGCATTAATTCTTTTTTATGCGCTCAAAAACAATTTTTGTTCCTTTTTCTCTTATGCATAGTAATTAATCTCCTTTTCATACTTATGTTATATAAGACATGTAGTTTTCTTATTCTTTTTTTCTATGGATTTTGTCCCGTAGATGCCTTTTTGTTCCTGAATTTTATATGTTAATATATTAACTTTTTTGGACTTTGAATATGACCCAAAATGCTAAATTTATTATGTTCTAGTATTTGTAACAATTCATAAAAAAATAAATAGGTTAACAAATAATAACCTAGTTGAATAGATATATTGCTAGTAGAAAATTGAAACTTAGATAGAGGACTGAAGAATTCTTGGGATATACTTCATGGTTAAGTTCTTTTAACTGTAATTTAGTTTTCAACTCTTTTTATAACCTAGACATTGGCTAAGGAGGACATGTCCCTAGTTGGCAATAATAATGTGGGTTTCATAAGAAAACAACAAGAAACCACTAAACTGGTGTCATAGGGGTATGAATCTTTCGGCCCTGAAAAACTTCATAAAACTTAGTCTGGTTCTGTCTTTTAGGATTTTAGAACTATTGATGTTTGTGCATAGTACTTCAAACTCGATTCAGAGGTTTAATAAACTACAAATTCACATGTTAGAATAGTTTGATAATTTTTCTTGTTGCATCGATATGCAATCTTATAATCCATTAATTACTTCCTCTACATGTATAATTACGTGATTCATCAACTTGCTTGAAGTAATTCCATGCATCAGATCTCCTACCAAATAGTTTTGGCTAAAGTTGTAGAAGTATAACACGATTTAATCCAAGATTCATGATGGTTAATGTTGCAATTGAATCGAGATAAGCTTAGTTGGATTGTGTTCAAGCTTTATCTTGTTATAAAATTTATATTCGAGCATCAATTGAGCTTTTATGTCTGTTTTTGAGCTTGGTTCATTCATAATTCTGGCTTTTAGAGCTCAATTTGATCTCAAATCATTCATAGTTCATTTAAATATTGTTGAAAATAGATCATTGATCAAAGTAAATGGGCCTTATGGAGAAAAAATAGTAAGTATCGAGCAAAATAACTTGTCAAACAAGACTTACTGAGCAAGTTAATGAGCAGTACTATTGAGATAGCTTATTTTTTTAATTGAATGAACTTTATTGAGTTTATAAACAAACTAAATTTTGAACTTATAAAAATAAATAAACATTTTAATGAATGAGCTACTAAATAATGAAAATAAGCTACAATTATGCATGCTAAATGAACTAAACAGATGAGCTTTTATCTTGTTTTATGAATTCTTAATTAATACTTTAATTTAAGTTAATATAAATGAGCTTTAAACTGTTCTTGTTCAAGGCTTTTAAATCATATTATAACCATGCTTATGTATTAATGAGTTTTGATTAAATTTATTCACAAACCTGTTCGTAAAATTTAAATGAAATTGTCTATTGAGCTTCTTAGTAAGCATGTTAATAGAGTGTAAATGATGTTGTCTGTGAACATAAATGAATCGAACAAAAATTGTTCAAACACATTCATTTAACCATTGAGTATTAAAAAGATTGTTCAAACACACTACAAAAAAAAAAAAAAAAGAAAAACACTTTCCGCAGCTTTTTTTCATGCTTTAGCAGCACTTATAAAACCTACTAATTTTTCCTTGTAGCACTTCTAAAACCGATACAAAAACACTTTTGTTGCTTAGCCCTGCTAAGGCCTCTTACAACACTTTTGCAAGCCATGGGGAAGGTTATTTGCAGCGTCATCTACAACAACACTTATAAGTGCTACAATATTTTATAAGAAATCAAAAAATAAGTGCTACAATATTTTATAAGAAATCAAAACATATAAGCACTTCAAGAATGGTGAATAACATTTCCATCTTTTTAATGTTTTTGCACTTATAAGCTCCATGAGATCATAGAAGCTTTCACCACTTATAAGTGCCGATAAAATGAAAAAAATTAATTACAATTTATTAAAATTGCAGTTATAAGCGCCTGTATAATATATTTATTTTTTTAATTTAATTTTTTTATATTTACACGCTTGTTACAATCAAAATAATAAAACAATCAATTGTTGTAATATAAGTATGCAAAAAAAAAAGACATTCAATATAAGACTTTGTTTCTTTAGACACAAAATGAATATTAGTTTATAACATTCTTATTTTCTTCCATACGACATGATTCTTCTTCATTTTTATCAATCCAAGAAAACACAAACCTTACGTAAAGAAGAATGGAAGATCAAGACAAAAATTCCATATGCATATATGATGTATGATGAAACAAACTTTGTGCAACATTAATCTCATACCACTTTAATAATTGAAGTTAAAATTTATGCTCTAAAGTGAAAAGTATTCAAAGAGCCATAAATAACCAAATATATGAATCAAAATCCATAGTTTTATAGCACTCACATAACAAACATTCACAATAAAAAACATAACATAGAAGATATGAAATTAGTCTTCTAAAATGCCATTAATATAAATGAAACATAACATAACTGAATATTAAATCCATATCATTCTCCCAAGTTGTTAGACATCAGAAGCATTATTATTGCAACCCTTCAATTAAAAATTACAAAATTAGTTATTAATATTATTATAACTAATCATAGAAATAAATGCATATCAAATTTGGTCCACTTGGCGGTGAATAATTTATTTGAATATGATGTCGTAGTGTCTGCATCTCTTTAACAAATCTATTCTCCAGTCAGTTAAATTGAGCAAAGCTACTTTCACTGCTACTTTGGCTTAGTGTGATAAAACTATAAAGAAAATACCAAGTTGGAATAACACCAAAAAGTTGTGTACGTACTCTACAGGACTGTTCAGGCCTCATAACTGTGAGAAAACGAACTCTCGTTTGCTTCTATGTTTCCATCTTTTGATATTAAATCTTCTTCACTGAGCAATGCACGTGATCTCATCTAAATAAGTAGAAAAATTTTTTTACAACAACTGTGGAAAATTAATTTGAATTTATTCATAATTAATTTTAAAAAATGTTACCCACCTCTCTTCGACGTCCACGAACACCCACGTGACATCATTATGTAGTCTATTAATTTCTCTTAATAATAATCTATCATGAATTGCTTACAAAAAATGAGTATTAGTAAAATTACTTTATAATTTAATTTTGATAATAGATTAAAGAGAAGTTAAATATAACATAGTTTCTTTTTGTCTCTGCATATAACTGATGTGACTCATTATATGGGGATGTGTCTTCTTCTTAACATTCTCTATACTATTTGTTGCTCTATTGTAAAAAAAAAATCATTATATTAGTATAAGTACTACTTAAAAAGTTAAATTATATTTCTCACTTGATCCTCAGGTTATGACTACTGTGAACAAGCTGATACCACTGTGATCATACAACAAAACCTTTATCCCACTAAGTGGGATAGGCTACATGAATCCTTTTTCTCTATTGCTTCCGATTTAGTGTCATATTTTCATTTAATTCTAATAAATTAAGATATTTTTATACAATAAGACTAAGTCTTCTTAGGTCTACCACTGCCTTTCTTAACATATGTCGAATCTAAAATGTCTATTCTTCTAATTGGATCATCAGATGGCCGACGTTTAATATGAACAAACCATCTAAGATAACTCTCTCTAATTTGTTCATCACAATAGCTACACCAACCCTATCATGGATATATTCATTTCACATTTTTTCCCTAATTGTAAAGCCACTCATCCATCTAATCATTCTCATCTCGGCAACACTTAAATTAGTTTTATGCTTCTCTTTTAAATGCCAACATTCAACGCCATAGAGCATTGTAGGTCTCACCACCATCGTATAAAATTTTTCTTTAAGACTAAGAGTTACTTTTCTATCACACAATAGGCCCAAAGCATTTATGCACTTCAACCAACCAACTTGAATGCTATTAATAACATCCCTTTCTATACTCCATCACTTTGAACAATAGACTCGAGATGTCTAAATCATTCACAACTTTTAATAATTTGATCACCCAAAGTTATACTTTTGTCACTAGAGCTACTACTAATAAAATTACATTGCATGTATTCAGTTTTAATTTTACCGAAATGAAGGCCTTTAGACTCCAATGTAAACCTCCATAATTAAATATTTTCTTGAGCTTTTTCTCTCATCTTATCCATGAGAAGTGTATCACTAGCAAAAAAGCATACACCAAGGTACATCATTCTGTAATTGTCCACTAAGACCATCCATAACTAAAGAAAAAATATATGGGCTTAAAGACGATCCCTGATGTCATCCAACGGAAATAGAAAAATATTTGTTGAATCCTCCTGTTTGAACGCAAGTAACAACTCTAGTATACATATCTTTAATGACTTGAATATAAGTCATATCAACATCTTTCTTCTCAAGAACTCTTCAAAGGATATCCCTTGGAACCTTATCGTAAGATTATTCTAAATCAATAAACATCATATGTAGATCCTCCTTATTATCTCTGAACTTCTCCATCAAACCTCTCAATAAATGTATAGCTTCTATAGTAGACCTGCCTGACATAAATCCAAATTGATTATGAGAAATCTTTGTAATACATATTAACCTATGTTCAATCTCCCTCTCCCATAATTTTAAAGTATGAAACATCAACTTAATTCTTCTATAATTTGCACACTCTTGTGCATTCCCTTTATTCTTAAAAATGAGGACCAAAGTACTCTTCCTCAACTCCTCATGCATCTTTTTAGTTTTTAAAATTGTATTAAGGAGTTTACTAAGCCACAAAACTCCCAAATCTTCTAAATATTTCCACAGTTCAAGTATTATGATGTCTATCGACTACCTAATGCAACCCTTCACTTTTCTAATCCGGGGTTTAGGACTCGACAATGGCAGTGTTACCACTGTGATCATAAAATTCAAAACTTTTTACTTGTGTCCATCACAACAAAATTTTTGATAAATTTAATTGTCCAAATTAGAATTAAAAGTACCTAAATACACACATTAGATTACTAGACCATGGATCAATTTTGACAGCGGAATTTTCATAAATTTTTCTCTTCAGGGTTCATTCAACTTCAAGTTTTTGGGATGAAATGTACATCGAAGGATTTGATTTGTTCACTATCAAAATCACTCAATGGGAAATAGACACACTGATTCAAGAAGTTTGAAGAATAAATTAAAGGGAAGCACAAAAAGGTAATCTAAAAAAGGCACACGATAAATTATGTGAAGGCTCGAGAAAAGGAAAAAATCACGCAACCAAACCACACAAATAATTCACTCTGAATGAGAAAAACATACAGAGAAACACACTTAAATATTCTCTCTATAATCATTAATCCTTCTCTTGATCTCATAAGATAAAAACCTTGCATCGAAGTCACCCTCTCGTCCATTCACCTTGCACAAAAAACTTTTGTCGGGAAACAATACATGCGAGAGAGATACAAACCACCACTCTAAATCTTGGGGATTTAAGTTCTGTGATGGAGAATTTGCCTTGGTATAACCATATTGATACCAAAATAATTATTCCATTCACTATGTTTCAAAGCGATGAAGGAAGAAGCCACAGTGTAGCTGCGCCAGATCACGACATAGTTATGCCACTTGTTAAATTTTTGGTTTGCGTGACTATGCCATTATGGCGTTGGTAAGCCACATCTCCCGCTCCTTGGCACTTCTGCATGATTCCTTGTGCTACTGTGTGGTTAAAAGCTCCACACCTCAATAATCTTACATTTGGAGACTGATAGCACTCAACACTTAGCCTTTAGATACGCATCTGCATCTATTATGTACCATAGTGTGGCTCACCCGCAGTCTCAAGTTTACATATTCTAATTGAAGTCAAGCATAGCTCTAGTTTTTCGATATTCACCACCTTAGTTAATATATCAAGATTGAGTTGTATGTATCTTCTCTAAAAGTAAGTGCCATCTCCTAGGAGAGAGCATATAAAGGGATATCACAGATGGATATGTTTTATCTTGGCATGAAAAATAACATTCTTAGAAAGTGACAAACACTCATACTATCACTATGAAGCTTTTCAATCCCCCAATTGTTGGCCAATTCTACCATAAAGCCCTGTACCCAAATAATCTTTTTACTCATTTCAGTGATATAAATGTATTCAGCCTCTATAGTTGAAAGTGGATTAATCTTCTACAATCTTGAAACCTAACGGTCCCTTGTGTTACCCAAAATGATGATATACCATATTGTACTCCTTCTACCCTCCAAATCTCTTGTTAGATTCGTGTCTATAAATCTCTTTAGACCTATCCTCGCACTTCAATAACAATTGGCATTATTGACTGTTACCCTCAAATACATGAGCATCCACTTCACCGCCTCCCAGTGTCATATACCTGAATTGCCCATGTACTTATTAACCACTCCCGTTGCATATGCAATAACTATTCTTATATAAATCATATCATACATCAAGCTTCCAATTAATGAAGAATATGTAGTTCTCCCCATATGTGCTAGCTTTGCTTCAAGCTTTGGCAATCGTTCGTTAGATAATTGGAAGTGACTACCTGAGAGAGTATAAACTAATTTTTCCTCACTCATGTTTAACATTTGTAGGATCTTCTCAATATATTTTACTTGAGACAACTAAGTATACCACCACTCATGTCAACTCATATCCCTATTGATTCTCCTAATGAGGATCTTTTTGGTTGGACTTAAATTCTTCATTTCAATCTCACTTGATAATTGATCATTTAAGTCTCTAATTTTCTTCATATTAACCCTCAACAATTAGCATATTATCTACGAAAGAAGCAAGATATAGTAAATAACAATGTTATTGATGAAGCAATGTGGTTCACTTGGAACTTTAAGTACCCATTGTTTGACATGAACATTTCAAACCACTTGTAACACTATCTTGAGGCATGCTTCAAGCTATAGAGGCTCTTCTTCAATTTGCAGACCCCATCATTTTTCCTTGGAATCTCATAACCCTTAGTTGCACCATGTATAATTCCTCCTTCAGATCTTTATTTAAGAATGCAATATTTATATCCATTTGTTCCAAATGTAAATCTTCCTATCCTAACAAACTCAACTCAACTTTGATGATTGCCTTCTTCACCATAGAAGAAAATATCTCAGTGTAGTTCACTCATTACTTCAACTAGAACCCTTTCATAACATGTATTGCCTTGTCTTCTTTCTCGACATGTATACCCACTTATTTTATAGTTTAATTTTGTTAACTGGTAATATCTCCAAATCACTGATCTGATTTGAGTCCAACGACCGGATTTTGATCATCTTTGGCAAGCTCCAACTCTTTTGATGCTTCAACAATAGTGACCTTCTTATAATACTCTGGTTTATCACTATCTGCTAGCAATAAATAATACAAAGAAGGAAAGTACCTTTTATTGATCGAGTAGGTCTGCTAGACCTTTTGACTTTAGTGGTAGGTGATTGAAGAACTTCTCATGCATCATTTGATTGTGCACTTCTTTTCTCTCCTCCCTCCGATCACCCATATCTTCTATCCCAACATACTTGGAATCTTTAGAAGTAACTAACAGACATTTGCGAGTTTTGATCCTGCCTTTGTACATCTCTATTTCATTGAAAATAACATTTTCTACTTCTGATGATTTTTTTATTATGATAATCCCAGACTCATCAGAGTCATACCAAATGAAAGTGTACTTGATAGATTTTGATTCAAGTTTACCCTTGAAATTTACATGAAAATGTACATATGCAGGACAACCAAATACCTTCAAGTGAGATGGATTTATCTCTTTGTCACTCCAGGTTTCTATAAGTAAGCTTTCCTTCAATGGTACTGTCTAATTACGGTTGATTAGATATATTGCAGTGTTTACTGCTTTTGAACTTAAATGTCTTGGCAAGCTTGCATGCAACCTCCTACTTCTATCACGCTCCATGATGTTTTATTTTCATGCTCTCAACTATTTCATTTTGCTATGTAGTTGTTGGAATAATAAACTCGTGCATTATCCCCTCTAGAGCTAGAAATTCCTGAACCTCTTATTATGACACTCTTTCACATTATATGATACGAGAAACTTCAGCTTTAAGTTTGTCGCATTTTCTACCATGACCTTTCACTTTTTAAACACTTCAAATATGCCATATTTTTGGTTTAAGAAGTAAATTCATACATTTATGGCATGATCATCAATATATGTGACTTACTAGTGAGAACCTTCAATTGACTGAACTAGACTAGGACCCCATACGTCAGTATACACAAACTCCATTTTCTTTGACTTGAACATTGATCCCAACATTTGAGAAAAAAACTTTATTCTGCTTGTCATAAACATTGCCTTCGCAGAACTCCAAATCTATAGATTTCAAACCCCGAAGTTTATTCCTTAAAGTAGAGACTTCATTCTTTTCTCGCTCATTTTGCTAAGCCTGAGGTGCCACAGACCTTCATCCACCTTTGTTCTAGCCACATCAAGGAAGTTCACCATTTCATTGATCAAGTTAAGAGTGACTTCTATGTTGCCATGAGCTATCAACATTTCCCTTATGTTCACTTTCAACGAGTCACTTGTGAAAGTAGTCATGTATCTTGACTTTCTTAAATATCTCACAAAGACTAGATTTATCTTCCGAACATGTCTGATTCACTGAGCTTCCAGACTATTATGTCCTTAAATGTCCTTTCTTCCCTTAGCTCCAACACTCTCCTTTATCATTTCCTCTGCTTGACCTGGACTTTCTTCTTCTAGACTTGAATCTGTCTATGCTTGCGTTTCTATATAGATTCTTTCCCACGTTCACAACATTCAATACAGAACCTAAAGATTCGTCATTTGTTGCATTTCTGTGAACTTCATTCAACACCAATCTCATGATGCATCGATGCTCAACTTCATATTTCTTGAATAAGTTATTAATACCGTGACCAATCCATCCCAGCTGTCCGATCATGAAGACGCAATTAACAGTGCTATGACCTCATCATCAATTTCAATCCCCATAAAACAGAACTAGCTAGTCCAATTTTAAAATTGTTTGAGAATTCAATTGCTGAACCATATTCCAAAATATTCATAGTGAATAACATCTTTATCACTTCAAAAGAGGTTTTCATACATCTTTGTCAGTGCTATGATAAGATCTACTGTGGTTTTCTCATTTACCATATTGAACACAACATATGAAAAAAGTGAAGAATGAAGCAAACTTAAGTTCACTTAACCCAACACTTTTCATTCTTCCACGGTTATTAATTCAGGCTTCTTGGCAATTCCTTGTAGTGACAAATATAGTTTTTTTTCCGATACATCAAATCCTTCATTGACATCCTCCCAAACGCTAATTTTGATCCATTGAACTTCTCCACTTTGCACATCTCTTCATAGGCCATTGGTCCCACATAAATCAAAGATCATACTCTCATACTACTTGTTGTGATTGAGTATGCAGTGACTTTGATTCGTTCACAATCAAGATCAAACTATGGAAAATAGGAACACCTAATCCAGATTTCTGAAATAAAAGAAATTGTATAGAAGCACAAAAAATTAATCTAAGAAAAACACATCACGATTTATGTGTGAAGGAATCTTGAATCAAAACAAAGACAAAGACAAAGAGAAGGAACTTAGAATCAGCTTCCTTAGAAAAAAGAAGAAGGGCCACGACATCTTGATTTGAATTGCCGCCACATACATAACAGAGAAAAAAATAAAGGAAAGTAATAAAAGCTCCCTGATTAACGTCCATAAAAATAGCTAAAAGAAATCAAAACTTTAAAACAAGATTTAAAGAAAATAAAACTGATTCCTAGGATTAAGGACTAATTTAAATCCAACTAAACTTGGAAACTTGTAAGCAGTCCTAAGCAAATATTCCAACACTCCTCCTTGTTTAAGGAGCTGCGAACACCAAGTTTCTGCTTTAGAAACTCAAATTTGCTGATTGGAAGTGACTTTGTAAATAAATCTGCCAACCGATCCTCAGATTTGAAGTCAACCAGAGTCACAAATTCTTCCTTCTGCCCTTCTCTTGGAAAAAAACAATTTGATGTTGAAATTCTCATTAATCTTGTTGTACCAAGCTCTTGAAGCTTGTTTCAACCCATAAAGAACCTTCTTTGCATATTTTCCTATCATCTTTTTCACTGAAGCTTCAATTTTTCGATTGATGATAACTGACTCGATCAAAGCATGCCTTTCTGGTGGTTTTTTAACAAGCTTCATTGTGGCCTCTTCCTTCTCTAAGCATGGGGCGTCAATGGATATCTTAAAGTCTTTGCCAATAGGTTTTGTCCTAACCTTGGCTGACTTGCGTATCAGTAAGTGGATGGCAGCATCATTGTTCTTGCAGATGTCACTGACCAATTGGTGATCCTCAAGCTCCTCCTGCATTGGATTGAGTGAAAAACTCCTTCCTGCCATCTTAACTTCGAACATGTTTTTGCCTGTAGCATCCTCTGTCACACAGGCCTTTTCCATGAACATCACTTTGAATATCTTCTCTATTAATTGACCAACACTGAGCAAATTTTGTTCAATATCTGGTATACGGAGAACATCGGTGATCAACTTAGTTCCTGAACAGCTTGAAATGACTACAGTGCCCTTTCCTTTGATTGCAATATATTCACCATTCCCAATTCTGACCTTCTTGGACTTGGCGCTCTTCAATTCCTTGAACAACTCCTTGTTATGTGTCATCTGATTAGTACAACCACCATCAACGAGCCAATTTTCACTTGTTTCATAATTAGTGAAATAAGTTGCAACGAAAAAATGATCTTCTTCTTCTTGATCTGCCACTTGTGCTTCATCTTGCTGTGCTGATTTTCATTCTTACTAAATGACGAACTTCATGTCCCAATTGATTACACTTGTCTGCACTTTTCATCTGGTCTTCTCCAACATCTGAAAGGAGGATGACATTTCTTGCCACAATGTTGACATGGAGGAAAATCTTTCTTTACTCAAACTTTGCTTCTGTTCCCAGATGTAGAACTTTGTCCATTTGTGGCTTGAGACTTCTTGTTCTTGAATCTCCAATTCTTTTCATCTTCTTGATGCTTAATTTGTAAGGCTCCTTCAACGGCTCCTTCTTCCCTCATTGCACGCCTTTGCTCTTGTGCTTGCAAGGGACTCAAGAGTTCTGTCAAAGTAATCTTTGTCAGATCCTTTGTGTTTTCTAAGGTGGTGATGGTAGCCTCATATCTTTCAGGCACTGTTACAAGGATTTTCTGAACAATCATTGAATCTTCCAATGAAGAACCCAAAAATTTGACACGATTTGCTGTGTTGAGTAGCCTGTCAAAGTACTCCTTTATGGTTTTTGTTTCCTTCATCTTTTGCAGCTCAAAATCACGAACTAAGTTCAACACCTGCATCCCTCGAATTCTTTCATCTCCTTCATACTCAGTTTTGAGATAATCCCAAATCTCCTTTGCCGTTTTCAACGACATAATACGAGTTAAGATCGTGGAGGAAACTGCAGCAAACAAGCAAGCTTTTGCCTTAGACTTCTTTATCTTCTTCTCCTTTTGTAATTTAATTTGTGCTAAGATGGGATCGTCAGGGAGAAGAGGAATATCATAGTCTTCTTCCACTGCTTCCCAGAGATCCAATGCTTCCAAATAAGTATTCATGCGTACTGTCTAAATCCGGTAGTTGTCACCGTCAAACACCGGTGGAACAATCGAGGAAAAACTGGTGCCCATCTCCATAACAAGCGAACACACACACAAGCCCCTTAAGAAGTGAGCTCTGATACCAATTGAAGGATTCTTGAATCAAGACAAAGACAAAGACAAAGAGAAGGAACTTAGAATCAGCTTCCTTAGAAAAAAAAAAGAAGGGCTACGACATCCTGATTTGAATTGCTGCCACATGCATAACAGAGAAAAAAATAAAGGAAAGTAATAAAGACTCCCTAATTAATGTCCATAAAAATAGCTAAAAGAAATCAAAACTTTAAAACAAGATTTAAAGAAAATAAAACTGATTTCTAGGATTAAGGACTAATTTAAATCCAACCAAACTTGGAAACTTGTAAGTAGTCCTAAGCAAATATTCCAACAATGTGAAATCTCGAAAATGGAAAAAAAAAAAAAACAACGGAGCCACATCACACCAATAATTTACTATGAATGAGAAAAGATACATAGATACACACTCAAATCTCTATCTATAATCATCGAAACATATAGAACTTTGCCCAATCATTCCTATCGATCTCACAAGAGAAAGCCCTTGCATTGAAATCACCCTCCTGGCATTACACCTTCCACAAAGAACTCTTGTCCAGAAACATCGTATGTGCGAGAGATACAAAACACCACTTCAAATTAAGGGATTTAAGTCTCGTGATGAAGAAACTAACTCGACACACACTATGAAGACACGCTACATAAAATATTCCATTCATTTTGTTTCAAAGCAACGAAAAAATGAATCGTAGCGTAGCTATGCTCGATTGCAGTGTAATAATGCCGCCTAGTAAACTTTTGGTTGGCGTAGCTACGCCGTATGACACTGGTATGCTGCAACTCCTGCTCCTTGACACTCTTGCATGCTTTCCTTGCACGGTTGTGAGGGAGCTTCTAGATTCCACACTTCGAAACAACTGATTCAAGATTAACACAAATCTTGCAGACAATATCATCTTAATAATTGTTAATAATTAAGCTATCCATAAAAATTTGGGGCATGTATATTTGCACCACTACAAAAATATGTATTTACATATTTGACACCCGCCTTTTATTTTACATTTATACCACTCAAGATTACATAAAAATATCACTATTTTAACTTTTAAAATGTATAAAAAAATGTATATATTTTTGTTTAGATAAGATAGCATATACGTAAAACCTCAAATTTAAATGTTAGATATGTAATATGTAAACATATAGGAATTGAGTGTTATGTATAAATCTTCCTAAGATATTTAGTAAATAACATCACAAAATACTAATAATCTCCGTGCCTTCAGCGAATCCGAATAATGGCTTAGTCGTGCGTTGTTTTTTAGTGCTATTATATGCTTATTGTTCTAATGGTGGATTGGAAAAGGGGGTTTACTTGCAGCTTCAGATCAAGGCCGTGCAAGCTTCTCAATTTGTGTCTAAGCCTGTAAATTTTTACTAGAAGTAGCTGCCAGAGCAGAAGAAGCAGCATATTGTTATCATCTGCACATTGGAGCTTTGGTCCCTCGCAACCCAGTTACATTTCAACCGTGGGATGCTCCTTTCCTTTTACCATTTAACCACTGCCTTACGTATATATGAAGTGCGTGTACATACAATCATTAGTAGAATAAGTACATAGTTAAAATGCCTTTGCTTGTCTGTATTATTCTTCTCCTCTACTTGGCACGAGAGCCAGTGCTTAGCAACTTCTTTTTCTCCCCAAATGTCTTCTCCTCCCTTGTTCTCAACAAAAATCAACCAACATCCAGAGCGGCCACTTTTCAGGATGACCAACACAGCAATACCAGCTCCTCTTAAAGTTTCTAATCTCTCATATCAAGACCATGGCCACTCGCCTTTCTCCACCCGTAAATACTCTGTATGGAGAGTACCGATTCTCAAATTATTAAGTGCCAATATATTTGAATCATTCTTGGATGGGACTGTTAGATGCCCAACCAAATTCACCATCACTGAATCTGGCACACAGGAAACAAATCAAGGCTACACATTATAGCATCATATGGACCAAAATTTGGTTGTTGCTCTCTTCTTCATCATATCTAATTCCATCTTACCTTATGTCTTGCACCTAAAGAACACATCTGTAATTTGGCTCATCCAATAAAGATGTCTGCAATCATCTAATAGATCAAGAGTTATTCAATTCAAGAATGAGTTCCATCAAATCACTATGGGTACCAATACCGTTTCTCAATATTTTACAACCACCAAAACCTAAGGCAATAATATTGTTGCAGCAGGTTCACACTAAAATAACGAGAATGTTATTAACCTCACTTTTTGGTCAACCCTCTCTTAGCTAAATATATTGTCCATTCTTACTTTTGAAATTATTTAATGCAGGTCAAGATCCCAGGGCTTCGGTGGAGCTCAGCAGCTTGAGGCACCAAATTTCATTGCCCGGCGCAACCACACTATCTTCTGGCATGGTTACGCCACTTCTGGCATAACCACACCACAACACCTTGGCGCCATCTTGTGCAACGCCTACGCATGGCTTGCGGTGTGGTCATACAACAAGGTGGCATATCTATGCCGACCCAATAGAGGGGACAATGTAATTACACCATTGGGCTGCATGGTAATGTCACCGTTACTCTCCTCTCTCCCTCTTGATTTTGAAGCACCAATCGATCCCCCTTTCGGCCACCACCACATCTACTTTTTATTTGAGCCTCTTCTTGCCTTTAGACAAAACATACTAACTTCTTCTCCCTTTATTTGTTGATTATTCACTTCGGTGCTCCCGTTAGGTCTTTTCCTTCCCTTCTTTGGTGTTCTTCATCTTTCTACTATAAGTTTCCTCTTCTTCCTAGGGCCTATTTGCGCGATGCAATTGCTAGCTTTGCAGTACAGCAACTTTCTCAGCTATTGTACTGAAGCTTCTACTGTAATTGAGAATTACTCATTTCTGAACAGAATATATGCTTCTGTAAAAACAATTATGGGAAATGTGAGTGTTCGTTTGACAGATATGTGTGAAAACAACTGCGGGGCAGCTTTTTCAGTAAAAATGACCAAACTGCCCTTGTTTGCTAAAACTGTTAAAAAATTGATATGTATTCATATGTGGAAGTTTAATATATGTATTAATAATTCCTATGAAATAAATTTAAGTTTTATATACGTGTGTATCTATATATATTTTAAATTCCTATAAAAATTTTTAAATGTATGATAATATATGTTTATATATATTTATAGGAGAAATTTAAATTTTTAATTGATTTACTATAAAATTAATTATTTTAATTTGTAAATGTATATGTTTTAAGATATAACAGTAGTGCTACTACAAGTAATGCATCAGATTTGCTTTGCAATTAATCAACAAAACTAAATAACCAGAGTAGGACAACAATTTACGAGGTTCGGTCATACTGACCTACATCCACGGTGAAGTAATTGTATATCTTTATTATGCCAGCAGCAAATATGATACATATTTTCCAATATACGGTGAATCCTTACCATGACCGACATGTAAAAGATATAAAAAAAAATAAAGTTGCATACAGCATCCAATCAGGATGCATAGAATATAAAAACAAGTAAGGCAAATCATCCAACTTGTGAAATGCAGCTGCACGGACCAGTTACCTGAGCATAGGTTGTAATGGCTAAAAATGCCTAATAAGCAAACAGCTCCAGCATGCCCATACAGAACCGCAGAGCCATAATAACTGAAGATAACATGCTCCAACATAACTTCCCAATAAGTTATTAGGAAAACCCGCCATGCCACAGGCAAAAAAAGTGAGAAAATGATATGTATCCAGGAACTCTTCATAAAAGCAACTAAAAGTATTCAGTTGTTGCTCATATGCTCTTCTTGACAGAAAATGATATTTGAGGCTATTGTAAATAGTTTTAAAACTGTAATTAAATTCTTCTAACAAGTAGAGACATGGCCAATGCTTTACTAATATACTTGTTGAAGGATTTGTTTCTTGTTCATATGCTCTCGATGAAACAGGCAAAGAAGTCAGAAAATGATATGTGAGGCTACCAATAACTTAAAACATAAAATAACCAAGAACTTCAACCCTAAACATAAAACCAGGAACGCTGCATGAAAGGAAATCTTCATGAAAGTATTCATTTGTTGTTCATATGCTCTCATTGACAAAAAAAGAAAGAAAACTCTTTAAGTTAGGGAAAAAAAAGAAGAAAACTCTTTTAGTTGGGGAATTGAGTGCCCCATCCATTTAACTATAAACTCTATCTCTCTCAATATGCACGCCACTCAATTCTTATGTATCTACACAGTGAAAGATATCTGAGGCTATTCAAAACTCACAAAAAAATTCTACATTGACTTCCTTTAACGAGCAAAAGACAGAGCCTATTCTTCACTGTACCACAGAAACAAAAATCAGAAAGAACGTAGTCGCAGACACGAGCATAGGGCCATAAAAAAGAACACATCTAACACATGTACTGCACAGTGCAATATCACCAGCACAAATCTCATGTTCCACCAACAGATCTAAGAGGCTAGGGCAAGATTTTCTTACCGTTTATGTAAGGAGATCACAAGAGCAGGTGAAAAGGAGAAGGAGAAGACAAGGAAGACGAGTAGGAACCGTCACCGACTGGAGAAGAGGAGGGGAGGATCGCCCGGGAGATCCAACTACGACGAAGGATAAGATCGCTAGATCTAAAGGCACGAGGGAGCCGCTGCGGAAAAGCTGCGCTGCGGCCCCGGGCTAGATAGCTGCTTTAAGACGATGCCGCGGGAAGTTGCCCGGGGGGGGGCAGCCGAACCAAACGACGACATAAGTGTGAGAATCGCGGCGCTGTGCCGCGCAGCGCCTAAATAAGCAGAACCAAACAGGCCCTTAGTCTCCCTTTTACTCCTCTACTTCTTCCTCTTCTTCTTCCACTTCTACTTTTATTTCTACTTCATCTACTTGTCATGCTTATTCTTCCACTTACTCTTCTACTTCTTCTTATACTGTTGCACTCTTCCTCTTCTCTTCTTCTCATCACAACATCCTCCTTTTCCCTTTCTGCATTTCTTTATGTGTATGGCCTATATGGTACTCATCTCATTAGAACTTTGTTTATGTAAAATTAATTTTCAAATGATTTTCTTATGTGAAGTTAACTTTGCTCCATGTATTTTCATCATACAAATGTTTAATATCAGGCGATACACTCATACTCCATGTTTAGTTTATTTTATGTGAACTTCATGTGTGTCTTCCCTTTATGCATTGGATTTACATGTGTGGCTTGTTCTATGTCAATGATCTCTATATTTAGTTTACTTTCACATGTAATCTCCATATGTCTTTGTGCCCCCATGAAAATGATTTTCATGTGTAGGATTCTCATATGCAGGGTTTTCACGTCTAATTTTTCATATATGAATTTTCAGGTTAAAACGCCTCTGTTAACTAGTACCATTTTAAAGTGAGAAGTGATCCTATCCTCATTAACCAACGACCTCACCTTCTCTAACCAGCCCTTAGGTAAGATTCATCCCTCTCCCCAAGCCTAGAGACTTCTACTCTTCCTTCTTGCTCCGCAGGATCTTGCAACTTCCAGACCAGCCTCTTTCAGTAAGACTCTCCACAAGCTCTCTACCTCTCTCCAAGTCTAGAACAATTTGTCCTCGTCCTTCTTGCTACGCCAAATATTACAACATTCTGGCATGCCTTAAGGTATGGGTCGATTGCAATAAGATAGTGAGTTGATCACAGCCGACAGCCACATCCTCTGGCATGCCCTAAGGTATTGGATTGATCTCAACTGACACATTAATTCCCTCAGTCAGATTGCTCCGATATTTTGTAGGTTGATAGTTTATAAATAGTAATATTTTGAGTGTCATGTATGTAACTGTCCCATTTTAAGATTTAAATATACTGAATTAGATGTTTAGATTGAGCACTGAAGCAAAAAATATTTTTATGATTCACTTGTAAATTGATTTGGGCTCTAACAATCTTCATTGTTGGGAATTACTTTTTTCCTTGAATGAGCCGAACCTATTGAAGTGGATTGCCACTTTCTTGGATTTGTTGTCCCATTAAAGTCTTCAGCGAATTATAAAATTTATCATGGGTTGGGGTTATCATTTATTTTTTAAGGACTTTGCAAATCCACACCTTACGGTCTCAATTAGGCCTCTTTATATCTTAGTAATTACCCAATATTATGTTTTAGTTAAATTGGTGGAAGCTTTCAGTAAAAGTGGTGTTCATGCATTGCTATATGTGTTGATGGTGATATGTGCTAATCCGTGTGGTAATAACAACGATGACTGTTGATGCTAATTTGTGTACTTGGTAATAATTCCTTGGGGTTCATATTCAAGGGATTTTACATTTTGAAGTTGTAAATTTACTATTCTTTGAACTTGGTTTCCATCTTGAAGCAATCAAATGATCATATCGTGGAATATTGTAAAGGAATTTTTTATAGGATGTCTGTTTGAGAGCGGTGGAAGCAAATATTGTTTTAGTGAAGTTTGGCACATTTCTTGAAGCCCTCAGGCTTTGGTTTGATTAAAAAGAAAATGCACCTAATAGATGGATGCATAAATTTAGTGTTGATGGATTAGAAAGGAAAGAGGTAAGTCCCTAAAGTGAATGCAAAATTTGAGTTCATAAAGTTTTCCCTAAAGAGTTGGAATAAGGCTAAATGGTCATATGATGATGATGATGATGTTTATTATGATGTTAATACTTGTGCATACTTCGTTGTTCCTCTTTATTCATATATTCAGAGTGGAATGGTGTAATGGTGCAGGTTCTAGATGATTTATTTTTCATAAACCATCAAGATGTAAAAGATGGGCATGTTTTGATGTACAAAATGGGCAATTCTTAACCCTTGACTCTCAAAAGTTATTTTTATTTTTTTTAGAATTTCTTACGTTCGCTTTCTGTTCATTATATTTGGACCCTTTCATGTATGATGGCCTAAACATGTAATTTAGCTTTGTTGGTGTTAGACAGGATCACATTCAACTATAAGTTCACTTTAATTATCAACTTCCAAGGGCATGGGAAATCATAAAGTATATTGTGAACGAAACTTGCAATGCATCATCTTTACTTTTCAAAATGCTGATGATCGAGGCATAAAATTTTATGAAGGTCCTAGATATCGGTTAGAGCTTGACTACAACTATTTTAAATGGATTGATAAAAGAGATGATGCATATGCTAACTGAGGATATATAGAAAGAAAGTTTTTTGAGTTAGCTAAGAGAAATTTTAAGGAATTAAAATTTCTGATGAAAACCTTGATAACATCATATGCTGTAGCCATTGCAGTAACTTTTTTTTTTCTGTATTTATGTCTCTTACTACTTAATCGGCCATCAATGTATTAAAAATATGTTTTATACAGTTCAACTTGTAGAAGTTTGTGTCACTTATTGAAGTACTGTACTACTATATTTTGGATTTAATTCAAAGAAAAACTTGAGATATTTTGTTACTTATTCTCTGTGCTATTTAAGCTGATCTTATTTTTTGTTTGCTCAAAAATATAAGTTGCTCTTGAATGGAGAAGTTTACTATTCTTTTAATAGAATAATATTTGTGAAAAGCTCATTTTTTTGATAGTGTAAATAGGAGCGTTTGTTTGGATTATATAGGAATTCTGATTGTTTGCATTTTGGTATAATTTAAATATCAAGCAGTAATAAAGAGCAAATAACTTGCTCTAATGTTTGTAATTCGTGAAAGAATATGTTCTTCCATTTTGTCACTATTAATGAGAACAAAGCATACTTCTTTCACTTATTTCCTATATATTTACATATGTAACAACTATAGTTCAATTTTCAGCACATAACTCCTTACATGTGGTTGTTTTCCATTGCCTCACAATAAAAGAGAAAAAGATATACGAAAGCTGACTCAAATTTCTATTCATACACACTGATTTGTAATTTTGAATGCTACAGCCACTATAGTTTTCTTGAAACAGCAACCAATAGAGAAAGCCACTATTTTTGTGTCAGTGGAGTAGTTGGTCACATGTGAAGAAAGGAAATGGAAGGAGTTATTAGAGAATCTTCATCTATTCACAATATTGCTGTAGACTCGAGCATCTGAAGCTTATCAAAGTATCTGCATGCTCGATGCTTTTTTGGAGAAAGTCAAATTCCAACATAAAATTGTCTTTTAATGATATGATAACAATGAACTCAACATATAAATGAGATTATGTTTGGAAATAATACAAATTTTAAGCATGATGAAATAATGACAATGGAGAGCAGAGCCTTTCATCAGATATTTTACATATCATCCTCATAAAGATTGACAATTTTTTTAGGTATAAGATAAAAATATTAATAAAATCAAGAAAAGTAAAACAATTGATAATATTAAACCTTGAACAATAATAATATTTAGATTCAGAATATGCATGTAAATGCCTTGGATTATATCCATCTATTGCGCTCACCCAATCATCATGCAAAATGGAACTTCATGTTGTTGAGGAGCAACTATCCTTAATGTACTCTATTTTAAATATTTTTTCCTACAAATTCAACACATAATTTACAATTCAATTCGTTATAGTGCAAGCACTCCCCTATGGTGCAGATCACCTTCTTAGCCGAGACAATACAATTAAGTTTCCAGAAGTCAAGTGAAATTCTCATACATACTACATTGTTCATATTTATTTACATGTCTAACACCTATACTTTAATATAATTCCAGCGGCATTTGATATCCACAAAGCACGAGGAGAATGGAAAAGCATGTTTATATATAGCTAATCAGCAGTTCACCTTCCATGAGTTTCAGCCCTGTAGATTCATATAATTCAGGATGCAGGACAAAGACTAGTGAGAATGAATTACCAAATCCTAGTACTGTGCTTCAGAGTCAGATCCAATGCCCACCAACAAGGATAGAATACTTTGAAAAAATGACGACAAAAATATGACAATGACTTTTTATGATATGAAACAAACCATTCAACAATTTTAAGCTTGAAAATTTTCAAGCTGTATAAAATTCAAGCTGGTTCGATATCAAAAACTATGGTTGTATAATAGGAAGTATGTAAACCAATAAATTAAAAATACAAAGAAGTACCTGTGAAACAAAGGAGCGAAGGTGATATTTTCCAGAATCTGTGCACATTTTCTAATTTAAAATATGTTGTTTGCTGGCAGAGTATGGCTATTTGGGCCTGAACTTACAATGTCATCTATTTTGTTGTTTTATCTTTTTATATTGATTGTATCATAGAGACTTCTATTTCATACATGAATGAATTTTTCGTGTTATAGATGGCGCTAGCTAAGCTTTACTCGTGAAGGTTTCTGGCTCAATTTTGGTTTATATATCTGCCTTGTTTGATTAACTACCTCAGCCTCTTAGTTCATTGGAATGCACATTTATAGGGAAAAGCTAATAGCATATTCTTAGCTTTTAGAGGATGCATAGTGCTTGTATCCAGCTATTTAAGCACCTTTTGGCGACACCAATATTAAAGTGCTGCTAAATGAATGATAAGTTTATAATCATGATAATTATTTACCTTGAACATGGCTTCATTTTATGCACTTCTATTTTTGTGACCATAAATTTTTAAAGCTATGTTCTCAACCACAGTGCTTATTCTATTTTTAAAAATTAAACAGCTTTACTATATATATATATATATATATATATAGAGAGAGAGAGAGAGAGAGAGAGAGAGAGAGAGAGAGAGAGAGAGTTATATAATGTTTTTCATTCAATATCATAAAAGCAATTAAAAAGTTGCCCCAAACTAAAATAACCAAATATGAGTAAATATTTACCTTGTTGACATTGCAGTGTATCCTTGTAGCTTACATTTATATTGTTCATCAGTTAGTTCAAGCTGTTATGACATCTTCATTTACACATTCTTTTTAAGTAAATTTACATACAAACCACACAATTTACATGTATTGACATATCTAATACCCTTAGTTTGATATTTACACTTATTACCTCTTGACGTCATAAAACTATACATAACGAGGTGTATTTTGCGTTTTAAAAAGATTGTGATGGTAGTATTTTGTATGTGATTTTAAATATTTGATTGGTCTGCATGTAAATATGAAAGTTTAGGTGTGAGATATGTATATACATATGAATTGTGTGGTATGAATGTAATAGAATCCTTTCTTTAATGCTTTAAGAAAAGAATGCCTTAACATAGTCTGTATCATCAAAAGTTTCCCTCAAAACTTCCTGGAGAGAACATCTTTCCCTCACCAATCAGTGTAGTGTTCTTAACATGTTGCCACTTGCCTAAATAACACAGATAAAAAATCAGATTTCTGAACACATAATAAACCAATATAACTTCCTATTTATAAAGAGTGTTGAAGGAAAATAGATTAATGTTGGAGAAGGATCTCATGAATTCAAGGAATGTCTTTGCCTTCAAGCTACTGAGATTCAGAAGAGAGGTGCTGTGAAGTTTTCTTTATCCTGTTCAGATTAGCTTAAGTGAGAAGTAGTAATGCTAAGGAGAGGATACTTTGAGGGGATCAATCAAGATTAGTTCTGGTTTTGCTTTCTGTGGATTAAGTTAGTAGAATGATTGCAACAACATAGCTAATCAAATTCTTGTTCCATGCGAATGATAATTATTGTTTGGGGATGACTTCTTCTGATAATATTGTGATGTTGTTGAGCAAAGTAGTTGTCACTCTCAGATAGATGGATGAATTCCTATCCAACTTTATACATTTATATTTTTGAAGCTGTGGGAAAGAAGCTAAAAAAATTGTGTTATGATATCAGATGATTTTTAGAAAAGAATTAGAAGACATGCACAAATAAAATCTACAAACATAACCAGTACAATGAAACTAATCATAATCTAATGCCAGGACTGATTAACTGTAACATATTATACAAACAGGATAGCAAATTCAGCCAAATTAACATCCCCTTGGCAGAAAACTTAACTGGAAAAACTAATTTTCATTGATTGGCATCAAAATTCTGCTACAACAAATCAACTACGTTTTAGCTAATGTTGCATACCTTCAGCTGGTCCATCCATGTCTTGCAACTCAGGAGCTTCCTCAGAGAAAGCATGCTTCATGGGAACACCTCAAAGACTGCAGAAAATTAAAAATATCCAGTTCTTGAACCGTAAAGCATGAAAGAAGCTACGAATGAGATCGAAATCATGGAAGCATTAAACCTGAAAGAGAATATTATTTACCGTGCAGCCTCTAATAGGAGAAAATATTTCATACGGAGAACGTATGCAGGGCTGCGTGCAGCATCCAATTAAATATTGCCACGTAGAACATGTCAGCCCCACATCAAAATGGATCCCTGGATGTTTTTAGAGAGTTATTAAGGGTTAAACCGTGGAGGTTATTGGCGGGTTATTACGGGGTGATTGCGGGTTATTGTGAAGTTTTTGCAGGAGATATAGAGGTTATTGAGGGGGTTGTTCAAATGGAACCATGGAGGTTATTCAGATGTTATTTTCGGATTATTGTGGGGTTATTGGAGTTAATACCCCAATAAAATTGAAATAACCCCGCAATAACTTCCGAATAACCTCCTCCATGATTTTCACTCCAATGGAACCGCAGAAATTATTGGGAGGTTATTTCTAGGTTATTGCAGGGTTATTGGAGTTAATATCCCAATAAAACCGAAATAAATCCCTAATAACCTCCGCATAATAGACCCATATTATGAGGTGGGCCAGATGTGTTCTACATGACAATATTTAATTGGCTGCCGCACGCAACGCTGTTACCTTCTCCACATGCAACCTTTTCTCTAATAGGGGGAGGAGGCGTTAACAGAGATTTTCTCGTGTTATTAAACTGGCTTCGCATTCTGTTCCCATAATATTAAAGCTGTATAAGAAATACATAAATACCACAGTTTCCAGTGCTAAGTAAGTGAAAGCCCTTTGCAATAAACAAAATAAAACTAGGAAAACCTGTCATGTGTAGGTTCTTTCTGTAATTTGTAAGTATGCTATATCGGATGTGCCACTTATAAGCTCATATAAATTCAGATAACTTGGGCCTAAATTGCTTGTAATATAGCTCAAAATTTTAATTTTAGAATACTCTAAATTATTTAATACAACTTAAAATTTCAACTCTAAACCACTTTAATCTATTTAAAACAACTTAAAATTTTAATTTCAGAACACTTTAAATTATTAAAAATAACTTAAAATCTTAACTTAAAAATACTTTTAAGGCCATTTAAAATAATTTGAACTTTAAAACACTTTAAACCATTTAAAAATGCTTTATTTTTTTTTTACTTTAAAGTAAACTAAGACCATTTAAAATAACTTATAATTTCAACTTTAAAACACTTTAAACCCTTTAAAAATAGCTCAAACTCTTAACTTTAAAATGCTTTTAGAACATTTAAGGCAATTTAAAAAATTTCAAATTTAAAACATTTTAAAACTCTTAAAAAAGCTTAAAATTTCAAATACTTCAAATTTTAAAAAATTTAAAAACTTTAAAATAACTTAAATCTTTCAAACATTCAAAATTTAAACACTTTAAAATTTTTTATTTTTTAAAAATATTTAAAATTTCCAAAACACCTTAAACTTTCAAAATAATTTAAAACTTTTAAAGCCTAAAACATTTAAAATAATTTAACTCTTCAAAACACTTAACCTTGAATCACTTAAAACTTAAAAGTTTCTAAAATATTATTTTTAATTAACTAAAAATTCACAACTTTTCAAGCAAATTATAGGGTGATCGTTTAAACATACGACATCTTGTGCAAATTTATATATTATATCATATGGGCATGCAATTTTCATACATACTTCAATGCAAAACTTCGAACGAATACTAGTAAACTAAATGGAAGAACATCCTTGATCATAAAACTAAATGCAAAACTTTGAACCTAGAGAACATGATTTTCATGTCGATCGGCAAACTAGGTGTTGCTCGCATTTTTGTATGAGGACTTTCTCTTTCGCTCTCTATAACATAGAGTTTAGCCTTAGGGTTTCTCTAATGGCTTTTCCTATATTGGACTAATGCCAAATTAGAATTTGAAAAATTCCTTAACTCATTATAGTTTCATGCATTTGACCTTAAATCCTTGAACATTTTGGGTGAGTTGATTGAGGTCGATTCATTGAAGCTTAGGTTGAGTTTTTATAAGCATAAAATTATCTTAAGCCACCAGTTGATCCGAGAGACTTAGGTCTTCTATTTGGTCTTTGTTGGGCACATTACACTCTTTTTCAAATTTTTTTTTTTGGATAATTCTTTCTTTTGTTTATGAAGATCTCATTTAGATATGAGGTTCACCTTGAGCTAAGAGAGAAAACTTATCTCTTAATAAAAGAGAAAAATAAACAAAATCACAAAATAAAAGAAATTCATTAAAATTACAAATTCAAACAAAATTAAAATAAAATTCATTAAAGCATTAAAAATTAAAAATTCAATATATAATTTTCAAAATTTATCAATAAACATAAAACAAGAAAAATGAATTGAAAATCATCAAAATATTAAATCATTTCAAAGTAAAAAAATAAATTTAATAAAATAATTAGATTTTGAAAATAAGGAAAATTTAAATGAAATTTCACAAAATAATGAATTACATAAATATTTGCAAAGAAATCAAATAATAAAATTCACAAAATAAAATTCAATAAAAAGAAAATTAAATTAAAAAATAATAAAATAACTTTTTTCAATTCTCTTTCATCATTTTTTCTCTCTACCTTAAAATTTGAACCCACTTTCTAATTCAAATAAAAAATTTTCAAGCTCATATCTCTCATCAATATCTTCGTAAGTCATTCAAAATTACCATACAAAAACTCATAATTTTCAAATCATCATAACTTTCACACACCCTTCCACTTACCAAATCATTTCAAACCAAAGCAACAAATTTGAACCTCACAATTGGTCAATAACCAATACCAAATCTCACCCAAAATCTCAATGAAGACAATTAGCCACCAATTGACAAATACAAGCATTTTTGAGCCAAATTCAATTCTCCCAAGCTAAGCCATACCAAAGGCACATCTCAAGCTATCTTTTCGAACCATTTATGGCTTATTTCCAAGCCCAAATTTCCTCTAAACTTTTATGTGCTTAACTAAGCCAAATGTGAGCATTTTCTAAGCCTAAATCAAGCCTAATTTAAGCCATAATAAGCTTATGCCAATCCACTCAAGATTGATCCAAACTCACGAATTTTTCATGATAACCACCTTCATCTATATCAAACTCCAATTGGCCCATTCCTTAACCAATTCAAACTAATTTAACTACTAAGTTGAGTGCACTTGAGCTAGTCCAAACCAGCAAACTTCTATTGGATTCTAACTTACTATCAAAGCAGACATGGCCTCTTCCAATTGGTGGCACATCAAAATTGAATTTTCACATTGAAAAATCCTATTGATTGCTGATTGTTGACCTTGCCACCTCAATGGAACACCGCTTATTAGTGCACGTAGCCCACCTTGAACCAAAACTTATGTTAAGCTCAAGAGAGCCTACTTACCTTGGTGAAGCCCTGCCCAATTGAGTTCTAAATCCTAGCTAAGATCCATACACATTGATTCCATTATAATCCACCATTGATCCATCCTTAATCTCATTATCACAAATTAGGACCTTAGTCAATAGTAGTGATAATCCATTGATTGTCCATTTTAACCTCACATTAGCTTTCTTAAACCCTAAAATCACTTTTCCAATTAAATCCCCTCTATCCTAAGTTTCTAGACCACCATTAGACCAAAACATGGATGTCTTTGATTGAATTCATATAAGGAGTTAAATGAAGATTGAGTGAAGCTTATAGATATTCTTTTGGAACTAATCGAAGGTGACATGTGATTAAGAAGATTCATCTCGGATTAAGTTATTTTTCCTAAAAACTCACTAATCTAGCTTGATGTGCGGTCTTTTATGAAGTGAATTGTTAAACCGTTAGATCATAACCATAGGATTAGACAATAAGGAGCTAGAGTCCTTTTCTGCACAAATGAACTTATATTGACTTGTAGAATCATGTGGATCACGTTGTTTTGCTCGGACGACCATGGTTCATTGTCTCATTCGGGATGATGAACTGATGTCATCCATTTTATTTTAATATATAATAGGATGGTCTGGACTAGAGGAGGAGAGTGTTGTGTGTTTGGATTGGCCATTGGAATCATCACTGGAGCCCCAACCAATTGCAAATAATTGGAGTGCCAATCGAGGCAGAGCTAATAATTGGAGCGCCAACCGATTGCAAATGTGTATAAAGGTTCGACGGTGTGGGCTGACATGGAAGGCCACATGGGTGCTTGGTTTCAAAATAAAAATAATATTTAAGCCATTTAAATAATTTCGGAAAATGAAATAAAACTTAGAAAAATTTGTACGGCTTATTTTTTAGATTGTGTCGTATTTTGAAAAGGGGTCGCCTACAGAAATTGTCGGCGAATTTTAGATTTTAAATTTGATTTAAATATATATATATATAATTTAGAAAGTATCATTTGATTTTGAAAATAATTTTAAGTTTGAAGATTTTAAGATATGAAATCAAACCGATCTCACATCCCAAATAGTTTATATAAACGAGCACCACACTACAAACCATGTATCTATCCCAAAGAATAAACACACTGCTTGATGATAGGGCTCGATTAAATAAACTAAAAGATTTGTGACATCCGTTTGGTCTACGAACCAATTTTATAAGCCGAGAAATTCCCCTGCTTAATATGAAAGCATTAAGCAGGGTTTATATTACCTGGGTTCTTGAAAATCCCCTATAAGGGCAAGCCCCTATAGTTAATTACATCTTAAGTGACGAGAATCACCTAAGAAAACTCTCGATAATAATCAGTAATTCTTCTCTCAAGAATCTCAAAGTTTAGGTTTTCAAAGGGATTGAATTTTGGAATTTCAATAGGGAATGGATCAAATTTGGAACATTTTGTTTTGGGAATTCAAAGGAAGAAAGGTAGGAGAAATTACAGATTCGAAGCAAACTTCGATAATTTCCCAACTATCCTATTGTTTGGCTTGAATTTAGGAAGGCCCTAATGTTTATTTAATATTTTGATTTTACCAATTTTAATTAATTAGGACTTATATTTGCATAATGCAGTCATGCAAATAGCCTCAAAGATATGAGGGTTTATGTCGTACTAAACGACTACCTCGGAGTCCTAAGACCGGTTAGGGCTTAGTTTACATGACATGATCATGCAAATGCCTAACGAAGAGGTTGAGAATTTATGTTGCACTAGGCAAACTACCTCGAAGTCCTATGGCTTGGTTATTTAATTCTAGGAAAGTTTTGCTGAAGTAGACTCAGGTTTTGCTTATGACGATGGCCGTCTTTGCCCACCATGCTCCTAGGTCCTTGTTGTTGCAAAGGTTTAGTTATAGAAGTCATGAATCAGGAGATGAGAGAAGTGTTTTTGTTTAGAGAAATTTCTTAATTTCCAAGTATTTTTTATGTTTTATTTAAAACAAATCTTAAAGTTGATTATAACAACACCGGTTAAGATCCCACGGTTCCATCCTTCCGGCATCATTATTTTTATCGGATTCACTTAGTCCAGATGAATTTGCTAAACTCGACTAAATGAGTTCCACACTTTCATTTAGACCGTGGGAAATCCCGTTAGCAACACGTAGGTTACATCATCCGAGGTATTCCAGATCATCCAACATGACGTTTTAATTTAGTTGTAATTGCAGTTTTGTGTTCTGTTTGTGATTAAATTTTGAGTTGTTTTATATTTTGAAATATTGTGGCGGTGAATTTTATCTTGCAATGACTTTTAATTTAGTTTTGGTTTCAGTTTTAGGGACTATCCTAAAGGTGTGGGTTTTCATGCAACGAGTTGTTTATCATGCAAGAAAAGTAAGTGCGATGCGATTAAATAAATTGCGATAAGGTAAATTACAAGAAAATAAATTGCGATAAAATAAAAGCGTACCTGGAGGGTCTTCCCGTCATCCCAAGCTGCACTTAAAACACAATTAGAATATTTAAGCAAGCTCCTAGGTAAAGCTAAGGGAAGGGTTATGGTTTTCTACCAAATTCCTAATCCTATAGCTAGTCATTTACTATGACGTCTAGATTCTTGTGTTTTGGTTTGAGGACGATTTTCTTCATCAAAGCACAATTAAGTTTAGTTATTCTTATAAACATCCCGTCATATTGAGGAAGTTCTTAAGAAGAATCTTAAACATCTTTTCAATATTGCTAGAATTGTTTTAAGTCCAAATGAATTTAATCATAAAAATGAATTAATCGTCCGGGAATTCAAGTTTTGTTATCTTGCTCAGTGAATTAGGACATTTGAATATCCTATAAGTGAAGTAACATTTCATTTAACGTTACGTTTATGAGTTATGATAACCAAAGCTTTCGAGGAGCAAATTGGTGTTGAAATGGTTTGTGATTTAGTTTAATTTCGGTTATCGGATTTAAATTTGGAATAGTGTTCGAGTTGCTTTATTTTGAATTTCTTTATGTCTTATGTGATGTTATTTTTAATTTAATTTAACTTTAATTTAATTTAATTTAATTTGGTTTAGTTTTAATTTTATTTTAATTTAATTTGACTTAATTTTAACTTGATTCCATTATTTAATTTAATTTAATTCAATTTAGTTTGATTTGATGTGAATTAACTTAATTTAATTTAACTTGATTTTATTTTTTTAATTTAATTTAATTTAATTTAATTTAATTTAATTTAATTTAATTTAATATGATTTAGTTTAATTTAATATGTTTTAATTTAATTTTATTTAATTAATTTTATTTAATTTTAATTTAATTCAATTTTAATTTAATTTGTTCAATTTAATTTAATTTAATTTATTTGATTTAATTTAATTTAATTTGTTTGATTTAATTTAATTTAATCTTTAATTTAATTTTATTTTTAATTTTAATGATTAAGTCCTTTAACATTTTAAAACTTAAATTTGGATTATCATTTTGATTAGGAATTAAATATTATTGAGATGATTAATTTAGGGACCCTTAGATTAAAGAACAAATCTCTTCCTAATATATCCCTATTTTAATAATTCCAATTTTATTATTCTTCCAAATTTAATTAATTAATTAATTAAGGTTTATTTCAATTATCTTCAAATTGTTTAGTAGGTCTCTACCCCTTAATTATCTAAGTTTCAATCATCCAAATCAGATTAAGATCAAATATTTTAATTGTTAATTTTATTAAGGGTTAAAATTTTAATTACCACTTTGCCCTTCAAGCTTAATAATTTCATAACTCATTAAATTGAACTTAAATGAACTTGAAATTTTTATGTAACTTCACTCATTTGTCAATAAAGACATGAGAGGAGAAAATGTGATTTTTCTGTATTTAATTTATTTATGTAATTATTTTTGGTAGAGAATAGGGATTTCCAAGGAAAATTTGATAATATGACCAAGGGAAATTTTCTATCCTTAAGAAAATTATGAGATATTCCTAATAACCAGAGGACCACTTGGACCAATTTTGGTGATTTTTTGAATTATATTATTTTTATTATAATATTTTGAGTTTTGGAGTATTAATTACTTTAAAAATAAAATAAAGGTTGAAAAATGAATTTTATATTTTTCAAAAATCTCTCTGATATAAAGGAAATCAGAGAATCAATTTTTACAATTTTTCTTATTTTTCTATGATTTACTAGAATTATTTTAGTGGAAATACTAGAAATATATATTTTTAATTTTAAAATTACCTTAGGGCTTTAAAATTTAATATCTCATTAAATAGACCTAAGAAAAATATGGGGTTTGTTCCTAAGTGATTAAAATTCAAAATGTGACATTTTGGTGAATTTTATTATTTTTGTGATTTTTATTATTTTTTAATTATTAAAATATTAAAATAATACCAAAAAATCAAATTTTTTAGAAAATTAAAATTTTAATTTTCTTAAATTCCCCTAATATCAGAGAGACTCCAAAACCAATTTGGTGAATTTTTGAAAAGTATTTTGAAAGTTATGAATTTTTAAAGTTTAAGTTGGCTAAATGGCTTAATCAACCCATTTAGTAGGGCTAACCAAGTCCAATTGACTTCAAATTTTTATGGTGGGTTCCTCTGATCCTAAAGGTCAGTGGAGAATTGATTTCAAATTAATTTGATGTATGGTTAACTCTAATTAATTAGAGACCTATTTTGGGTGTTTAAGCCAATTAGGGTCATTTTAAATGAATTAATCCAAAACCTATTTTTCCTAGGGTCCTCTGGTCATAAGAGACATCACCAAAATTTCCTAGAATTTATTTCACAACATGCTAATTATTGGATTTAAAATACTCAAAATAGTAACATGAATTTGAAAAATCAATAACTTCTCATAGGGATGGCCTCTGACTTTGGAAAATTCAGGGAATGTTCCCAAATTCAAAGGCTTTAAAAGCCCTATGGTCTCATGCCATGGTGAACTTCCTATATGCATGGAGAATTAAAACAATGCAGAGGGTAAATAAATCATTAAAAATAAAATACTTGATGAAATTAAATGATTTCTTTTCTACATTATTCTCCTCACGTTCATCGAGCAAGAGGGTATTTTTATTTTATTTTTCTGATTTTTCTACACAAAGTTATGGATTTTTGAAGTTTAGGGAATTAAATAAATAAAAAAATACCCTAATTTTCTATTTATCCACGCGGCGCCGCGTCAACCTCGGCAGCTCCGAAACGCCGCGTGGCGCTCTCTGATTCGACGCCGCCATCCGACTCAGCGCTTCAGGGGCCCGCTGTGTCGTTCCATCTCCTGATCCGGCGCGATCCTGGCCGTCCGTCCGCGTGTGTATTAAATGAACGGCATCCGTTCATCGTCCCCAAGCGTTCTCACCCGAGAGCCGTCCACACTAAATCCCTAATATCTCACTCAATACTTAACGGATTTTCATGTTCTTGTGCTCTATGGATTCGTCTTAAAGAGACGAACACATCTATACGGTGATCATGCATTGAAATTAAAGCATTTGAAATGGAGAATCTCCAGAAGCTCGGGATGAAGAATTAGCTCATACCTTTGCTCAGAGAAGTGTGGCTTCAATCTGAGGGTTGTGTCACCTTCGATTGGATCCCGAGCAAGCTCCGGATGAAGTCTCTCGGTGCGGTGAATTGCCTAGCTATGAAAGTGACCACAGCCGATCACAAAGCTTGGAGGTCTGGAATAAGCTGGGTGGCTCGGAGATGGGGCTTTCGAGTGGGAAACTTCTCCTCTTGGTCCCGTGAAGGTGTAGGACCGGTCAATTTGAGGATTGGCTCACGCGTGGCAAAGTGTCCCGGTTTTGGGTGAAATTTCGGTTGAGAAATTGGATTCTGTTAGTGGGGATTAGGGCAAATTGACACTGGGGATCAACTGCTCTAAGTATGGAGTAGGGTTTGGAACAATTTTGGCAGAGTTTCGGCAAGGTTTGTGCAACTCTCTTCTCATGGCCGTGAGGGGGTCGGGTTTAAATAGAGGTGGCTGGAGAGCCTCACAGGGATGGCCAAGGGTTGGGATCAGTTGCTCTGGGCATGGGAAAAATAGCCATGGTGGCCATTGGGCATGGGGCAGCTCAGCAAGGTGGAATTCCAAAGTTTGGCTCCTTCCAAGGTCTCGACCATGGTGTTTTCCGGCGACCCAGGCGGTTGGCCGGCAGGCATGGGTCACCCTCAGGTCCAGGTGGGTCAGGGCTGGAGGTTTGTGCAGTCAATTGGCCATGGACATGTGTAAAGGGTTTGAATCGAAGTGGAATGGGAAAGGGCTAGTTTTGGGTCTAAATGGGTCAACCCTTGGTTTTGGGTTAAGTCCACCCTCCAAGGCCAATTTGGGCTGAAGGGAAAGTCACTTGGATCGGCTTGATTAGTGGGGTCAAGTCACGATCCAAGTACAATTAAGTTTAAGCATGGTTTAGTGGAGTCATGGAAGTGACTAATCCCCCTTAAGAGAATATGGAAAGGGCCTCCTCCTCTTGCCATCTTGGGTATGGTGAGGTGGAAAGTAGATTCCATAGCTCTCATGGCTCCCATGTGGCTCATGCATGGCTTCATGGCTCACCTTTGGCTTGGAAAAAGCTAAGTCGACTTTCATGAAAGAGGTTTTTAGGAATTTTGGTAATTTAGGAGTGATTTGATGGGATTTGTCACATGGCTTGATTTGGAATCATTTGATGGTTGATTTGAACTTAGGGATGATTTTAATTAAGGGTATGATGAGAAGAATTTGTCATATGGGCTTTAGCATGAAATTTGGGCTTTTAGGAAGGTTTAAGAAAGTGGGCTTTTGGTTTAAAAATAAATTTATGAATGGGAATTTTGTAAAGGATTGGGCCAAACAAATGTTGGGTTTAGCTCATGGATGTGTCATGAGTGACTTGAAGCAACTTGGGAGTGATTTGGGTTTGAATTGGGTTGAATTTGGGCTTCTTTGGTGAATGGGCCAATATAGGTCAAATTGGGCTAACTTGGGCCAATGTTGGGCTAGGGTTGAAATTGATGTAAAATAAATGTTGGGAAATGTTTATGGGAGTGTTTCAAAGAAGTTTTGGCTTTGGTTTGGTTTTGATTTTGGGTTTTGGGCTTATTTGGGTTAGGTTTGGGTTTAGGTCAAAATTGGGCTTTTTGGTTTTGGGTTGAATTTGAGTGGGGTTTGGGTCCAAATTTTGGGCAAATAATGTTAGTGTTTTGTTTGTGGGGATGTTAGGGAAGGTTTAGAAAATATTTGGGGTTAATTGGAGTTAAATTGGTTTGGTTTGGGTTAGGTTTGGGTCATGGGTCCAAATTGGGCTTTAAGGCCAAAAGTGAAATTGGATCCAAATGTCAATCAAATTGGACTTAGATTTGGTCTAGATTGGTGTTGGGAATGTTGAATTGAAGTTTAGAATTGAATTGGACCAGAATTTGGGTCAATTGGGTAGGTTTGGCTTGACATTGGGTTCACTCAGGGTTAAAATGGGTCAAATTGGGGGTTTTGTCAAAAGTAGGGTAAATTGACAAAATTGGCCCATGGTGTAGTTGAACAAAATGAAATTGGGAATATTTGGGATTTTCTGGAATTTTCTGGGAATTTTCTGAATTTTTGGACTTTTGGATCAAGAGGGGTATTTTGGGTATTTGGAGGGTATTGGGAGGTATTTTTGGAATTTTTGGTATTTTTGGATATGAATGATCAATTTGAGTGGAGAGAAATGTTTAGGAATAATTTTGGGGAATTTTGGGTGATTTGGAAATTTTTGAAAAATTTGGGTAATTTCAAGGGTTTCGGGTAGGCTAGGCGGGTGTAGGGTCCCGGGGGTCAAAAATTGAAAATTTGGGAATTGAAGATTGGGTGAATATAAGTGGAATGAAATCATTTTGGTTGAGCCTTGAAGCCATATCAAGCCCACATGAGCCATGAGGGAACTCATTTGAGGCATCCATTATGTTGTTCCTAACCCTCTTAGCCAAGGGCTTAGGGGTTAAGGACTATCCATGTGGATCACTTTTATGAGTCAGGAGGTCAAGTTGGGTATGGGTGTGTGAAAGTGTAGTGTATAAATATAGTGTGTGTGTAAGTCAACCCTCACCGGACCGGGCCACCCAGGGCGGTCCTCAGGCCCGAAGAGTCCCATAGGAACCCATCCTTTAAACTTCCACATTTGATTTCAACCCTCTAGGTGATTAGGGGTCTACAATCAAGTTTGTGGAGTTTGCAGGGAGTTAAGAAGTGGTTTGAGTTTCTAAGTGGTGGGTCCTAATTCTAGTCCTCTAAGATATTCAAAGGAAAAGCCTAAGGCTAGATCCTAAGTACTAAAAAGAAGAAGAGAAGACCTCATAAAAAATGAGGTCAACAAATTTAAAACTAATTATAAATAATTCATAAAAAAGTGAAATAAAAGTCTATAAATTTTGGAAAAAATAAAAGAAAAATATTGAAACCTAATAACCTTTAATCATTTTTGAATTTAATTAAACTTTAACCAATAATAAACCATTAAAGATTGAAAATAAATAATGAAACTTGGGCCACTAAGGGTTTGTTTGGGGCAGCTGTAGCTTCTCAGTTTTTAGTTGCAGCTGCGCTTAGGAAGCTGCTGCGAGGTAGTTGACTGTCTGTTTGTTGTAGTTGTGTGAAAATAGCTGTGAGACAACTGTTTCTGGAAAAATGACCGTTCTATCCCTGTTTAGTAAAATTATTTAAAACAGAACTGTGATAGCCACATATTTGATACTTCAGAAGCATAAATTTATTTCAAAACGGAACAAAAGTTCAGTTATTATTTTCATAGCCTAAATGCAACTATGCAAAAACTAAAAATAATTGTAATTAGTATTGTCTAAAAAATAATGATAAGTACCAGGACAACTAGCAACCATGGTTGGCAAAGTAACTATGATCTTTAGAAAAAACTGAGCTTCATGTTGTTGGTAGTACATGATGCTCTTTTTTTGAACTATCTCAATTTATTTGATAAGCCAAAAACAAAAAATACTTTAAATGATGCATACCAAATGAAGGATTGAATGCCAAGGGAAAGCAAAAATATAATTTAAGGAAAAAAATCTAACCTTCCTTGGTTACTCCAAAAATTGTGAGAATTGCTGTAAGGGCAGAAGACATTAGAAGCAACTCTTTTTTGCTCTCTCTGATCACATAATCAACCTCTAACTGCTAAAACACTGTATCAAAGAAGATGAAGTAAAAAAAAGGTCAATCAATAGAACATCTACTCGGTAGAGATGTAAGAAACAGAGTAAAAAATGATGTGATTATAAAATATATGTAAAAAATGATTCATTAAACCTCCATAATGATGTGATTATTGAAACAAATAATATAAATGTATAAGGTAAAATTGTAATTACTTAAAATTTTGAATTTATAAAATTTTTGAAACATCCAGTTCATGTAAATTTTTGTGGAAAAGTTTAATCTAGTGATTTGATCATTTATAAACTTTAACAAATTGAATTGATCAAAATTCAATTGAATTTGGTAAAATTATAAATCTACTCTAAAGACAAATTTAAATATTTTTGAACCTTAAAACTATCAAAAATCCGATTGAAAACTATTAAGAAAACATGAATAATAACATTTTAGTAAAAAAATCATATTGAAGAAAATTAGGAAGAAGTGTATTTATAACTTTTTCAAATTATAAATCTGTCCTTCTTTACTTTAAACCTCTAAATTCAAGTTTTAAAAGGAAAATATTTGAAATTTATGTTTAAATGATAAACAATTATTCAAATAAAAAATTTATAGCGAATTTTGAAAATTTAAAAGTAATTAGAAGCTTATTTGTATTTTCTTCAAAATTACAAATATACCCATTATTACTTTTAAACTATCAAAATGAACTTTCCAAAATTTAAAATGTTGTTGATCTAATTTTAAATCATTAATAAAAATTCAAAAGACAAACAAATCATAAAATTCATCTGTTTAATAGTGAATTGGGGGGGTGCATTTGTAACTTTTTCCCAAATTACAAATAAACCCTCACTAGTAAATTTAATAAATAAAAAAAAAACAAAAATGGAGATAACAACCAGCTGAATAAAAAATATTCATTAATAGGAAGGAAATAAATAAAAGTCATTTTTAATTTTAAAAGAAGTGGTTTAAATAGCAAATTTTTAAAAATACCCCTCAACATTAAGATTTTAATAACATCTTTAAGAAAATTCTAAACGTTTTCCCTAATAAGTCAAATAAAAAAAAAATCAAGATGTAAGAAAACATTTTCCATTTGGTCATTTTCAATAATTTTTATATAATAAATTCATTAATAAATCATTAATAAATTAAGTAATTCTTAATAATTCTAAGATGAACTTAGAGTGACTTCAGAAATTGTGAGGTTCTTTGCAATCCCATTATAAAAACTTTGTAATATTTCAAGCATTTAATTGGTTTTTTGGATTTATTATAGATTTTTAACCAAAACCACATGAAAAATAAAAATAATTCTAATAAATCAAGAAAAATACAAAAATTCATAAAAATTTTACATGAAGCTTTTGAGCTTAATAAATTATATAGAAATAAATTTAAGTCAATTTGAGTTAATTTCAGTCAAAATTTTCAAAACCCTATGAATATTAAAATTTAAACCAATTTAAATTATAGAAATTCATATTCAAGAGCCACTTAGGGTTAATTTTAAAAAGATCAGATTGCCTACATGTATCCAGACTACATTAAAACTCTAAAAATTCCTAAAATTTTGTGAACTGAGTTTATAAGATCTACAATCACATTTCTAACTGGTTTATAACATCTTATAATTATTAATAATATTAACTACTTATGCCTCATAAGCACATATATGACATTTTAAAAAATTCAAATATAAAATAAATAAAAAATCCATAAAATTCAAATAATTCAAACAAAAGCATTTCATGATTAAAATTAAAACAAAAAAAAATAAAATTTAGAAAACTTGAACAATAAAGCCTAGTTTGTAGGCTTTTCTCACTTTTTTCACTCACTACCTTTATAAGTCACACGTCCCTAACCTTAATGTTAGTATAAGATTGTCGCGAGGTTGATTTGTTTGTGGTTATTCATGTTGTTGTGTGTTAATCTCACTTTTGATGAGGTCAAGTTTCTTCTCCTTAGAAGCCTAGGATCTAGTCATAGGACTTTCCTATTGACTACTTTAAATGACTAGTGATGGAACCTACCTTTTTTAGAATTTCAAACCACTTCTCTACTCTTTCTATAGTTTCACATGTGTGGTCATGACCTCTAGCACTTAGAAGGTTGAAACCAACTTGAGGAAGCTCAGAGAGAGTCCTCGTAGGACTAACAAGCCATAGGGCAACCCTGGGTAGCTCAGAATTGGTCTCACTCACATACAAGCTTGGACCCATTAAATTCCCATGTCTCAAACCCTAAAATAATTTATACTTGACCTTTTTCCCTCATTTAGAAACTCATGTGAGTGTTCCTCAAGCACTTAACCTTTGGCTAAGGTGGTTAGGACCAAAACATGGAAGATCCAAAATGAGCTCTCCCATTGGTCTCATGGTACCAAAAGGGTAAAATCATGAATAAAATGTCTAATGACCTCAAATTTCACCTAAATATCCAACCTTAGCCTCCTACCACCAAAAGTTCTAAGAAATTACCCCTAAAAACAAAAAAAAATTATATTAAATCGCTTCAAAACATTCAAATTGTCCTATAATGCCCCAAACTCTCCAAAATTGACCAAACTGACCCAAATCTCCAAAAATTACCAAAGTAGCACAAAATCCGGAATTTACCCCCAATTTTCAACCAAGCTACCCCAAACTCAATTTTATCATACCCAAACCCAATTATACTAAGTTCAAGCCCAAAATTAATTTTATTTTCATAAAAATCCTCCATATTCCATTAAGCCCACCATAATTAAAATTAAAAGACCATTTTTCTAAAGCCTTCCATAAACAATTTTAAAAACCCACAACCCAAGCCTGAACTTTGAAATCTAAAGGCCCATATGACAAATTCATTATTCACATATTTATTCATCAAACATTTAATTAAATTAAGTCATGCCTATGCCATACACGCTCAAGTCCCATCTAAATTTAGTATTTTGACTTTACCCCACCAAAAATCCAAAATTACTGAATAACTTTCTCATGAAAATTAACCATGACTCATGCATGTCATGGAAACATCCATGGAGCCATCTACGGGCATCATATGGCCCATGGACACAAAATATAGTAAAAGGAGCACATCCTTTTACCTCACACCAAATCATTTAACCTCTCTCATGAAACTACCAAACACCAAATTCTCATCCAATCCTAGCCACCAAAACATCCCATGTGGCTGACCACTCACCCCCATCACCATGGGAAGGGTCTAAGCCCATTCTCAAGTGGCTAAACCTAAGCCTAAGACAAATTAACTCAAACATACCCCCTTCTTTTGTATAATTGAAATTGCCCATGCTTGAACCCAATTAACCTCACATCTCCCCACATCTGACCTCTCACAGTGTGGAGGTGACCATGACATGGCCGACCAACCGCCCTAGCCACCAGAAAACACCAGAAACGAAAAGGCACCCAAGGCAAAAACTCAAAATTTGAACTCCCTGACGTGGCTCACTCCCATTGGATTGTTGCCCTCTTCTTACCTCCACCTAAGTAGCACTTTGCACCCCCTAGCCAGCCCAATTGGACACCCTTTCCCTACCTATAAAAACCCCACCTTTCACGGCTAAAAGAGAGACACATTGAGACTCTGGCGAAGCCCTACCAAATTGTTCCCATACCCTTTAGAAACCTTATGAAGCTCATCCCCATGATTTTCCAGCCTTCATTCCCACTGCATTGAGCTTATTTTAAAGTCCAAATACATGACATTTTTCGGCCATCCCACTAAACCTCACAAAACTCCAAATTGATTCACTCAAAAGCTTCCCAAGAGTAAGAGAAGAACTTTTCCACCAAAATTGGCTCTTCCCGAGCTCCTTAACCTAGACTTCCACATAGCATGTGCGACCCTTTGATCGGACTCCTACACAAACCCAACCACAGATCAAATTAAAGCTTGGAGGATGTTTGCAGGACCAAGTCGAAGCACGATAACCATTCCAATTGAGGCTACAATTCTTGGACAAAGGTATGACTTAATTTCTTCAATTTTCCCCTAAATTGAGCCTTTGTGAAGAGAACATGTATGTCATGCGCATGTAACCTGATGGATAGGTTCATCTCTCCTAGATGAATGTGTAGGAACAAACCCATGCGATTTGGTTAAGGATCGAGTGAGATATTAGGTCTAGAAAATGAGTGATTCTCTGGTTAGGGAGATTGGGGATGATGACCAAGAGCCATCCGATCGTGCGTGTATTGGACGAACAACTCAGATTGTGCAGGATGAAGAGATGGAACGGAGACCATGGGCCAAATGGCAAGCTGATGTTTAAAGTACAAACAATCGAGGGATGATGCATAACAGTTTGGTGACGCCGAGGTTGACGTGAATGCCGCGTGGATAATTAAGAAATTAGGGTATTTTTATTTAAATTAATTCAAAAATATTAAAAATTCATAATTTTGTGTAGAAAAATGCTAAAAATAAAATAAAAATACTCATGTACTCAGCGATCATAGAAGAATAATGTTGATGGAAAATCAAAACTATTTTCTTTGTATTTATTTTTTAAATTAATCAAGTACTCTAAATCTTGTTTAAATCATAAATAATTAAATATTATTCACAAAAATATGAAATTTGGATGATTTAATCCTTGCCTGATTACAGAGGATCCTTGATTTTTTCAAAGTCACAAAGCATTTCTAACATTGGAAACCTTAATATTCAATGTAAATCACCCATATTTTGCTTAAAGTAATTACAAAAAAAAATGAAATATAAATCAGAGAAAAATAAAATTTTGTTTAGTAGGGTCACTGTGGTCAGAGGAATTTAGAATAAAATAAAAATCAAAATTTTAAAACATATTTTCTTATTTTAAAATTAAAAAGTTTACCAAAATTAAGAAAAATACAAAATAATTCAAAAAAATCACCAAAATGTGCCAAATTGAAGAACACCTTAGGAAGTCCGTACAAAAATTTTAGATTCATAAAAATATTTTTTAATGTAAAAACGAATTTTCTAAATAAATAGTAATTTTTAGCTTATAATAATTTTATAAATTAAATAAAAATTTTGAAAATTATGAAAAGTGATTTGAAGTGTTTCTTAAGACTAGAGGAACCTAAGAAAATTAAAATTGAAGTTAAAATAAAAAGTTCATTTTTGAGCTATTTTTTCAATTTAAAAATAATTAAAAATAATTAAAAATTATAAAGATGTAAATACACCCCCAAAATATCATAAATAATTCTCTAACCATAGAAAATAAATAAATAAAAAATCATAATTTTTTTAGAGGTATGAAAATGTATTTTCCCTAATTTATGAGTAAAATAATTATACAAATAAAAATATAAATAACTTTTCTGAGTTCTCTGAAGGTCGAGGGACTTAGAAAAAATGTAAAAATGAATTTTGAAATAAACATGTATTTTCTATTTAGTTACCCACCAAAACGAATTAAAAATTATAAAAATTAAAATGTAATTCAAAATTCACATAAATTATTTCTAGATGTCCTCTGACATAACTGAATCTATAATAATTTCCTTAAGGATAGAAGATTTGTTATGGTTAACTAAATTAATTAACATTGAAAACCCTATTATTTTATTTAAAATAATCATTAAAAATTAAATAAAAACCAGAAAAATATAAGTTCTCCCCTGATATTTTAATTGATCCATGAGTGAGGTAATAATAATGTTTCAAACTTATTTGAGTTAATTTTGATGAATTATGAGGTGGAAAGCCTTATGGGCAAAATGATAATTATTGAATTTGGGGATCAACTCAAAATTTAGGTCAAATCAAAGGGTAAATGAACATTGTTGATCTTAATTAACTCTCTTAGATGATTGAAATATAAGGGGATAAAATGTAGAAACCAACTCATCACTTATCTACAAAATGAGTAAAACTATAATTTCCTAAATTATTGTGGTTTGGAAGTTGATCTAATTGGGAGATCCTAAAGTAAGGGGCATCGGTTTAGGAAGATAATAACTTACTAATTGAAGCCCCTAAGTAAGGATTGAGCAATAAACTATAATCTTTTAATAAGAATTAAATCCATTTAATCCATTGCTTTTAATTATCACAAATTTATCCACAAGAACATAAGGGCTTAGTAGTGAATTAGGTTTGATTCAAAGTTGCTTAACGAGGCTTAGTGAAGGAACATAATCAACCATGAATGCCCCTAATGCATTACAAGCCTGACCCCAATTGAAATAAAATGTGCTCCTTAATATTCAATTCACCTTTAAGGGCGATCTCCCACATAATTCCTAAATGGAACATCAAGTAAATGTCTGGTTATCTCGCTTATTTGATAGGTAAAATATGAAAGTTCATCGAGCAGGGGTCAAAATATCACTACTAAGTCTTAGACCAGGATGATTAATTTTCAATGATATAGTGAGATCAAATGATCTCGAAATGATTTAGAAGATTTTTAAAGTTGTTTAGGGTTATGCTCTGAACACTTTTTCAATCTTGTAGATATTTTGAAGGACATTTGAACCTACAATGCTTTGATGAAGAAAATCATCCTTAAACAAAAGCATAGAGACCCACAAAGTTATGGTTGAGACCCGATAATTTACACAAATTAATAGAAATACCCTAAAAATGACTTATCATACGTTAATGTCCCAATGCTCAAGGATTTAGGTCTTCGATAAGGTATTTGAATCCTTGTGAGTGACTGAGAATATTTGAAATGACCACATATGAATCATCAGATCGGTGTAATTCTGAGGTCCAGCTGGTAAGGGTAATGACGATAATGCTAATGTACACCAAAAGGAGGCATACAAAGTGGGATTTAGAATAATATCTCCTACCTCAAGAACATTTAATGAGGGAAGACAATAAGGGCCGATGTTAGTATTCACCTAATCTTGGTAAGATTGTTGCCCCCAACACTTATAGATTGCTAGTAGTCCTAACTTTATTTGAGTAATTAACCTGTTGACTATACTACCTTACAAAATAATTTAATAACAAGCTCTTTATGACATGTCTTCTTTTGCTTGTCGAAGTAAATTCTATGTGCATGAAAATTAAAAATGAAAAATTATAAAGGTACAAGGTTAATTACTTGTATGAAGTTTAGAAACTACCCTCCGTAGATTATTGGGTTGGTAGCTCTTATTTAAGATTGGGAAGCACACAGTCAAGCTATGAACTCCCACCTTCACCAAATTCTTACACTTATTCTCGATCTTTCATATGTGACTATGGGGATTGTCTTATTTTCTTGCGTTTTACCATGAATTACTTTCTGATTTCTTCATACTGGATTTTTCTACTTTTATTTTTCTGCAATTTACTTAAATTCTCTACAACTATACTATGCTTTATGATACTAACCATACAACGATAGCGGAGGTCCAGGTACGCATTTATATTTTATTTATTGCAATTTTCCTATTCATTGTATAATTTTTCCTACTAGCATTTATTTACTCTACATGTGAAATTACAACCAAAACCAAAATCAAACCAAAATACAAACAACGAAAATACATTTTAAAAAATATTAATGCACTTTCAAAACAATGAACGAACATAATTTACTCCTTTTGGGTTTACGAGGATCCCTCAGATGAAGTAACCTACGGTTGCTAACGAGGATTCTCCGGTTTTAATGAGCTTAACAACTTGTTTAAACTAAGTAAACTAAAAAAAATAGCAATACCTGGGGGATGAAACAGCGGGATCTTAACCGGTGTCGTTCAACTTAAATTAAAATTCCCTCAAATACTTGAACAATAACAACAACAACAACAATAACAATACATGGCACATAAACTATAAAACCATAAAACTTTGAACTTTAAAACTGCTACTTCAATAAGGAGTTAAAAGCAAACACCGTGGGCGGTACGACGATGACATACAGAAGAACATGTTTGAGAGAGCAAACAAGATCTTTATCAGTAAAACCATTCTTTAGAATTAAACAATAAGCCATATGACTTCGAGGTAACATGCTTAGTGCGACATAAATCTTCAATCTATCATTAGGCTTTTGCACGATCATATCGTGCACTATAAGTCCCAGCTCAACTTTTTTTCATGAGTTTTTCCCACTATCTTCTTCTACATATATACTAATTCAATTGAAAATATTTTTCTTGGTTGATAGCCTAGCTACAAGTTATTCTATGTGTTAAATAAGGAGAAAGTTAAAAAAGAAAAACACTAAATAAATTGGAAGAAACTATCACATTCTCATAGGAACAACTTGTTGAAGGCTCTAAAGACTAGGAACTCAACCTTGTGGGTTTTTCTATTGACAAATGACCTTTTTTATGGTCCGAATTATCAAAAAATATTTATCAATTAGAGTTAGTCTTCAACTTATCTTTTTGATTGAAGGTTTATTCTTTTCAAATTCTCTTGCTCAGACTTGTCTTGGCTTGGATGAGATGTCCTTTGGTTCTTTTTTAAGAAACCATTCATTATGCAAAATGGTTACTTGAGTTTATACTAGTCAAGGATGGTTTTTTCTTCAATTCTTCTATGGGTTAAGACTCTATTTGTTTCACTGCCCTATAGTTAGAACCCAATTAAGAATTTCTAAATTTTGAAGTATAATAGGTATAACTTTTGTTGTTGATGCATTTACTATCAATACATCTTGCCACACCTTTGCTAGAGTCCATGTATAGCTTGTTCATTGCTCAAACCTACTTGAGAAAATTGTTACAAGCTTCAATGGTAAAAAGAGCAACCTCCCGAAATGCTTTATTACCAAAAGCCAATCTCCTGTTCTAGATATTGTGCTGTCTCTCTAACACTACGCCTCTTCAAACCTCATCCTTCCACCTAGAAGATATTTTGAGGTTATGTTCTTCATTGGAGGCTATAGCTTCCTTTTATCTCACATCCTCTCTTTATTTTCCATTGACCTCTCCTGCTTCTTCCTCTGATCCCAACGCTTCTTGTGACCATCACTTTATGCCCCCTCCCTCAGCTCTTCTTGATGCTCCCTACATTACCACTCGTAACCTAAACTCGCCAAATAACTCTAATACTTTTTAAAAATCACTTGTAGTTATATCTCTTCTCTTTCTTAATAGCTTAACACTGTACATTGATCTCTCCAAAAAGCCTAATGGCTAATCTCAGCAAAATAAACATAAAAAGTTTGCATTACTTGTTAGTAACATGCTGAAACGTCACAGTATTCCTGGGTATGGATAGAGTTATGCACTACAAACATCTTATCTTCTCTCCCTTTCCCTCGACATATTTTGTGTTATTACAACATGTATCGACTCATCCCTGATCTTAAATATATTCTTCATTAATTTTCATCTCTTGTTACCCAATGTAGGTGAATGAAATTACTTCTCCAGAACTAGCTCTAGAAAAATTTGAGTCAAGCAAAATAGCTTAAAAATTAGCTTTCATCCTCAAATCATTGAGAACCAAATAACACATGGCCTAGCTAATTGTAATACTTTCTCATTCTTTTGTTTATCTACCGTTTATACAACCAACTATCATTTGGATATGGTTGCATTATGGTGCTCCCTTTCTGATATTTCTCCTTCTAATGGGCTTTGGTTAGTAGCAAATGATTTGAATTGTCTTAGGTTCAATATGAAAAATTAAGGGGTATATCTATTGCCACAAATAAGTTGCAAGCCTTTAATGATTGTCCCTTCTATGTTCTGTTAGTAAAACTTGCCTTCATGGGTCTTTTCTTCACCTATTACACCGTAGGCCTATTTACCTGATTAACTCCAAATTGGACTGGACTCAAATTTGTGTAAAAATAAAGGTATTCAAAGTTTCTGTCTATGTGACAATCTCCCATTTGTGGTGGCCCAATCTTTGTTTTTTTGTAATAAGCATAAAATGCTTTAAGTTCAAACTTAAAATATGCTATTTGGAACCCCGATGGTTCTCTGGACAATTTCTTTAATGAGGCGTATCAAAGATAAACAAAGCTTCATCTCCTCTTTAAAGCAAACCCCATGAACATTTCAATCATTAGTCGGGTCAATGCAATACCTAATTCCATTGGAGGCCTATTAACTTTTTCACACCCCATTGCTTTATAAGGTTTAATATAATCTTCAATTCCTATTTAGAAGGATTCATTGTCATAAAATTCATTACTTTATTATGGAGATAAGTATGATTAATGTTTGTTTCTTTTCTCTGATAACAGTCGCGACCATCAATTATCTTCAGACATTTTTACTTCCACCACTCACGGTGGTCACATTTATTTTTATTTTAACTTTATTTTTTATTTTATTTTTTGAGAATATTATTATTTAATGCATTTGATTGTTTTTATTTCTTATTCTAAAAAAAATAAATTAGTCTGCTTTAAAAATTCCTAAAAACAATACTTATTTCCAAAACAATCAGCACTAATAAACATATTTTATTTTAAAATAAAATATAAATAAAATAAAAATAAAAATTAAAAAATAAAAAACAAAGTGATCAGGCCTCATATTACTAATTTTCAACAACTTTTGGATAGAATGAAGCTATATCTTAACAGCTGGAAAGCCAAATG